>OX422216.1:621449091-622049091 GCA_949130495.1 Sambucus nigra
TGATTTTTTTTTTGGGTGTATCAATTCGTTTTTGGGTGTATCAATTCCCAAACGACAATAACTTGGGGAGGGGGGGGGGGGGGGGGGGGAGGCGCAAATAATAATGTTAATTATTTTTCAACTTCCAATTTTTTTGATTTCCAATCCAATTTTCTCCAAGCTTGGCCTCATTTTTAAAATTTTTATTTTCAAATGTTTCGATTTTCAAATTTTCATAAATTTTTTTAATGGAATTGGAAATCATAAATAATTTTTTTAATTTCCCAAATATTAATATATTTATTACTTTAATATTTTTTTCATGTCATTTGCTAACCATATATAAATAGTGTATTGTTTGTTAGTTACTAATCAATACCCTCCATTTCAAGAAATCTAAACATTGATATCTCCATATAAAGGCTAACTAATTACTCAAGCTCTAAGTTTAATTTCACAGGACAAACTAATGACAAGCAACTTCTTGATCCACGCCCACACGCACAACCCAATATTAGACAATGCATGAATATTAACTTTATATATTTTAATTTTTTTACATGTCATTTACTAACATTATTTATATAAAGTGTATTGTTTGTAAGTTACTTATCAGGACCCTCTTTTTCAAGCAACCTCAACCATTAATATCTACGAGAAAATACTATCTAATTACTCTGACCCTAACTTTACTTTCACAATACAAAATAATTACAAACAACTGCTATCTCCAAACGTACAACCACAATGTTAAACAATGTTTAAATACTACGAAATTTTTGGGTTGTAATTTGTTATTTGTGTTCTCTTATGATGTCTATTTCACAATGAATGTATATTTTCAACCTATTTTTAACTGTAATCGGAAGGAGATATTTTGAAAAAAATGATATTTTTGATATTTTTCGAAAAAGATTAAACTAAAAATTCCAAGTTTTCTAATAGTTTTTCAAATAATAATTTTTTTGAAATTTCAGAATATTCCGAACAAGCCGAATTGGAAAAAAATGGTTTTCCTATTTTGATTTTTTTTCCCTTGGGAAAGGATTTTAAAATTCTGAATTTTTTTCTACTCCTATTCCAATCGGCCCAAGTAACTCAAATATAAATTATATTACTTTGACCTATTTGATTTGGTTAAACATATAAGTTAAAACACTTGTGAATAGATAGTTGTGTAACACCTCATAAATTTCCGGGTTATTATTTTTAATTAATTAATTTGGTAATTAGTAATTCACTGTGTCGTAAATTAATAAGAATTAATTAATGGGATTTTTAAAAATGAACATATTTAAATAAGTTAACGAGTGAGAGTTAATTTTTGAAATTTATTTCGGATGGCGATTTTAAGGGAACGGTTGAGTCCGGTGGGGCCGAAATAGCCTGAAATGAGTGGTTATATGCATATATTAGGTGTTGGGTCCTAATTAGACATATTTCAGCTCCATAATGACAGTATGGACCATTTTTATAAGGTCCATAGGCCCAAAAACGTGAATAGGATTTTTAACCCCACGCGTGTAAGGGTTGGGCAACATTAAATCACATTAGAGGACTAAAAAGGGAAAAATGTTGAAGGGAGAGCCAAAGAGAAAAGGAACATGGGAATCTTGGAGAGATTGCTTCTATTGAATTCAACACCTTCATTCAAAGTCCTAGATCTTCATTTTTTAGGCAAGTAGTTTATATCATGATTATTAAATTGTATCTATCTTTTCATATTAAAAGAGTGGAATTCAATTAAATTCTAGGGTTTGTTCTTGAGCAAATTGGGGATTTCCTTTTAATGGGAGTTATAAATTTGTATGGGTTTCGATAGTTAATGAAATTTGTGACTGAATTGATGATATTGTTAGGGCTAGATTTGTTCTAACAAAATAATGGATTAGGATGAATATGGGGACGTTTTAATGCAGAAATCTGATCAGAACAGAGGTTAAAAACTTGTGAGAATGAGTTTTTAGCAAAAAAGAGAGAAGGAGAAATACCAGGGTCATTCGAACGACCTGGTATTTAGTTAGAACAAGATCCATTATCATTCGAATGAAAGGGATTTTCGTTCGAACCACCTGTGATGTCTGCTATATTTCTACAATTCCCCTGATTCGGACCGGTTGTGTTGGAGATTTACAGTTCTTGTCCAAATTGAATTATGAAATTGAGTATTGAATTAGGGTTAATTTGGTAATACCTAACCTTGAAATTGATTCGACTTGATTGCATGAAATTGGAGATGTAAGTTCATTATTTAACTTATTGTAATCTTGTTGTTTAAGTTATTAGACTTGGTTGCGTAAAATTGAAGGTTGGATTGAAACTATTGAATTTCGGGCCGAGAGATATAGAGTCTGGGTACACTTGACAAGGTTACACCAAAATAATGAGAATGAATTAGTGTATAATTATTCAAAATGAAGTCGTAACAATCTCGGGTGTGACTGACATAACGGATATGAAAGAAAAGGCTACTGCGTCCTGGTGACCCAACTCCTTCCACTTTGCTTTCCATATGTCCGATACATCCTCTACCGGTCTACGGCTCAACGCATCAGCAACTACGTTGGCCTTCCCCGGATGATACTGTATATCGAACTGGTAGTCTTTCACAAACTCTAACCACCTGCGCTGACGCATATCCATCTCTCGCTGAGTGAACAGGTACTGCAGTGACTTGTGGTCTGTGAACAAACGGAATTTCTCCCCCAACAGATAGTTCCTCCATATCCTTAATGCAAATACGACCGCTGCTAACTCCAGGTCGTGGGTGGAATAATTCTTCTCATGCGGCTTAAGCTTGCGGGAGGCAAAAGCTATAGCCTTCTCCTCCTCCTGGAGTACTCCTCCAAGTCCCCGTAAAAAAGTATCGGTGTAAACCAGGTAGTCCACACCTGGTTTCGATAAAGCAAGGACTGGCGCTGAAGTAAGCTTGTCTTTAAGCTCGTCGAAAGATAATTGGCAAGCATCATCCTAAACAAACGGTACCCCTTTGCGAGTCAAATTCGTCAATGGACCCGTTATTTTGGAGAATCCCCGGATGAATCTCCTATAGTATCCGGTTAATCCCAAGAAACTACGTACTTCTGTCGGTGTCGTGGGCTGTCCCCACTCCCTCATCGCTGAAACTTTACTCATGTCAACTCCTATCCCTTGTTCAGAAACAACATGGCCCAAGAACTGTACCTCTCGCAACCAGAATCCACACCTCTCATACTTAACATACAACTGGTGTGGATTCTGAAGAACCTGCCTCAAGTGCTCGGCATGCTCCTCCTTGGAATGGGTATATATCAAGATGTCATCTATGAAGACAATGACAAACTGATCCAAGAATTCTCTGAACACTCGGTTCATTAAGTCCATGAACACGGCTGGAGGATTAGTAAGGCCGAATGGCATCACTCTGAACTCGTAAGACCCATATCTCATCAAGAAAGCAGTCTTTGAAACATCCTGCCCCCTAATACGTAGCTGATGGTACCCCGACCTCAAATCTATCTTCGAAAAGAAAGTCGCTCCCCCCAGTTGGTCGAAAAGATCATCGATTCGAGGCAACGGATACTTATTTCGTATCGTGACCTTGTTCAACTCCCGGTAGTCCACACACAACCTCAGTGAACCATCTCTCTTCTTTACAAATAAAACTGGAGCGCCCCATGGTGAGGTACTTCTACGAATGAAGCCCTGACCTAACAACTGCTCTATCTGATCTCGTAGCTCTCTCATCTCTGCCGGAGCCATACGGTACGGTGCGCGTGCTATAGGTCTCGTATCTGGCAATAAGTCTATGACAAAGTCTATCTCTCGACTGGGGGGTAGGCCTGGTATCTCCTGAAACACATCGGAATACTCCCTAACAACTGGGATCGAATCCAAAGGAATCACAACCTCCTTAGAGGTATCCTCCTCTATGTAATACAAATGAGCGGTCGAACCTCCCTCTGGGCAAGGCATCGCCACTACAAACATCTCTTGACCCGGAATGGCAAAAATAATGCTCCCACCGAAGCAATCAATCATGGCTCTATAAGCTGCGAGCCAATCCATACCAATAATAACATCGTGCTCATGCATGTCTAAAACTAACATGTCCGCAGGTAATACCAGACTACCGATCTCTACCCCCACTCCCCGACATATAAAGAAAATAAGTAACCCACTCCCCAATGGTGAGTCTACACATGTCACTGTGCTCTCTGCTGTGGTTAACAACCCTAAGGCCTTTGAAAATGCGTAGCTATAAAATAATGTGTTTCCCCCATATCAAACAAAACCCGACCCAAAGTACCATGGATAGGAAACATACCCTCAATCGCGGGTGGTGCATGTGGAGCTGCTGCCTGGTGGACGTTATAGACACGTCCATACAGTAACTGCCCCTGCTGCACTGGAACTGGGAAGGCAGGTGGAAAAAGTGGCCTCTGTGGCTCATTACGAGCTCCCTGCTGCTGTGGGGCCCTATCGCCTTCTGGGCAATCCTGACGCTTATGGCCGTGCTTTCCGCACACAAAACACCGACCTCTGAAATTACCTCCCCTCTGTCCCTGCTGACCATGGCCCTAATGTGCACGTTGTTGGCCCTGCTGGCCCTGCTGCTGACCCTGCTGTCGGTGCTGGCCTTGCTGGCCCTGCTAATTTGGCTGGCCCTGCTGGCCCTGCCTATAACCCCCATATCCCTGCCTGGAATCACCTGAACGAAATCGCTTAGCAGTGTCCCCCTGATGGGAACTCTGCTCGTGCTGACGAGTCTGTCCATGAGATGGCGCCCCACTGGCACCGTTACCCCCGGTCCTGCCCTGCTGACTGGACTCTCCTGCTCTCTTGCTTCCCTGAAGATGGAAGCGGTGATCATGGCAATGTAGTAACGCTGCATTGAGTACATCAGTGAAAGTACTCAGGGATAAATTTCCAATAAGGTGCTGACGGATCCTCCAAGCTAACCCGTCGACAAACAACATAATCCTCTTGCTCTCAGTAGGTGCCTCATCTGGCACGATGGTGAGAAGTCTCGTAAACTCCTCCTCATACTTTGCTACAGTAAGATTCTCTTGCTTCAAATTTAGTAATTTCGGCCTCATCTCAGTCTGCACTGCGGGTGGAAATTACTTGCGGTCAAACCGCTCCCAGAACATCTGAATAGGGATCGGGTCCCTCTCCTCCAAAGTGGTAGTGGACTCCCACCACTGCAACGCGGCTCCCACCAGCTTAAAGGAAGCCAATAACTGCTTTTGCACATCGGTGCACTCATACATGCGGAGATGCCGCTGGATGTCTTTCTTCCATTGGCTAACCATGACAATATCGGAGCTACTAGAGAACTCAGGGGATGTGCTTTCTGAAAAGCATCCCGAACCCTCTCCCATGCAGATGGAAGCTGTGCTGGTACTGGCGCCACTGCCTGAACCTGGGGTGAAGCTTGCTGAATCACCGCTATCGCGGCATTCACCGCCTGAGCAACTATGGCGGCTACTTCATTAGCATTCATTGTGCCTGGTGCCGGAGCTGCTGGCTGCTCGGCCTGGGCACGCCTATCTTTCGGAGCACATCTCGGAGGCATCTAAAATGTGAACAAAATTTATTAGTCTACAGTTATCATCGAATCTCAAATAGCTGAAGACTTAAACGTAAAAGCAGGAATACAACAATCCTAAAAATAGGGCTCTATAGCAAAAATGTTAAGCTGAAAGCGAAATAAGCCGTACAGATCCTATAGACACTAGAACCTGATGCTCTGATACCACCTGTGACACCCCGCCTAATTAAATACCGGGCGATTACTCCTTTATTAAATTAAATCAAGGTGAACAGTTTGGTTCATTCTTAGCATCACTGTCGTAAAAAGAAACTTTCCAATTTAACACCCTAAATCATTAAGCTAAGTGTCAAAACCATATTTAAACATTACTTTCCAAATTTTATTTAATGAAAAGATTTATTTATTATATTAACAAAATTCCAACAATTTAGAATCACTCCACAATAAACCTGGAACATAAACTAATTAAATTTAAAACATTCATCAACGAATGTCAACATGCGAGAAATAAAGTATCATATCCATCCTGAACAAAAATCCCATAACAACAGTACTGAAAATAACTGAAATACATAAGTCCCAAAATAAAGAAATAATGGGAAGGGCTACACATGCCCATCTGAATGAAAATGCTAAGAGTGGATCTGAATGAATGAAGTCATCTAATCAAGAGACCTGCAACTCCCACCTAAGTTGCAGCGCGTTCCTTCCAAGAGGTCCTAAGCAAGACGCCCTTGTGGCTGGGCACCTGAAATATATACATATATATACAAGAGAGAGAGAGAAGAAGAAACGGGTCAGAGCCCGCTAGTGTGTATGATTTAAAATTCGTTTAGCAAGTATTTAAATTGATACAGGCCAATGCAACAACATATTAGTTCGACACTCTCTTGAGAAATTCTCACCTCTCTTCTAATGTGCACGCCTATCGTACTAATCTTCCCAACGGTTTATCTTATCGTTTTATCATACTAACCTCCCCAATAATCTAGTTTATCTTAACTTACTCATAAGATTTTAAACCGAACAATGTCATTGTTTAAAAAGAATTACTTTCAATCTGTAGCACAACTCTCGTTTTAGCTTCATTTATTTATAAAGTTTCCCAGTGTCATGTTATAATTTCCCAAAACAAATACTTACTATTTGAATTGACAACCATGTCCTACTTATCAAATCACAGTAGGTAGCTTCAAATTTCATAACCTCATATATATATTAAGTACTCGTATAATATATATTGTAACAACACCCCAACTAAAAACTATGGTGCGGGCATACTCTGCTATCCAATCCCCGTATCGCTCACACTAAGGGAAATACAAGTTCGGAATCACTCACGAACTGTATGAATATATACAAAACAACATTGAGGCGAAGCATAGATTCCAAGTCTCTAAAAGGTCAGTACATACCCTCACGTCTCTTAGGACCGTATGAACTATCGATTCGATAGCCTGTACCAAGGATATCTATCTCCTAGGGTACGAACCAATATCCCCCATAAGACAACACAGGATAAGGTCGTCCCAGCGCAGTAACCTCAGGGATAGCAAGTAGCGCGGGTACGCTTTTCACATGTATATAATATATGTACACACAACCATATAAATATACTACTTTCATCATAATAATAAAGGTTCCTCTTGTTACCCATAATTACAACGTTTATCCTTAATTTCACATTATTAGTATTACGCATAAGGTTTCGTCACTAACCTTAACTCGAAGGGTTTTCTCGCTTATTATGTGACACTTGTGGACTGTATCCTCCTAAGTAGAAAATTCAGTAGGTGTACGTCTATTCACTATTGTAGCTACTTAACGTAATCTCTCACTTGAAATACGTAGTCTCCTCGTTCCTTAAATAATTGTCCCTAAAACACAATTATCGTCTCATAATAAAGTTCTCAACACTTAATCATATGTCCTACTGGTCTCTCCTACATCCCAAAACATTTTATTTATAATGCCCAAGAATTATTTCACGATAATTTAATTCAACTAATTAAACAAGGGAAATAAGAGTCTGCCAGGAAGGGTCGATCGATCGAGGTCTGGGGCTCGATCGATCGAGGCTCTAGGCTCGATCGATCGATCAAACAGGTATTTCGATTTCTGCAGAAGTGTAGTTACGGGTTCTACCAAAATTCTTCATACAAAACCAGATTTTCCAATTCTAATCATCCCAAAAATCCTACTACTATCATTATAACATAATACCAGATGTTTTTAACGTTAAGCATGCGTATATCCATCATTAAACATGGTTAAACAACCCAAACTCTCATCTAATCATCAAGAACCCTAAAGTTTTCATAACTATGATTCTAATAAGTTTTCTCCAGAATTTCCTTCTAATATATCATCAAAATGCATGGGTTATTCATCTACATCACATAAGATTTCCAAAATAAGGTTTTAAACTTTTCTACATGCAAATTCCTAACAAAAATTGGGTTTTCTTTCATGGATTACACTCCTAATAATTCCTAACTAATATGAATATTGCACTAATGAAATAAGCAAGTTAAACACTTGACTGAGATTTTCAGAGGTCTGATTTCCTGCTGATTTTGGTGTGGCTTGCGTTCTCCTCCTCGCGATCTACGCGTTGGTGGTGACGGCGGTGCGAACGGGTGGTTCTTTGGCCTTGAATCACCTTGAGAGCTCTCTCCTCTCTTCTCCAATGGCCGTTCTAGGGTTTTGAATGTTCTAACCCTAAATAGCTAACCTAAATAGCTGATAAAGGTTGCTGAAATTCGTGGGTTTAGTTACCCAATTATGTAAAATGACCAAAATGCCCTTCCGGGTCACTAATTAGGCCTAAAAACATTCCGAGACCCAAACTAAACCCCCGGGTACACTTTTCTGACTATCTCGACCCTTCCGGATGCGTTGGTGCACTCAAAACGACCATACGAACAACTTATAAAATATTCACTTTTATATATTAATAATTAGTCCCGACCCGTCACGGGCGCGTCCCGACTAAAATTCCCAAAATTGTCATTTCATTCACTCGTGAAATTTAATATAACCAATATAATATATTACTATACTCATTAGTAATATTCAACAATTTCATATAATTACTAACTCTCGTCACGTTAATAATTATAACATAATTAATTTCCGAATTTTTATTAAATAATTCACTCTCATTAAATTTAATAAATCCCCAAATTAATATAGCATAAAAATACGGGGTATTACATATATATATATATATATATATGTGTGCATGTGTGTGTGTGTGCGTGTGCGTGTGCGTGAGTGAATATTATATATAATAAATCCATACTAATATTAATGCTATCATAGGAGGTTGCGCGATGTGGGTAAGTCTCCTGGATAGTGAATGTAGGGTGAGTATATTCCCCAGGCCATAGCGTTCGTATTTAGGGGTGGAACCGTTGCGGTATGGAGCGGACACTTTTGGGGGAACTATGGTCGCCTCCTATGCGTTCAGTGATAGCATTTATAAACGACATGTGTGTGAATGTTGAGAGATGATACATATATATAGTGCAAAATTAAATACGGAAATTTATATATATGGTGTGAAATGTATAGATAATATAACTTGTGGGAATAATATATGATTTAAAGTGAGAAATGATGATTCATGAAAGTTAATGTGAATAAAAGCTCATAAAAAATGTACTATATTCACTTGGGGTATAACAGTGGGGAAATTAGTATAGTATTTGGGACAAGACTAGTTACGGGGAGAGTGGCTAGGTGCATTGTGTATAATTCGTTAGGTGTGCATATTAATTGAGGGGTGAGGTAAACTCAAGGGAGTGCGCGACACTAATTTAAATATAGAGAGTATTTGAAATTTTATTTGTTGCACTTAGATACACTTGCTACATATTTTCAAATTTTTTGGGTTCTAACCCTTGCTATAAAATATTTTCAAAAACCTTTTAGGTCTCCTTCCACTAGGGCACCAGGTCTGATTCTTCCTACAGGGTGCGCAACTGCAGCTTATGTGTATTGTTGCAGGGTCGTTGTGTAGACGCTTATCTCATTCTGTCTTTAGATAGCGTCTTTTTTAGTTGTACTATTGGGTTTGTACTTATATATTCAGTCTTGGCATGTATCGGTACACTTTTATACTTGCACTTTGTGGATTGATTATAGTCGATGTTGTTCGACAAACTCTTGTACTTACTTTGTGGAATGTTTAGTTTCTTTCTTGTATTAGTTAATTTATTTTGATAGTATGCTGGTTGGGTTGTATTAATAAAGATAAAATTTGGCATCATCTTAATGAAAGACTAGGTGGTTAGTAATTAATGACTTAACGACAATGATGCTAAGAATGAAGCAAGATGAGATTCCTGTTTAATTTGATATAGGACTGATCACCCGATATTTTATTAGGGGGGGTGTCACAAGTTGTAAGACTTTGAGTTTAGTTTTTGTTTACTAGGTGGAAGTTTCTTAATTGTTTCTTGTGTATCTTTGTATGATATTGAACAAATGAAATTTGAGATAGAAAAGAAATATGAATCCCTCGCTAAAAAGAACATGGAACTTGAAAGGGAAATTAGTGATCTAAACTGTGCCATTTCCAGATTGGAATCCAAACATCTTCCTACACCACCTGTGGGAGTAAGCTAGCTTAGTTTGTTTTAATTTTAAACCTGAAAGTTGACTTATTTATGGTTTTATTTTGAGCAAAAATAAATTAAGTAACTCTCTACATTTTTGTACATTCAAATTTTAAATCTGAAGTTTAAATTTGACTTCTATTTTATTCTAATATCGAAATCAACCCAATTCATATATGTTTTTATAATCACTATTGCGTCTTCATGATTATTTGATATTGACTTCACGATAATTGTAGAATGGCCACTGAACTATCAAAAGTGTTATTTTATCCCTTAAACTAACCAAAATGTTTTAACAATAACCTTCCATTTGTTTGAACCATTAAATTTGATGAAAATGAGTCATGTTCATTACAATGGCAAAATAGTTAATACATTACTAAAAGTACAAAGAAAAATAAAATACAACCCATATACGCTAAGCCACAATCTATTTCCCACCCTAAAGACCCCCCTCGATTTTTTCTCTGCCAGTGAACTTCCCTCCTTTCGGTTTTCAGCAAACTTCCATCAATAATGAATTACAGGGTTCGATCTAACTTGTCGGTCCTCACATTAATGAATTACATCATATATAATAATAAAAATATACTTGAGTCTTTTCTTTCAAACATTAAAAACTACAAAATATCAAAAGTTCCAATTAAAACAAACCTGGAATAGGATTAAACTATAATTTAAACAAATCAAATATTAAAATATATGTTTTCACTATTTATTTATCTTATATTTATATGTAAAAATATATTATTTAATATAGAGTCGGTCCGGGTTGGACTTAACAGGATTTTTAATAGTGTAAATCGTGGACCGGGCTATCTAGGTTGTTCCGCCAAAAAGATAAATCGAGACCGAACCGATTGAGAAAAAAGATCGAAAAAAAAAGAGTATTCGGCTCGGTTCGATTCGATCCATCGGTCTAGTCAGTTTTTTTAACAGCCCTAGTTCTTAAATCCATATGGGGGTTGAAAAATATTTGTGCATATATCAAAATTTGTATTAATATATTTACTTACAAAGAACATATACAAAGATGTGCAATCGTAAAATTTACCAGAAAATTAAAGTTTGTCATCCCTTTTTCAATTCAAATCCAAAAGTTTTCAGAACCAAAAAGAAACAACATCCACCTCCTTTATAAAAACCCATACCCATAAAACATTTAATCCTTAATATTCTATTGTTTTGGCCACATGAACATGAAATTCCTATCTTGAATCTAGGTTTCTTCGAAAAGGGTCAAGGTTTAATTTTTTGTATCATTTTAGTTTTAACTTTTTGTATAGTAGTAATGGGGGCTGAATATGGTTTTCAAGGTTGCTGAAAAAACTTATTTGATACCAAGATCTGAATAAAAGGTTTTCTTGTGTGGTATATTCAAAAATTAATTATGTAGTGTTTTATTTTTATCTAATAATTTTGTTGGTTTTTTTAATATGTGTTGATGGGGTTAAAAAAATGGGTGGTTGTTGATGCAAGTTCGCTGAAAAACTAGAGGTGGGATGTACCACCAAAATTGAAACAAATTTGGTCCCACAATTCCTTAGTTGTGTTGCATCCATGATATTCTTTTATGAGATCATCATGCATGTAACTTAGTATAATGAAGCGGCATGACGGGTGTTTCTTCAACCAAGCCTGGTAAGCCTTATGCTCATGTCAACTGGCAGTAGTGATACCTTCAGAAGGTCCAATCATCATGTTAGTGAGGTGATCAATCAGCTCATTATGATTCACGACACATTATATCTTGTTTTTCCATAATTTATATTTGGGTCATGTCAGATTTTTCTCTTTATTGATTGCAGGGACTTAATTGTTGTGGGAGGGACTTCATTGTTGTTGTTGGAAGCCATTTTATATACATAAAAAGTCTAGACAAAAAAATTGACATTAATATTATTGTGCACATATTTTATTGGTTATACAATCTCTTTAGAAAATAACATATTTTTCTTGCTAATCGAGATCAAAAGTCTGCTAAGCTCGCAATTATCTCCCAATGATGTAAAATTTTGGAATTGTTTTCTAAATTATTTTTAAACAAATTTCCATCTTTTTTTTTATTAAGGAACGGTTTCAAAACTAAATTTTGTACCACAATTTATCATAAGTGTAAACTAATTACATTTTCTTTATGATAATGAAATAACATTTGCATGATCATACCATATTAAGTGTGCAAGGGGTCCTCTTAGATCCCTATTAACAATTTATGAGCTTGCACTAAAATAATTCTTATGTATTCTTTTGCAATCAAGAAATCCATCCTCAAATAGAACTCTATCCTCATAATTATTAAATCAATAATACTAAATCCTACACATGTCATCTACAAATAAGCCAAATGGGAATACCTTCATTACATGTTTAAAAAGGAGACAACCTTAAACAAAAATAAACAAGCAAACTCAAGCTCTTAATAAATTGTGAATATAAGCATCTATTTAAGCATACAAACACATGACCTAGTACTTCAAATTGATGAATTTGTCACAAACTTTATGAGGGAGGGAGTCAAACAAGCCAATAGTTTTTTAAGGGAGCAAGTCAAACATATCAATAGTATAGGGTGATCTGAATAAACCATGCATAAACAATGCATTAATTTGAAGAAGTTAATCCACGCACAAATAAATAATTGGTCTCTTGAAATAATGCATAAATAAATTTATGTTGCTAGGTAGATCCATACTTCATTATTCACTCATCAAGTGGGAAAAAAATAATTGCATATTTTACCATATTTTCTGGTCATTGAAAAAAACTACGCCTAAAATACAAAAAAACTCATTAAATGGAGATCAATGATTAAAAAAATTATCCCTAATTATGAATTGTTTAAAAAAAAAAACTTATTAGGCTGTAAGTTTCTCATAAAAATAGCCCAAAATTTTATTTGCCAAAAATTATGGAAAATATATTGCTCATCGCCTTTTCCAAGAAAAATCCCATATTTATAATTTTAAGTGATCTTGTTGGGGAGTCCCCATCAATATTTATCGAAAAACTGTACATTATACATTGTTTTGTAAATCCTTATGACATAAAACAGTTATGTTCAAAAAAATTAAATTCTTATTGGCCACAAGGCCTTGTTCATCGTAAAAACCCTGAATTTTCATATTTTTCAATTTTGAGGAACATATTTTGAGATCTTATATTGCAGTACATTGAAAAAGAAATGCAGGATTTTATGGATGGTTTTCGACCAGTACATTTGAGATTAGTGGAGAGTGAAACCCAACTATTAATTGGGAGTGACAACTGTTGGAGTTTTATTATGAAAAGAACGAAATATATTAATTAATTTTTACAAGGCACGTTCTTGGAACGCTTTCTTTTAGGCAAAATTTCTTCCAATCCGGTTGAGACAGAACCAGAACCGCGAGTACACTATGGGTTTTATAGAATCTGCCTTCAAGATACAATGCAGTGTATGAACAGTTGTTTGATTCAAACTATGTACTATTTGATCAAACCGAGAACACTTTGAATTTGTAACTTGATAATGTCGAAGTATAGAGGACGGAGAGAGGAGAAACTAGCAATTTTCAGTGTCCAAAACAGAGGCCTGGAACTCTTTTTATAGCCATTTATGTCACTGTTCTTCAACAGTCATAGCTCTTCATGGAGTGACACAGCAACCGTTGGATCGTGCCTGTTTTAAATAGCTATGATCTAATGGTTCAGATTAGGCGTGCCATCGTAAGAGAATGGACATCCCCTACACGAAACGCTACGAGTTCATCTAACGGTTTAGATCAAGTCGTTTCGGATTTTAAACCCTTTGATCGGATCGTTTAATCACAACCGTTGATCTATTTTACCTCGTCAAAACTTTAGGCTCCCACGCTCCAAGTGACGATGCGCATGTGCGAAGTGCAAGTGCGCATCAAAGCACGCAATGCGCCCTAAGTCGCCCAATCGCCCTTTCGCGCGCCGCGTGTCGCGCTTACGCGTGTCGCGATTGGTGGTGCTTAAGCACCACCGCGATGCGTAGGATCATAGCCTCTTATTTGACTTGTCAACTAAGAATCTTAGTTGTCTTTTAGTTGATATACCACTACTTTCTGTAGTATTCTTCCAATGTGGGACAATATGGGATTTTGAGCACTCCCATATCTTTCACACGCATTTGCTCATGTTTCTACCTTCTAAATTAAAACCCAAACTATGTTTAAAATAAAACACCGATAATATAATAAATATTAACAACTAAAAAATAAAATATCAATAAATATTGGAATTTATCCAACATTCCCCCACCAATTTCAATATACACAAGAGAGCAAAGCAAAAGGACAATAAATAACTTTTGGCATTTGTCGCTAAAATCTAGTACATAAACGAGAAGTGTCTTTCGGACTTGAACTTCCATATAGTGAAAATAATTCAAAGCTTCATCAAGGTGTTGTGGTGAATGAATCTTGAACCAAGGACCTTTTGAGACTAGCCGGAACTATCACACATATCGATTTATGAGTTTATAAGTGTTCTTTTAGCATGCACTTTTATGGCCTTGTGCTAATCCTGATTTCACGAGCGCTTTAGGATCGGTTTTGATTCCATAGAAAGCGGCCACACTTTCGACACTCGTATAGGTAAATCAACTTTAGTGATTCTACGAGTCACACTTATATGATTTATTAAGAAGTAACCTTCATCCTCTAACATGCAGAAAATCAACACTAGGCACATAGGAATGGAACTTTTTGTACAAAATTCCTCGTGTTCCATAACTATAATTTAACTTGTTTGTACCACATTGAACTCTATCTATATTTTCAAGATATGAGTTGGGTTCCCATTAAATATAGTTGTGTTATTTAATAGACCTTAGTCCCATTCTTTTTGAGGTGATATATATCATCTCCCTAACAAGACCTTTAGTCAAAGGATCTGCCAAATTCTTGTTCGTTTTAATATAGTCGACTGTAATTACTCCTTCCTTGAGTAATTTTCTTATAATTTGATGCCTTAGACTAATGTGTCAAGATTTTTCGTTGTAAGTTTTGTTCGAAACTTTATAAATTGTGGCTTGGTTATCACAACTTATCATAATAGAAGGTGATGGATTTTTCCATAAAGGAATATCATACAACACATTTCTAAGACATTCTATTTCTTTACATGCATCTGCTAGAGCAATAAATTCAGATTGCATTGTTGAATCTGATACACATGTTTGTTTCTTGGATCCCCAAGAGATAGGTGCTCCTCCCAACGCAAAAATCCAACCAGTAGTTGACTTGGATTTTCATTCAAGATTATTCCAACTTGAATCACTATATCCTTCTAAACCAGATGGATATCCTACATAATGTAAGCCATAATCCAAAGTCCTCTTCAGGTATCTAAGCACCCTAGAAATTGCATTACAGTGCTCTTGTCCAGGATTACTTGTTAATCTACACAATACACTCCCTGCATAAGCAATGTCTGGTCTAGTGCAATGCATGGCATACATTAGACTCCCAATAATACTAGCATATTTAAGTTGGTCCATAGTACGCCCAATATTTTTCATTAATTTGATGCTAGGATCCGCTGGTGTAGCAGCTGGCTTAAGTTCAAAATGATTATATCTTTTAAGAACTTTTTCTATATAATGAGAGTGAGATAACGCTAAAGAATTATCCTTTCTCACAATTTTGATTCCTAAAATCACATCAGCTTCTCCAAGATCTTTCATATCAAATTTTTATGAAAGAAACCTTTTGGTTTCTTCAACATATTTGAGATTAGACCCAAATATTAACATGTCATCCACATATAAGCAAATAATAACACCAACACCATTTTCAAATTTACTATATATACATTTGTCGGCATCATTAACTTTATATCCATGGGATATAACAATATTATTAAACTTCACATGCCATTGCATAGGAGCTTGTGTAAGGCCATAAAGAGATTTAATCAATTTACACACTTTATTTTCTTGGCCAGGCAAAATAAACCTTTCGGGTTGTTCCATGTAAATCTCTTCTTCTAAATCACCATTTAAAAATACAGTTTTAACATCCATTTGATGAATAACTAAATTGTGAATAGAAGCAAGAGATATTAATATCCTAATGGAAGTGATTCGAGCAACAGGAGCATATGTATCAAAGTAATCAATTCCATGTTTTTGCTTATAGCCTTTAGCAACTAGTCTTGCCTTAAATTTATTTATAGAACCATCAAGAATTAATTTTCTTTTAAATATCCATTTGCACCCAATAGGTTTAGCCCCGTGGGGAAGATCGGAAATAACCCAAGTTTGATTTGACAAAATTGAGTTCATTTCATCATTTGTTGCTTCTTTCTAAAAAACAGCATCCCTAGATGTTATCGCTTCATGAAATGTGGTCGGTTCATCTTCTACATTAAGAACAAATTTAGTTTTGTTCTTAGTCTCATTTAAATCTCCTTCAACTAAATAAATAACAAAGTCAGGCCTAAATATTTTTTCAGTTCTTTGTCTTTTACTCCTTCGTGGTTCCACGTCATTCGTTGTTTCCGAAGAAGATATAGGTTGTGAATTTTCTTCTATATTTGAGGAGTCAGCAGTCGGAATATTATTTTCTAAACCTTGATTCAAAGTACTAAACTTTGTTAGATTTTCAAAGAATTGCACATCTACCGACTCAATGATTTCTTGAGTTTCAAGGTTTAAAAATCTATAAGTCGTACTATTACTAGAGTATCTAATAAAAACACATTTGTAAGTCCTATTTCCTAGTTTAGGTCTTTTCGATTCAGGTTTTCTTACATAAGTAAGACATCCCCAAACTTTAAGACGTCTAAGATTAGGCTTACGATTAAACCATAATTCATATGGTGTAATATCCTAGTTTTTCAATGGAACTCTATTTCAAATATAACATGCGGATAAAACAGCTTCTCCCCACATCGACAAAGGTAAACCAGAACTGATTAACATTGAATTTATCATTTCAACTAACGTCCTATTTTTTCTTTTCGCCGTTCCATTTTGTTGTGGCGTATATGGCGCCATAACTTAATGGATTATCCCATGAGTATTACAAATTTGTATAAACTCACTCGGGTAATATTCACCACCCCTATCGGATCGTAGGACTTTAATTTTTCAATTTTATTGAGTTTCAACTTCTGCTTTAAAAATTAGGAATTTCTCGAAAACTTCATCTTTACTTTTAAGTAAATATGTATATGCACACTTAGAGTAATCATCAATGAAAGTTAAGAAATATTTATTTCCACCACGAGTCATATTACTCTTCATATCACATACATCACTCTGAATAAGATCAAGCATTTCGGATTTCCTCTCAACAGATTTGAACGACTTTCTAGTTATCTTCGATTGAGCACAAATTTCACATTTAGAAAGGTTATCAAATTTACAATTCGAGATTAGTCATATTTTTTATACTTCTATAATTCACATGACCTAATCTACTATGCCATAAAGAAATAGACTCAACCATATAAGCAGAACTAATATCATTGATTACATTAATTTTGATCATGCCATTACAAGAGTACCCTTTGCCAATAAATTGGCCATTCTTAGACAAAACAAACTTATCAGACTCATACACTAGTTTGAAACCTCTCTTATTGAGAAGGTCCCCAGATAAAAGATTTTTACACATATCAGGTACATGAAATACATCAATTAGAGTAAGTGTCTTTCCAGAAGTTAGCTTCAATTCCACTATGCCTTTTCCAACTACATTGGTGCGATGATTATTTGCCATATTCACTTCTTTTCCATCAATTTCTTGATATGTTTTGATTAAAGAGCGGTCTTTGCATATGTGGACCGTTGCGCCGGCATCCAGCCACCATCCACTATCATTATCAATTGAATTTGCTTCTCAAACAGTAGCAATAAGATCTTCAGCATTGATGGTTTTCTCCGACCCTTATTTTTCCTTAAATGCCTTCTTTTTAAGACGACATTCTCGAGAATAATGGCACGATTTGTCACAGAAGAAACATTTTCCCTTATTTTTCTTATTTGTACCTTGGTTCTTGAATTTTAAATCATTCTTTGCTTTAAATTTTGCGTCTCTGGTAATCTTGGATTTTTGATCCTCAACCATATTAGCTTTTGAATGACCCTCACCTTGTTCATCCTTCTTTTCTTGAATACGAGTATCATCTTCAATACGAAGGTGACGAAGAAGGGATTTCACAGTATAACTCTTTTCATCATGATTAATTTTCTTCTTAAAGCCATTTCAAGAGGATGGAAGTTTTGAAACAATCACCCCTACTTGAAATTTATGTTGAAGATTAATACCAGCGGCTTTAAGGTCACCAATAATTTGTTGGAGTTTATGGGCTTGTGCAACGACAGATTTATCATTAATCATTCTAAAATTCATATAGTTTGAAAATAAAAACTTACCGTTGCTCGCTTCCTCGCTTTGATACTTTGTCTCCAAAGCCTTCCATAATTCTTTTGTCGTAGGAATCGTTCGATCAGTGCTATAAACAGTTTGAGATAAAGCAATGAGGATGTGTCCTCAATACATAAATTCGTCTTCTTTCCTCTTCACACATTTTTTGCTTTATTTCTTCGGTGTCTTCGGGTGTGGGCTCGGGAATTTGTTCAAGGTTATCATCTAGAATGTATGCAAGTTTTAGTGATGTGAGGAAGAACATAACTTTCTCTTTCCAACGGGTGAAATTTCCGCCATCAAAATGACTTGGATAGATTGTGCCACAGTTCCTTCCATTTGAGTGGAATAATAAGAATAAATTTTTTGCCTAAAACTGTTGGAGTTTTGTTATGGAAATAACAAAATATATTAATTAATTTTTTCAAGGCACGTTCTTGGAACGCTTTCTTTTAGGAAAAAATTCTCTCAATCCGATTGAGACAGAACCAGAACCGCGAGTACACTGTGGGTTTTATAGAATTTTCCTTCAGGATACAATGCAGTGTATGAACAATTATTTGATTCAAACTATATACTATTTGATCAAACCGAGAACACTCCGAATTTGTAACTTGATAATGCCAAAGTATAGAGGACGGAGGAAGGAGAAACTAGCAATTTTTGGTGTCCAAAACAGATTCTTGAAACTCTTTTTATAGCCATTTTTGTGACTGTTCTTCAACAGTCACAGCTCTTCATGGAGTGACTCAGCAATCGTTGGATCCTGCCTGTTTGGAATAGCTGCGATCTAACGGTTCAGATTAGGCATCCCATCGTAAGAGAATGGACATCCCCTACACGAAACGCTACGAGTTCATCTAACGGTTTAGATCAAGTCGTTTCGGATTTTAAACCCTTTGATCGGATCGTTTAATCACAATCGTTGATCTATTTTACATCGTCAAAATTTTAGGCTCCCACGCGAAGTGCCAAGTGGGCGTCAAAGCGCACAATGCTCCCTAAGTGGCCCAATCTCCCTTTCGCGCACCGCGTGTCGCGATTGGTGGTGCTTAAGCACCATCGCGATGCGTAGGATCATAGTCTCTTATTTGATTTATCAACTAAGAATATTCGTTGTCCTTTAGTTGATATACCACTACTTTTTGTAGTATTCTTCCAATGTGGGACAATATGGAATTTTGAGCACTCCCATATCTTTCACACCCATTTGCTCATGTTTCTACCTTCTAAACTAAAACCCAAACTATGTTTAAAATAAAACACCAGTAATATAATAAAATATTAACAACTAAAAAATAAAATATCAATAAATATTGGAATTTATCCAACAACTTACAGTGGAGAGTGACAACTCAGGCCTCATTATATGCGGCCATGTACATTCTCAGCTTTAATTTATGACATTTGTCTTTCAAAATTCATTATTCATGACAAATGGAGAATGGTTTCCCAGAAGCTGTGCTGGACAATGTGCCTATTTACGTCCGTTTTTTACTTGGTTTGGGATTCATCATTTATTGCGTCCGGATTATGTAAGAGGCACTTATTTTTGGAGATTTTTTTCAAATTTGGTGACGCATCAAACATACACCACGTTATTTAATAATACACTAGACGTCTATTATAAATAACATATAATGTCATTAAGTTATGGTTTTTAGGATAGTTGTAAGTTTTGTGTGAAAAGAAAATTGTAATTACGATGTCTACGTTATTTGTGATAAAATAAATATAACATATCATTAAGTTAGCTATATAATATAAACAAATTAACATTATTATACTGTTATTGAAAATAATGTGATTTTTGTCAAACTAGGATTGTAATTTATTATAAAATGACATCGCAAATATTGTGTCAAAAGATCGCCTTGTAGTTATAATGTGTATGTTATTGCGTTGTTCTAATACCGCAAAATCTTGAGTTACTTTACAATTACACAAGGGTCTCTTTGAATGACATTAATTTGTTTTCTTTGAACATAAAATACTTATATTTGTTCATTTTTAGTTTTATTGTCCCCGATTTTTCAGAAATTCTTAATATTCTATTATTTTGGTTACATGAATATGAAATACCCATTTTGAATTTGGGTTTCTTCAAAAGGTTCGAGGTTTAATTTTTTTGTATCATTTCAGTTGTAACTTTTTGTATAATAACGGGGGCTGAGAATATTTTTCATGATTTATGAAAAAACTTTTTTGATAGCAAGATCTAAATGGAACAGTTGGTTTATCTTACGAATAATGATATGGGCACCAAAATCTCACTCAAAACTTGTCCTTAAAGTGACGTGGATTCCATTTATTCTCTCACTTGCCTATTAAATATTGTCTTATGTCATGGATCCTGCCAGGGCACGATTTTTTTTTACTTTTGGGTGAGGTTTTGAGGGAATTATTTTGGACTCATAGCAGGACTCTTATCTTATATGGTATATTAAAAAAACAATTATGTTGTTCTTTTATTTTTTGCTATTAATTTTGTTGGTTTATTTTAATTTGTTAATTAATTTTGATGGTGTTAAAAATTGGGTGATTGTTGATGCAAGTTCCCTGAAAAACGAGAGGGGGTGTACCACCAAATTTGAAACGAATTTGGTCCCACAATTCCTGAGCTGTGTTGCGTCCATGATATTCTTTTATCAGATCATCATGCATGAAACTTAGTACGATAAAGCATCATGACTGGTGTCTCTTCACCCAAACTTGGTAAGCCTCATGCTCACGCCGAATGGTAGCAGTGATAGCTTTGAAGGTCTAGTCATCATGTGAGTGAGGTGATCAATTCATTCAAGATGATTGAGGACAATTTGTATCTTGGTTTGCCATATTTTATATTTGGGCCATGCTACATTTTCCTCTTTAGTGATTGTAGCAACAACATTATTGTTTTTGAAAGCCATTTTATATATTTAAAAAGTTTGCACAAAAAATTAACTTTAATTATAATAACCCCCATTTTCTCAATTAAAGGCGGGTCAGACACGATACACCGAAGATGGCGTTTATCCACAATTTATACCATTCTCAGCACTACGAAATTGAAATAGTTTTTGTTCTTTACCAAAATTCACAGTAAATTTAAAAACATTTAATTCAAAATTGAATTAATACATACATGCAAAACCTAATCACCATGCAACGTCTATAATGCAAAGGTAAGTACAAACTAATATAAATAAACTCTCGCGCTCATGCCCATACAATTTCTATGTGAAATTAAATAACCAAATGAAAACTTGCAACTTATACTAGAATCAATGGAATAAAATTCATTACATCCCAAGCAACTGCAAGTCTGATCCATTATCAGTCCTACCATCCATGTTTATCAGAAAACCTGGGTGGGGTGGGGGGACATTTATAAATTTTCGTCAGAGCCCCGGAGTTGCAAGGAATTATTGCCAATAAATATGCAATATGTAACTAACTCGTACTTCACTCCTCCCCATCGACGCTCGCATATATCGAGTATTTCACCACTCATCTAGAAGAAATCCTACTCGTATCCTCAAACGACCATCAATTATGAATTCCAATATTTAATCTGATATGTAACAATAAAGTTATCTAGTCATACATCAACTAAAAGTGGGTGGTACATCTAACATTACAGTCCTCAGATTGACTTCATATCATTGTTCACTAATTCATATATAAATTCAATGTGTATTTTTGTGTCATATAATATTCCTTAACTTTAGTCTATCTCATCAGACTATTTAACTTTTAATTTGCACCAATTATCGTCTACACCATTTAGACTATATGTTTCATTCTCTTTAATTGTCGTCTACATCCTTAGACTAACCAATTATTATTCTCACTATTAACTTTCTTCTGCATATGACCAATCGGACCTATTTTCATTATCACTTATCCATGATAATCCAACTTTATTATCATTAAGTATTGTCTATATTTGTTAACTATGAGAATGCATTCTCATGGAAGGCACACCACAATGCGTATATATATATAAATACATATGTATGCAAATATATGTATGGCACACGAAGATATATTTATTCGACATCCTGTTCGTGCTCTATCGGTAGTACCGAGTGGAGTTACTCATCCTAAAGAGGGTAACAACAAAACACAAGCAACTGGGGCGGTACCTACGCAGTACAATAGTTCACGGCCCATACCCAGCGATGATAAAGGATCCCAGCATCAACACCTCCTTCTCGTAAGTGGCCCTGATATGTAGTACCTGTAATTGAACAAACACTATGCCTAGCCCACTTGTGCCGACGTGTGCTCCGATCCCGAACACGCATGCAACCCCAACCGGCAGGACGGTCAACGAATCGAGGTATCTCCACACAAAATAATATAATACATATTATCATCCAATATGTATAAGGAGTTACTCTATACCTTCTTTTACCCCATAAATATCCATCCATATAATTATAGCCTTCATGGCTTGGCCATAATATTTTAGTCCACCATTACATTTCACATATTAAGTTGGCATCCTAGTTATCCCCAACTACCCTTACCAACACAATTGTTGGTATAGTTATTCCCAAAATACTCTTACCAATATTATTAATGATTTTAACAAGTTGCCTTCTCGTCTTAGACTTAAATTTTCCTCAATAATTAATAACTACACGCTTCCTGTTACGTTTTCAATAAGGTATATATGTACATATATAAGGAGTCAAATAAAGTGAATAAGGATTATATGTACATATATAAGAAATACACTAATTGGAATAAGCAGTTCCACCCAACCTACTATCACAACCGTTGCTAACCACTTAAACTTAGCTCGCTAGGTTTAAGATGCATTTGTACTTAGTATTCTTATAAGATAAAAAATTTAGGGGGTTAACCATTAAGTATATCCTCAAGCGTGCGACTTATTTCCAATAAGTATTTATTTTATTCACATTTACCTTGAATAAATCATAATAGAATGATCATATATTTTAGGGTTATATAATCTATGTGCCCCTAGTAGCATTACCCAATCATCCCGGCACATCCCTGCCTTCTAATATATTCATTCCTATAAGGACCCCCATTTTCTCATGCAATGGTTGGCCTAACACGATACGCCGAAGATGGGGCTTATTAACAATTTATACTATTCTCAGCACTTAATTATAAAAGTAGAAGTTTATTTTTACCAAAAGTTCACAATTAATACAAGAAACCGTCTTAAAAATAAAAACTATTTAGTACATGAATGCAAAAATTGAATGATCATACAATGTCCATAATGTAAGGGTAATTACAAAATAATATCAACAAACTCTTGGGCTTATGCCCATACAAATCCCGATATGAAATAAAATGACTAAATGATCAAGTACAACCTATACTAGAATCAATGGAAAGGAATCAGATATGTCCACTACAACTGGAAGTTTGATCCATCATCAGTCCTCCTATGCCTGTTATCAAGAATAGCTAGGGAGAAAAACATTTATAAATTTGGGTCAGAGCCCTAGATTTGCAAGGATTTTTCACAAATATATATGCAAAATGTAACTAATTCCTAGTTCACGTCTCTCCACCGATGCTCGCTTCTATTGAGTATCTCACCTCTCATCTAGAAGCAATCCTACTCGCATCCTCAAACAAATATCAATTATGAATTCCAATTTTTACCCCGACATGTAACAATAAAGCTATCTAGCCATACATCGACTAAAAGTGGGTTTTACTTCTAACACTACAGTCCCTGAATTAACTCCATATTGTTGTCCACTATATTTATGTGTCATATAATATTCCTTATATTTAGTTTATCTCGTTAGACTATTGAACTTTTAGTTCGCACCAATTACCGTCGCCACCATTTAGACTATAAGTTTCATTCTTTTTAAATACCGTCTACATCGTTAGACTTCCCCATTTATCATTCTCATTAATAATTGTCTACCGTATTAGTCCATTAGAATATTTTTTCCACTAATTATCCATTTCCCTATGATAATCTAACTTTATTATCATTAAGTATTGTCTACATCTATAGACTATGAGAACGCATTCTCATACCAGGGACACCACAATGTGTGTATAAATAAATACATATGTCCATATATATATATATATATATATATATATATGTATGTATTACGCACGAAGACATCTATCTTTGGCGTTCTATTCATGCGCTATCGGTAGTACCCGGTTGAGTCCCTCATCCTAAGCGGGTAACAACAAAACACAAGCAAGTGGGGCGGTAACTACGCAGTACACCAGTTCACGACCCATACCGAGCGGTGACAAAGGATCACAGCATCAACACCTACATCTCGTAAGTGGCGTTGCTATGTACTACCTATAATATGACCTAACACTATGCCTATCCCACCTGTGCCGACATGTGCTCCGATCTAGAATGCGCGCGTAACCCTAACCAATAGGACGATCCACGAACCCAGGTATGTCCACACAAAAATAATGTAATACATATTATCATCCAATATATATAAGCAGTCACTCTATAGCCACTTTACCCCAGAAGTATCCATCCATCTAATTATAGCCTTCTTGGCATAATCATAATATTTTAGTAGGTTATTACATAATTGGAATTAATTCGCCATCCTACGATTATTTCCCATTTAAAGGTTAAGTCCCATATGCTACCTCTTATACTCAATAATCATACTTATTTCATCTATTATTTCCCCATAAATATCTAGGTATAGTTATCCCAAACTAACCTTTCCAAAACCATTATAGTTGTAGTTATCCCCAACTAACCTTACTAACAAAATTGTAGGTATAGTTATTCCCAAACTACCCTTACCAATACTATTAATGATTTTAGCAAGTTGCCTTCTCGGCTTAGTCGTTAATTCTGCCAGATTATTAATAATTATTCGCTTCTTGTTACCTTTTCGATATGGTTTATATGTACATATATAAGGAATCCACTAATATATATAAGTAGTTTCACCCTAACTACTGTCATGACCGATTCTAACCATTAAAACTTAGCCGACTAATCTTATGGTGCACTTCAGTATCTTCACATGGTAATAATTTAAGGGAACTAACCATTAGTTAAATTCTCAAGCGTTCAACTTATCTCTTATAAGTATTTCTTTTATATAAAACTATCTTGAATTGATTATAATAGCCTCACCGCATCTTTTAGGGTCTTATAATCTATGTCCCCCTACTAAAATTTCCAAATCATCTAGGCATATCCCTGCCTTTTAATAAATTTATTCCGTATAACGTTATTCAAGAGTTCTTCATAAAACGTTTCCTTTATATAGTTACTTGTAATTTAAGTCATCATGTATGCACTACCATAACATCAATCCTATAATACCCCGTATATTTTCGAATAAAATAATGATTTAATATGATTTAATTAATTCGATGAAATTAACTAATCTTGGATTACGAGTAATTAAATCCAATATTATTTAAAAAATTTAGAACTTGACTTTAATGATTTGGAATTAATCACACGAGATTTATTTATTTTCATAACAAATATTTAAGTGTGTAACGACGTAATTAAATATATTTTTGAGATAACAATATTTTGGAACGCACTTTGAGAGGTATTACGGGCTCGTTTGGGTATTTTAGACCCTTATAAATGGTCCCGGAGTATATATAAATATAAATGTATAAATATATTTTGTCAAAATAAGTTCCAGATTCAGAAGACAGGGAAGGATTATGTATTTATGTTTTAGAATAAATTACTCATTTTGCCCCTAAACTATCACGTTAGTTTCAAAATGGCCATTGAACTATCAGATATGTCATATTAGTGCTTAAACTAACAATAACCTTCCATTTGTTTGAATTATTAAATTGTATGAAAATGAGTCATGTTAATTACAAGGGCAAAATAGTCAATACATTACAAAAAGTACAAAGAAAAATAAAATATAACCCATTTACGCTAACCCACAATCTATTTCCCACTTTAAAGAAACTCCTCGATTTTTTTTCTGCCGATGAACCTTCCTTCCCTCTCGTTTTTCGGGAAACTTCCATCAATAATCAACCATTTTCAACCCTAAAAAAAGTTCTCTCTGATAAAATTGAAGATAAAAATAGGGGGCTTGGTCTTGTCCATCTTTGATGTGCTATGCGGATGAAGAAAAATAAGGCATTTTCCCTCCTGAAATTACTCTCTCCCTTCACTCTGTTCTATATTCCATATGGGGGTTGAAAAATATATGTGCACATATCAAAATTTTTATTAATGTATTTACTTACAAAAAACATATACAAAGACGTGTAACTGTAAAATTTACCAGAAAAATTAAAGTTTGTCAGCCCTTCTTTAGTTCAAATCCAAAAGTTTTTAAAACCAAAAAGAACCCACATTCACCTCCTTTATAAAAACCCTTACCCATATAACATTTAATCCTTAATATTCAATTGTTTTATTAACATGAATATGAAATTCCTATTTTGAATTTGTGTTCTTCAAAATGCGTCAAGGTTTAACTTTTTGTATCATTTTAGTTGTAACTTTTTGTATAGTGACGGGGGTTAAGAATGGTTTTCAAGGTTTCTAAAAAAACTTATTTGACAGCAAGATCTGAATGGAAGGTTTGGTTTATCTTTTGTGGTATATTCAAAAAATGATTATGCTTATTTTTCTTTTTTTTCCTATTAATTTTGTTGGTTTTTTAAATTTGTTAATTAATATTGATGGGGTTGAAAAATGGGTGGCTGTTGATGTAAGTTCCTTGAAAAATGAGAGGGGGGACATAGCACCCAAATTGAGACAAATTTAGGCTCTCAAACGGTGTAAAAGTTGAAATTTTTTGAAAATTTTCAACTTTTCTGAATATGCCTTGAAATTTTAAGGCTATCAAACGACCCTAAATTCTTAACTTCCACAAGGCCTTGTTCATCATATAAACCTTGAATTTTTAGATTTTTCAATTATGAGGAGCGAATTTTAAGATCTTATATCTCTATTTATTTACAGCACTATGAAAACTGCAAAAGAATTATGGAATTCTTTGGAGAAGAAGTACAAAACTGAAGACACTGGTATGAAGAAATTCACCGTGGGCCGTTTTCTAGACTTCAAAATGGTTGATTCCAAGCCGGTTATTGCACAAGTTCAAGAACTTCAGGTTATTCTTTATGACATTCATGTTGAAGGAATGTCAGTGAGTGACACTTTTCAAGTGGCGGTGATAATTGAAACATTGCCTCCATTTGGAATTTGTACAAAAATTATCTCAAGCACAAACGGATGTGATTGCGGATTGAAGAATTGGTAACTGTGGATTGAAGAAGACAATCGTGAATCTCAAAAGAAAAGTGAAAAGAACATCATGGAGTCCAAAGCTCATGTGGTTAAAGGTCCTAAATCCAAACGTGACCGTGATGGGGAAGCAGAATCTGGGCACCCACATAGACCCTACTGGTCCTCCCGATGACCCATTATTATCTTTAATTTATAAGCAAGGGCTCCTACTCATTTTATGTCAAATTAACCGAAAAGGGAAAAATTACATGATTTCCAGGAGGGATTGATGAGGGGTCGATCGATCGATGAAAAAGGGGTCGATCGATCAGTCGATCGATTGACATTCTTTAGTCGATCGATCGAGCAGTTCTTTCCCAGATTCTGCTATTTCAACCTACGATTTTCCTCCATAAAACTTCACCAAATCGCCATTAATGAGTCCCAAACTCCCAACCAAACATAAGGAATAATATATAAACCATTATCCATGATTTCTAACGTAACACTTCCATTAAATCATCAAGAACCATCATCAAATCAATTGAATTTCAAGAAACTATCCTTTAACCATAGTTTATATTTTTACACATGAATTCCATTGATATTCAGATTCCTATCTCTAGTGGGCATAAATTTCGTGTTCACCCATCTAATTCCAACAAGGAAATTATTCTAACTTGATTTCTATTCTGCAATTTGCACAATTTCCCCGAGACATCAATTTTCTTTTTATGAAACATCAATATTATTCTCCTACACTAGCATGGGTATGATATCAACCTAAATAACAGAAAGATAGATACTTGCCACAGATATGAAAGTCTGATTCGTTGGTGTTGATGGGTATGGTTGCGTCGCTCTTTTCCCGATCTACTCATTAGTGGTGAAATTTAGCAAAAGTGGTGTAGGTAGGGTGGTTCTCTCCTTTGGAGTCTTCTCTCATCTCCCATCCTTAGCCTCTTTACAACTCTACCAATTCTAATCCTCGAAGACTCTCACTCCCATCAGATATACCACTTAATTTTCGTCCATAATTAAGCCTTAAAAAGAAAAATTACTAAAATGCCCTCCCCGGTTGCCGGTTAGGCCTAAAAACGTCTTGAGACCCAAACTAAATCCCCGAGTACGTTTTTATGCCTATCTCAATCCTTCCGGACACGTTGGCGTACTCGAAATGACCATATGGGTGACTTATAATTTAATTACTTTATATTCCATTAATTTAGTCCCGACACGACACAAGCGCGTCCCGACTTAAATTCTATAATTGTCGTGTTATTCACTCGCGACAATAGTAATAAATTCAATCTCATATATTACCTTACTCATCTTGTAATATTCAACATATAATCACTAACTCTCGTCACGATAGTAATTATTTATTATAAAATCAGGATTAATATTAAATTAATTTATCTCAATTAAAATTAATAAATCCCAAGTTAAAAGCCATAAAAATACGGGGTATTATATACTTCCCCCTAATAACGACATTTCGTCCCGAAAATCAAAAAATAAGGTATACCTGGTAAAAACAAATCTGGTATTTTTCGTGCATATCTAGATCACGCCCCCAAGTGGATTCCTCCACGTTATGATGCTCCCACTAGACCCGTACAAGTGGAACTACCTTTGACCTCAATCTCCTCTCGCTATAGTCTAGGATATCCACCGGTCTCTCCTCATAAGAACTGTCGCGTTATAAGTCAATCTCCTCCATCGGCTCAACGAGGAAATACTTGGTCTCCTTGGGCCATATTATCCCGAAGATATCGGCTCAACGACGAAATATGGAACACATCATGAATTCGGTGCAAGTGCTCCGACAATCCCAATCTGTATGCCACCGGTCCTATCCCTTCGATAATGGGAAATGGTCCTACATATCTCGGAGCCAATTTCCCTTTCTTTCCGAATGTCATTACTCCCTTCATAGGATACACTCGCAGAAATACCTGGTCTCCCACGCCAAACTCCCTGAAAGACCGTTTTGCATCGGCGTAGCTTTTCTGCTTATCCTGGGCTTCCCGAATGCGACTACTGATTAACTCCATTATGGCTGACGTGTTCCGAATCACCTCTGGTCCGAGCAACTTTTTGTCCCCCACCTCTAGCCAACAAGTAGGAGAACGAAAAGATCTTCCATACAAAGCCTCAAGTGGGGCCATGCCGATCGTAAACTGATAGCAGTTATTATAAACGAATCCACCAATAGAAGATACGACTCCCAACCCCCTCCAAAATCAAGGACACACATGTGTAGCATATCCTCCAGCATCTGATTAGTATGCTCGGTTTGTTTGTCTGTTTGCGGGTGATAAGTTGAACTCAATTTCAACTCTGTACACATAGCCTCCTGAAAGCTCTCCCAGAAGTGTGACACAAAAATCTTGTCTCTATCAGACACAATATCCAAGGGCACCCCATGCAATCTCACTACCTCGGTAATAAATAACTGCGCATACTGGCCCGTAGTTCAGTCTGTCCGTACTGGAAGAAAGTGAGCAACCTTGGTCAACCGATCCACTATTACCCATACGGAATCGTGACCCCGATGTGACGTAGGCAGCCCAGTTATACAATTGTTGTTACTTTATTATACAGTTTTGAAAAGAAAATGGATAACTTATCAAAAAGTCACTCAAATATTTTTTAATACGTATTTAGTTCAAGTCTATTTATTTTGTTCTAAAAAGTTACACAAACACTCATTTAACAAATATTTTCTTATGTTAAAAGGTTAGCGCTAGCGGCATTCATGCCCACCTCCCCCACCCTCTACCCCCACGCCACCGCCGGAGTTTCAACGACCGTTATCAGCACTCATTATTTTGAATTTTTTCATGTGGTAAAGGACTTTTTGAAACACAATAAAAAAACTTGAACTAAAGATGTATTAAAAAATGTTCGAGGAGTACATGCCCGTTTGAAAAGATCGATATTTCTTATGAAATTATTACAATTGAAAAAATAAAACCACAAAATATTTAGCAGTTGTGAACATCGATGTTTGTTACCACATATTACACACAACATTAAAAGATTACACTAATATTTCTTCTAAAAACGACTTTAAAAATACTAAAGTTTAAGAATCCAAATTTTTAAAAAACACATTTAAAGTTCTTTAAAACAATCTTATCTCATGCTAAAGTTGTGAAAAAAAATGGAGAAATGCTTTTGGTACCGGGGGTTTGGCACCGGATTTATCAACCGGGTGATGTGGCCACCAGCTGGCAGTGGCACCCACCAACACAACACAACTTAATCTCTTGCTGTAACAGAAATGCTTTGAAGTTAGCCACATCATTAAAATTTACTTTGTCCTCATAGATTTTTTTTGTTTTTACAAAAGATAACTTTGAAGTTAAAAAAAATCAGTCCAACCAAAAAATATAAATACACACTATATATAAATATATGTAAAAAAATATATGTTAAAATTATAATTTGTTAAAATACAACAAGATAAATCAGAAAATCATTTTTTTTACTTAACACAAACTAATTAAAAAAATAAACAATGCGTTTATGAATCTTTTATTTTTTAACAAACACGATCACGATCCAAATAAAAACGGTACGTGACATTGAGTCATATTTTTTTCATAACGTTGGCGCGGACCATTTTTTACTATTCTAAAAATAGTAATTTTTTTTTTTTTTGTGAAATAGTAAAAACAATAGCACTGCTCTTTTTGTGTGGCCAATAAGACTGTTCTTTTGTGACAAAAACAAAAGATTTTTTCAATGATCAAAATATTTTTTAGTAAAAAAATATTTTAAAACTAGTTTTAATGCAAAAAAATAGATTTTAGCAAAAAAAAAATGTTATGCGGAAAAATAAAAAACGCCTCTTGTCAAAATAAAAAAAAGTTTTAAAATCGATTTGTTAGCGCTGCTAGCGCGACCCACATCCATTAAGTGATGCGGAGCCGCGCCAGTGACAATAACTGATCGCTGACCATTTTTTTTAATATGTTGGTCCGCGCCAGTGACAATAATGTGGTTACTGTCTTATGAATGTGGTTCCGCGATAGCAACAATAACCAGTGTCGTAATCGACACATAAAAATCATGAGTCGGCATAAAAAATTATTTTTCCAATCAAATGTCATTTTCTGAAAAGAAAAAAAAAATTGACGTTAACATGTTTAAAACTTGTTTTATTTTTTTTTTTGTGTGACACAATATGATTTTGATTTTATTTATCTAACACGCACAATAACCGATTCAAACCGAACATGACCTTCACATTTTTTTACCTAATACGAACACAACTAATAAAAAATATATTGTGATCGTGATAGATAAATAAAATAAAACTGGTATTGTGTCGCATTTTAATTGGGTCTTGTTCATATTTGAAAATAAATGTAGAATATTTTAAGATATTTTGTTCAAAATTAAAATTGAATTTAGAATTGAAAAATAAATAATTAAAAAATTAAGATATTTTAAGATATTTTCTAATATGTTGGTCTGCGTCAGCGGTATGTTTAGGTGGTCGGACTCCCTATGCATACCGCTGACGCGGACCAACATATTAGAAAAAATGGTCCGCGCCAGCAGTATGTATAGCTGGTCGGACTGCTTATTTATACCGCTTGCGCAAACAATTTTTTTAAATGTAGTAAACAGTTTTTTTTTAATGTCGCGTATGAAAAAAAATACAACTCAATGCTATTGACCACACAAAAGAGCTGTGATATTGGCCACACAAAAAGCGCTGCGATATTATTTTTGGTAAAATCAATACGTTAAATACACGCAATATATAAATATATGTCAAAAAATATACGTCAAAATTAGGGGTGTCAATTATTTCCGAACTTCCGAATTTTCCGTTTTCCGACCCGAATTTTTCCGATTATGGCACCATTTAAAATCGCCGATTTCCAAATTTTCCGATTCCGAATTTTCCAAAAAAAATTGGAATGGAATTGGAAATCATATATGAATTCCGAATTTCCGAATTTCCGATCCGAATTTTCCAATATCATGCCGATCCGATTTATCCAAAATATATTCCGAAATTTCCGAGTAGACGTTGGCTATAGCATCGAATTAGTGTAGTGCGAGTAGACGTTGGCTATAGCATCGAATTATTTGTCCCCCGAGCAAATAGTGTAGTGCATTGTGTTATAAAACTAGTTGTTAAATTTGATGCTAGTAGACGTTGGAGAATGACAATTGAATGTTAAATTTGATGTATAAGACTACTTAACTATCCATTTTTATGTATAACTACAAAAATGTTCGTTCCAATAGTTGTTAACTTTAATTTCTTCCATTTCTTTGGTTATTACTTCCATTATGGTTGTCCATTCTTATTTATAACACTAATGTGGAGTGTTTTATTTTTATTTTAAAAACATTGTTCTCAAAAATTATATTTCCGATATTTTCCGAAAATATTATAACTGATAATTCCGAGTATTCCGAGATTTTTCCGAATAAAAAAATTTCCGAAATTTCCGAAATTTCCGAAGATTCCGATTCAGCCGAATAGGAAAAAAAATGGTTTTCCGATTTTTATTTTTTCCGAATTGGAAAGGATTTTAAAATTCCGAAAGTTTTGGAATTTTTTCCGAACACCCCTATTCCGATCCGATCCATCCGAAACACACCCCTAGTCAAAATATAGATCAACGTTCGGTTATTGTCGCTGGCACGGCTCCGCATCATTTAACGGATGTGGGTCCGCGCCAGCGGCATTAACAAATCAATTTTAAAAATATTTAAAAAATACATATTTTTTTGCTAAAATCTATACGTTAAATACACGCTATATATAAAAATTGGTCGGCGCCACCGGTATGTACGTGGATCCGTATTGAGATTGGTCAGCAATAATAACCAGTGTCGCGATCGACACATAAAAATCATGAGTCGACATAAAAAAGTTATTTTTGTTTTTCCAATCAAATTTCATTTTATGAAAAATACTGTTGTTGAACATGTTAAAATTTTATTTTTTTGATTAAAACCTTTTTTATTTGAAAAATAATAATTGCACCGGTTTTCTGCATTTATGTTTTATATTTTTCGATCAAACTGTTTTTTTACTTAACACGAACCAATTAAAAAATTACACAATACGATTATGAATCTTTAATTTTTAACAAACACGTTAACGATCCAAATTAAAATGTGACGTAACATTGAGTCGTACTTTTTTATACCGTTGGCACTGACCATTTTTTACTATTTAAAAACAATCGTTTTACTATATTTAAAAAAATAGTTTGCCTCGTAATATGTATAAGCAGTCCGATCATCTATACATATCACTGACGCGCACCATTTTTTCTAATATGTCGTGTATTAAAACTAGTTTAAAAATTGTCTTTTACTAAAAAAATATTTTGTGTGATTTTTTTTGTGTTAAAACTGTTTTTTTTGTAAAAGAATTTTCTCTATCTTTTTTTTTTTTTTTTTTAGAAAATAACATGTATATATATGTGGCCACATCAGCCGGTAGAGTTATCCGGTTGATTCAACCGGTTCCATTAGCAGCCCTCAAAAAAATGAAATCAAAACAGTTTTACTTTTTTTTTTTTTTGTAAAAAAAAAAGGAAAAAGTGAAAAGTGAAAAACGTGTATCACATGGACGCTTTTCAACATGTTCGTCCACACATGTACGTCCACATGAGTGACTTCCCTTAATTATGGAGAGATAATAATATAAAAATGATTCGCCCTCTAACATAGAGTTGTCGCTTTCTTTCAGTGTTTCGGATTCAACATGCATATGGCCTGCACTGTCTCGTACAACTCAAAGCAATAGACGCATGCAGGCTATGTGATTTAAAGGAGCCATCAACATTCATTTTTATTCCCCACTTCCACTTGTTTGATTGGACATGACCATCACAGTGGGCCATACTCTCCAATAACTCACACCACATTTTTTGCTGCCATGTACAATATCAGCTTTAATTCATGACAAGTGGAGAATGGTATTCCCACTATCTCTGGAGAATGGTTTTCACCCAAACCCTTTTTCATAAATTAAAAAAAGGGTGATTAAACATGATTTTATTCATAAAAAAAAAACCCACACTCTTAAATCTTTCTCCACACTTTATCCTTATGTTCTTATATATAAAGGTATAAATATCCTGACTTTCTTATATATAACAAAATAAAATATTTTTAATAAATTAAAATAATTTATAACAAATAAATAAAATTTTAAAAAAATTATAAACAACAGTTTTTAGGGGTTAAAAAAACAGCTTTTTACCAAAAAAAAATAAAAATAGATTAAACGAAAACACTTTTTTAAGAAAATAAAAACTGTTTATAAAAAAACATAGTTTAAAAAAACAATTTCTAGCAAAACAAAACAGTTTTTAATAAAATAAAAACAGTTTAGAAAAACTTTTATTTAACAAAATAAAAACTGTTTATAACAGAACACTATTTAAAAAAAAAACTTCTAATAAAAATAAAAACAGTTTCTAACAAATAAGCAATATCTTTACAAAAAAACAGTTTTTAAAGAATAAAAACTGCTATTTTTAGGTTAGATAAAATAATATTATATTTAGGGAATAGCCACACCCTAAAACATAATATTATTTTAGGTTAAATAACAATAAATTGTTTTTATTTTATTAAAAACTGTTTAGTTTTGTTAAAAATTGATTTGAAACTATTTTTTGTTATAAACAGTTTTTATTTTGTTAAAAAAGTGTTTTCGTTTAAACTATTTTTATTTTGTTAAAAACTGTTTTAATTTCCAAAAAAGTTTTTTTTTTTTTTGATAAAAAGCGGTTTTTTTATTATAAGCTTTTTTTAACCCCAAAACATAGTTTATAAATTTTTTTAAAATTTTGTTTCTTTGTTATAAACTATTTTTATTTGTTAAAAATGTTTTGTTTTATTATATATAAGAAGGTGAGGGTATTTATGTCTTTGTATTTAAGAGGGTGAGGGTAGGGTGTGGGGGGAAGACTTAAAAGGTGTGGGGATAACCCCACCCTAAAAAAATAATAAAAATTTGTTGCAAAAAGTATTAGGTGAAAAAAATCAATAGTTCAAGGGATCTTGGCGCAATTTACCCTAAAAACAATAGACACTTAAATCTAAAATAATGATTTTTAGGCATTTGTTTGATTTATCCAAATGAAATATTTGAACATATATTTTTAGGGTTCAAATTTCCTCTTCTTAAAATTAAGAGACAATATTACATCAGAATACATTAAAGGTAATACAATTGTTACCTTCTAAAAAGTTTTAAAACACGTTAACATTTTTTTTTATGTTTGTATCAAATTATTACTTGTCACATGCGTATTGACATGTATTTTTTGAATCTCATGTGTACTATAAACACCAACTGATATATTATAATTTTTTTCATATTTACACTTAAAGAGAAAAAACAAACACATGTTTCTTCACTACAAGAAATTTGGGGTTTAGTGGCAAAAAATTCATTGGCAACATAAAAGTTGTCACTAAAAAAATAATTAGTGATCAAAACAATAGCCGTCACAAACTTCAGTACATATAGTGGCAAAAACATAATGTTGTCACTATAAGTTACTACACTGACAAAATTAATTATGTTACTAATTATTTTGCCACTAAGTTCACGTTACCCCGTATATCATTGACAACAGGTCACGAAATTTCGCCACTAGAAGTTGGGTATTTAGTGACAACAATTTATTGTCAATACTGTGTAATGCTTCTCAATTTTTGTGACAAACACTTTAGTGGCAAACGTATTTTCGTCTCTAATTACTATTTTTAGTGACAACCTCATAAATCGTCATTATATTGGATGCAGTTGTTAATTTAGTGGCAGAAATAATTTGCCACTAAATGGGGTAGATAAGCGGTGCTTTATTTCATATTGTCACTAAAGGTTTTTTATTATTATTATTATTATTATTATTATTATTATTATTATTATTATTATTATTATTATTATTATTATTATTATTATTTCTTGATTGTTAAGATTTTATAAAATTTTCTTATTTTTCAAAATGAATTCTTTGCTTCTTATTTATTCCCCAAATATTTTTTCACAAGTTCGAAAATTCATACTTTCAAGTCTATGAAAGCATTCGTAAAACATAGAGGGGTGTCAATTGATCTAACTAATGGATCCTGTTGACATGGCTTCATTTTACCTGATACGAACATGATCCATTAAGACCAAGACCTGACCCAACATGAATAGCACGATAAATCAATTTCGTGTCAACTGACATAATTCAACATGATAACCCGCTTATTTTTGTGTATAAACATCAATTTTTTTTAAATTTTATATTGCATGATACATATTAATTATTAAAGGATCGGGTCAAATTGGATTTCTTAATCGGGTTGTAATTGGGTCAAAACGAACAAATTTAACACGACTCAACATATTTAAAAAATTATATTATTTATATTGATACTGTTAACACCAACTTTTCAAATATGGAATTGATATCAATAATATATAACGTTTTGAAACATTGTTTATTTGCATAGATGAAAAATATAAGAGGGAAAAACTGTTAGAAAACAATTTATTTGCACATATTGGAAAAAAATGGGGGTGGGGGATAATGCTAGTAGTGGAAAAATAAGAGGGGAAAAAAGTGGAAAAAACGCACATTTGCAAATCAGCTTCGTGGTTTCCTTTAGGGAAGTTATCGCAAAATCGGGATGGGATAGAGCACACTTAACTCCGATGAATACCTCCACTTTCGATTTTGAGTATTCGTCTCAGCTTTGGTTCTCGTTCCCTCTCTCAAAACTGATTTCTTTTTAGGTGTTTCCTCTCTCTCTCTCTCTCTCTCTCTCTCTCTCTCTATATATATATATATATATATATGTGTGTGTGTGTGTGTGTGTGTGTGTGTGTGTGTGTGTGTGTGTGTGTGTTGAGTGATAATCTGTGTTTGTTATGTATGTTTAATCTGGGTCTCATCCTAGGATTTTTTTGTAATGCTAGAATTTTTTGAGGTATTCTCTAATGTGGAAAGTTGATTCTGATATTTATTTGATTTGTATTTGTATTCTTATTGTTGAGAATTATTTTTTTATAAAAAATTCATACTTTTTTTCCTGGATGTAGACAGATTTTTGTTTGTGTATATTATATGCATGTATCTATGATTTTCATTCGACATTTCATTTTAGAACTTGAATCACAAGGTCAATATTTTATTATATATGTTTCATAATTCAAACTTGAATCACAATGGGCTGAATGTTTAGATTTACATTCAAGTTGATTAAAATACATAAGTATAAAGAAAAGTTCCAACTATTTATTTGTTTAGATTAAATAAATAAGTAATGTTTACATTTAATTACCAAATTTCATGTTGCCATGTCAAAGAATATTATGCTGATTTTCAGCTATTCCAAGTTAAGAAGATGAATGTTTATTATTAATTATCAGCCCTACACTCTTGTTATATGTGTTGGGGCAACATTAGCTACACTCGGTTTCAAATATCATAGTTAATATACCAATACTCTCTCTCTCTCTCTAATTATTTATATGTTCTTGTTTTGATATATTATGTTTTGTAGGTATGATTCTAAATTTAGCTACTTAATTGGTTACCTTTGTTGATAGATGGTCTTAATTAAGCACATCTTTCGTATCTCCCTCTTCTAAAATCATAATTGACTCATTTATTTCATTTGTATTACTTAATATATATTCACGATATTTAGCTTAAATGTCTTGTTTAGTAGGTTACATGAAGTTCTTCACCAATATTCAGGAAATTAAGAGTAACATTAACGAAAATTTGCACAAATTATTTTATACATGTTGCCAAAAGAAAGTTTAGTTAGTAATTTTTTTACTTTGTAAATATTAATCTTGTAACCTTCATTAATAGTCTATCAAATAAAAATCTAATGATGAAGCTAATTTTCTTTATTACGTCAATCTATTGTATAGATCATAAATTGTTTTGAACAACTTAATATTTATCAGGACCACCCAAATGGATAAGAGTTGGATGAAACTTAAGAATAGATTGGACCCTGCTTATGAAAAAGGAGTCACGAATTCCTTGATTTTGCATTCACCCATAAAGAGCCACAAAGTAAGATCCCTTGTCCTTGTATCAAATGCAACAACTACTATGATCTAAAGGAGAAGTTATGGAATATCATTTGTTCATACGGGGAATAGTAAAAATTTACACAAGGTGGATACATCACGGGGAAGACTTTCAATAGGATTTGAGTGATGACTTTGAGGTTGAGAATTGTGAGGAAGATGGAGAAGATGACAACATGCATGAGTTGATTCATGATATTGCCTCTGGTAATTTTTGTCATGGGTGGGGGGATATAGAAGAATCTAATAACCAAGTTTCTCACGGGCTTAGAGGGAAAGCTGATTCGTTCATGAGATTATTGAATGATGCAAAACGAGAACTTTATTCAGGTTGTAAGAATTCCATGCTATCTGTCATTGTGAAATTTCTTCATTTAAAAACAATGAATCGGTGAAGTGATAAATCTTTTGACACGCTGATTAATGGGCTTAAGGACATCCTTCCAGTTGGCGAGACACTCCCAGGGTCATATTACGAGGCTAAGAAGATAATTAAGGACCTGGGACTTGATTATATTAAAATAAATGCTTGCATATATGACTGTGCAATTTTTTGGAAGGAGTGTGAGGATTTGGATGCATGTCCAAGATGCGGAACCTCTAGATGGAAGTATGAAGGATGTAAGAAAATACATCAAAAATTTTTGCGTTATTTTCCATTAAAATTGAGACTTCAGAGGTTATTTATAAACAAGAGCATTGCTCAAGATATGAGGTGGCATAATGATAAGCGCGTCAATGAGGAAAATGTTTTGAGGCATTCAGCTGACTCTAAAGCTTGGAAAGAATTTGATAAAAAACATGAATCATTTGCACTTGATCCTCGCAATGTTAGGATGGGTTTGGTAACAGATGGATTTAATCCTTTTGGTAACATGATCAATGCATATAGCATATGGCCAATTTTTCTTATGATATACAATTTGCCTCCGTGGAAATGTCTAAAAGACCCTTTTTTCATTATGTCCATGATCATTCCGGGTCCAAATTCTTCGGGAAATGATATTGATGTATATTTACAATCGTTTATTGATGAATTGAAGGATTTGTGGGAAGATGGAATTAAGATATTTGATGCCTACACTGGGCAAATGTTTCAATTGCGTCCAATAATTTTATGGACTATTAATGACTTCCCTGCATATGTTAACTTGTTTGGGTGGAGCACTAAAGGTTATAGAGCTTTTCCAGTTTGCATGGGACTTCTTCTATCCGTTTACATACGGGAATGAAGTGTTACTACATGGGACGTCGTCGTTTCCACCCACAAAATCATCGATGGCGAAAGGAGACAAAGACATTTGATGGCAAGAAGGATTTTAGGGACCCAATAGAACCGTTGTCCGGGGAAGACATTTGGAATTATTTAAATACAATTAAGCAAGTTGAGTTTGGTAAGGATCCAGAATCGGTTAAAGGGACAATGTAAGGACATAAGTCTCCGATTGAGTCTTAATGTAGTGTTGTCTCAATTTTGGACAAAAACATTAGAGCCATAGGATAGTGTTCAAGTGTATCCATCTAAGCCTATGACATGTTAGTTGAAGACGTAGCGGACAAGATTATAAAGCTTCATCATATGCCGGTTTAGTGTGCCTTGTTTCTACGTCAACAACATTGGTTCCAACACACTTAAGGTATGAATGCATTTTTTATATATATAGGAGCTTGGAAATTTATTGGGTGTATTTTATAATTTTTTTAAATAATTGTATCCACTTTGTTTTACTCAAAAAATATATTTAAGAACTTTTCATAAAAGTTTTGGGCTTAAAACGAATTATTGCATTTTCTGACATGTCGTTCGAACGAGATTCCCAGGTCGTTCGAACAAGACTTCTAATGATATTCCATTTTTATCACTGGAACATTATTAGAAAAGTCGTTCGAACCAAAATATCGTTCGAACGACTTTGGCGGGAACAGTTTTTGACAGTTTTCTCCATGTTCCCACTATGTTTTCCCAACTACTTTTTGACTGAATTACTATGTGCAGAAACCAACTTTTTCCAATTAACTTTTTCACATTCTAAGACTTTTAGTGAGAAAATTATTTTAAGAAAAATTTCCATGTTTTGTGTTTAATTTTTATGGATTACTTTAACCAAAAACACATACACACCCAATAGTTTGTTTATTCCAAGCTCCTTAATTTATATATCCTAGCTTGGAGTGTTTGGCACCGGGCTTTTCTCTATACCTCAAAGAAGAGAAGTTTGGGTTTACTTCTATATCCCATAAAGAAGAAGTTTGTTTGCTGTGACATACCCACTTAGAGAAAGCCTCCTTGTTCGGGTAGCAGTGACTAGAAAAAGTCTGATCGGTGGATTCCGAGACCACGGTGAACCTTCGTGGTTATTCGCTAGGCAGATTTTTGTACCAGATGAAGCGTCGAGGCTTGGACGGAGTCAAGTCGGGTGTTGTAAGTCTTTTTCTCTTGTACTTGTAAAACCGTACTTAGTGGATTTGAGGTTAGGGTCAATCGAGATTTTTTTCCATTGTGGGTTTTTCCTCGTACATCGCAGCGTAGTGGTGGTTTACTTATTATATCTTTTGCTAGATCAGATTTGATGCATGCTTAGGTAAAAAGATAAAATTGGTATAGGTAATTTGGTGCAAATTCAATTTGGGTATATATTAATTTAATTCAAGTCATTAATTTTATTGGATAAAATTTGGTTTGGCCTAATTCGCAAAAACTGATTAATTATTTGTGCTAGGCAAATTTCTAGGACTTGGGTTGAATTAATTTTGTTTAAGTGAAAAATGTATTTCTTGTTTAATTTAATTTCACTTTGAGTTTTGTTTAATTTTAATTTGAAAGAAATTAAAATTAGTTGTTTGTGTGTGTTGTGTTGAGCTATCTTTATTCCGCACTTAAAAGGAAATTATATTTTAAAGAGAAAGATTAAAAACTAGGGGTCATCATTTCCAACAAGTGGTATCAGAGCGGGATCACTAAATTATTGCGTTTAAGATCCTTTTAAATATTTTTGACTAAAATGGAATTTTTCCCATTTTTAAAATTTCCTATTTTCGATGGTTCTAATTACGGATATTGGAAAGCACATATGCGTTCGGCACTTAGGTCTCTGGATAAGAGGGTTTCGTTGTTAGTCGTTAACGGGCAGACCCCACCTACATATTTAGTAGAAAATGAGCGTGTTTCCAAACCCACCGATAGATGGAGTGAGAATGAATTTAAACTTGCAAACTTTAATTCCCGAGGTTTAAATGCCCTGTTTAGTGTAGTCACACCGGATGAATTCCGACGCATTATGACGTGTGAAACCGCTAAAGAAGCTTGGGATATTTTATAACTCAATCATGAAGGAACTAGTGTCGTAAAAGCTTCTAAACTCCGAAACCTCACCACTCAATTTGAAACAATCAAAATTAATGAAAGAGAAACATTTGATGAATTTTATGCTAGACTTTTCGATATAGTTAATTCATCTTTTAATTTGGGAGAGAAAATACCCGACAACCGAGTCGTAAAGAAAATTTTAAGGTCCCTATCCGATAGATTTATTCCTAAGGTGCCCGTGTTAAATTCTTTACCCACTTTAGCCACTACGAAATTAGAAGAGCTCATAGGTGATTTACAAACCTATGAACTGAACATGTTTCCCTCTAAAACTGAAAAGAAAATAGACAAGGGCGTTGCTTTGAAAGCCCGAAAGGAGGAAAAATAAGTAGTAGAGAGTGAAAGTGAGAGTGACTCGGAAGACATGGCTATGTTTGCTAAAAAGTTTTGAAAATTTCTTAAATTTAACAAAGATAAATTGAAAAAATGATTTTAAGAAATTTGAAAATTCTAAGCATGACAAAGCCGAGAAGATTCCTAAAACTTTTAATGAAAATTTAAATAGGGACGAGTCAAATTGGTGTTATGGTTATGAAGGGTATGGCCATAGGGCAAAAGAGTGTCCCACTAAACTAAGGAGAGAGGGTAAGCAAGCAATTTCCTTCAATGCAACACTTAGTGATAGTGATAAGGAAGAGGGATCCGATCCCCTGACTAAGCCCAACTTTTTGGCTTTTACGGTAATTTATGTGAGTGAAAGTAAGCACTCCTTTAGTGATGATATTCTAACACATGACACTTCCAAGGTCACTGTTTGTGAATTCCAAAGAGATAATGGTAGTGAGAGTGGAGAAGAAAGAAAGAGTGAAAGTGATGAGGAGGTTGATGTGAGTGAACATCAAATTGCCTTTTAAGAATTATATAAAGAATTTATTAAATTAAAAAGAATAAATTTGAAGTTAGAAGCTAGTTTGAAAGAGAGTGTCGAGGTCATTAATGAGAGTGTTTTAGTGGAAGACCATATGACACGTGAGAGAGATCTTTATGAGAAGCTTGAATATGTAGAAGGCGAGAGAGATAGACTTAAAGGTTTAATGGAATCCTTGAAAAAGGAACTTCTTGCGTTTGAAGAGAGGAATGTTTTATTAAAGCAACATTTTAGAATTAGAAAATAAATTAAAAGACTCTAGTAAAGTCAAAGTTGATTTGGAGTGTCGTTCTTAGAATTTAGATAAAATCTTAGGTACGGTCCAAATTAAAAATGACACTTGTGGTTTAGGCTTCAATTCTTGTAACGATTCCTCTATTAAAGCCAAAACCAATATTTTAGGAGAATCCTCTAGGAATAATGTTACAGATCATTCCTTAGGTAAATTTTTAGGTTCTCACATTGTGGTCGAAAAGGTCATCTTAGGAAAAAAAAATTGATCTTAAACAAGGTCCTAGAAAATTCCAACGTAAGGCAACCGAGGTAACCAATATTCCTACACCCCGTGATCGTCATTATTCATTAGTTTGGGTTAGGAGATCAGACTTGGTATCTTTACAAAATAGGATTTTTGATTCTCATTTACTTTCACATGCTTCCACCCTTGCAAAATCTAAAGGTTGAATGTGTTAGTTATTTGCATACTATAACTTTTTGTGCTTCATATTATATATCATTTCTAAGTGTATGCTTGTTTAATCATTTTCTAGTCATTGCTTTATCGCATATCACATGCTAAAATTATGATGTTTATTTATCTTTTGTATTATAGTTCTTTCATTTTAGTTTGCATTAAATGAAAAATACAAAATGATTTTTGTTTGTATTTTGATTAAATATTTTTATTTGTTCGGTTAAAAATGTCAAAAACTCAAAAAGATTTTTGTTTTGGGTGTATTTTAGTTTGACACACTCTAAGTGGGATATACTTGTGTTTGAATCCCTTCTTTTTTGCTTTCATGTGGCTAGAACTTTTGATTTATATTATCAATCCTTAAAATGTTCTTTACCATGCATACATGGAGTAGTTGGATTTTGTGTTGATATAATGGATTCTATTTTTATATGCTTCAATTCACACATGCACGAGCTGACTTGAAATTATAACTTCACATGTATATTTGAGATTTTTGTGGGGTTCTCCTACCAATATTATCATCTACATGTTATGTGACCTAGGAGGACTACGTAACAACCCGTCCTTTTGGGAATAGTTAAATTCCATAATTGGGTATAAATTGGAAATTTGGAGAATTTCTCGAAATAGAAATTTTTGGGATTTTCGAGGATTGGATGATTTTCGATGGATGATAAATTTACTTTTGGTGTTAATTAAATGAATTGGATTATTTTAATAATATGTCGTTGCTGGGTAAAGCCACAGAAGATAATATTTTAATGGGAATATCGCCTTTATTTATTATGGGTTAAAATAGTGATTTGCGGTCAAGTACCTCAGATGGAAATTTCGACTGCGCCGTGAGTCTCGGAATGACCGAGATAGTCAGAAAAGAGTGTCCGATTGTCGAAAATGAGTTTCGGGAAATTTTAGAGTTAAAAGGGCTCGTAATTGAGTAAACGAGTCGTTTTGGGGTTTTAAGGGTTAAAACCCTTTTCTTCCTATATAAAGAGGGAGAGGGGGAGAAAAGAGAAGGAAAAGAGAGAGAAAAAGAAAGAGGAGATGAAAGGAAGAGAGAAAAGAGGAGAAAATGGGGGATTTCATCCAAACTCCATCGGATTCGACTCGAGGTCGTCGAATTTCATCCTCCAGGCAAGTGTATACTCGCTTTATTTCATTTTGTGCATTTATTTCATATCATAGTTGGTAAACTATATGATTTTGGGTTAGGACCCTTAAAATAAATTTGAGAAAAGTTGAAAATGAGTTTACATATTGATGTAATGTAAACTCTTAATGATTTCTAGTATTAAAACCATGTTAATGGAGTATAAAATTGAATTGAAATGGGAGAAATGCCAAAACTAGGTTTTTATGGCTTTAGGGTTTGAATCTAAGAAAATGGGTTAATACCCCAAATTAATTGATGTGTTAGTTGTAAAACATAGATTATATGTTTGTTGAGTTGTTGGATTAGGTTAGAAACAACAAAAATGGAGAAAAATGGAGTTTGGGATTTTGGGGAAGATGATGAATAGTAAACTCGTAGCTTGTGGGGTAATTTCGGCCAGGAAGAGAATTGATTTAGCTCTTGGCCAAAACACGAAAGTTGTAGATATTTTTGATACGGTCGCGTGGGCACCGACCCATATTTTTCTGATTTTTCTTCGATTTAATATGATTTTTATAAGATAGCAGTTCCGGGGTTGAAATCATCAACTCAGAAATTGGAAAAATAAAGGCTAGAATGAATTGTGTAGATGTTTGGGACGATTTTTGGTGTAGATTAGAAACCATGAAAATGAATTTGGATTGTTGGATGAAGAATTTGGAGAATAAATTTTTGAGGATCTGGTGTGACTGGTCGACCGCGACCTTATGGTCGATCGACCGCGTCAAGGAAAAAGTGCCTACTGATTGGTTTCGTATGATTATCTGCAAACCGCGGTCGACCGGCACACTGTTTTCAGCCCAAGATTTTGGAGATTGTTATTGCTTCTCCTCTTTGAGTTTAAAGCGAGCATTCTAAATTTGAGTATTAAAAAGAATTATGATCTAAAGAGATAACATAATTATGTTGATTATGGATGAGTGAATCCGATGAGATTATTAGGATGAATTGGAGAATATACTTATTTAGTTAATGCAAATTGGTATATTTGGAGATATCCACTAAATCCTTAGATGAGAATAAGGTAATTATTATTTATAAAAGTGAGGAAATGCTTTGGGTATAGTATTATGCGTATATGAATGCATGATTATGATTCTTTGAGAGAATCTTTGGGATTATTGCCCATCTCTAGATGTGATTGGCAATTATGGCCATTTATGTATATTCGAGGGGGAATATATAGTATGTATACCATGTGATTACAATATATATAAAATATGATACATATGTGCATTATATAGTATATTCCTTGTGCATAAGAACAAGGTAATATATACACGTCTATGAAAATAAATGGTTTTGAGAATGTAAAAGTGAATGATTTCAAAATGGAAAAGAAATGATTTTCATAAATAATAATTTATGTATACACACCTCTCTAAATGCTATCATAAGGGAAGTTCGCGCGTGAGGTGAAGCCCCCTGGCTAATGAATGCAGGGTGGATATAGTCCTAGGCCATATGGGTGATTATTATATATTTTACTGCGCTGGTGAGGTAATTCTAGGTGTGGATATGACTCTCCCGCAGGCATATGGCCGCTTCCCGACGTCTTGCGTTGTATGATACCAGGTTGTTTTGATTGATATAGGCCCTAGAAGATGATAGCCATTTAGGGGCACGCCCAGTGGGGAAACCCGAAGGGGCGGTCTTAGAATCGTTATATGATATGAAATATAACCATTCTCAATAATGTGGGACATTATTGGTATTAAAGCAATTTATGATAATAAATTGGCTTTAATTACATTTCCTGGATGGAAGAAGTGAAATGGGATATATGAGGATACAAGAAAGGAAATGGAAAGCTTTGAGATAAAAATGAAAAGTATTGGTAAATACTTTGTATATGAGTCCTCAGTCAGGGAGATAGATCCGGATGTGTATTATAAAGATGAAATTGAATTGGTAAACCTCAGTCCGGGAGATATTATCCGGATGTATATTGTAAGATGTATATAAGAATGAATGGGATATGTATATTAAAACATAATTATGTGTTTATATCTTGGTCTTGTACTACGGGCCTAATGGATCTCTACCATTAATCCTGCCAAATAGTAGTGTATCGGGGGGGTTCCTTGTTTGGATTTCGCTTTGCGAGACACCCCACGCACAAACTTAGTGCAGTGTTGAGAATGGAGAGAAGTTTAGCCCTTAGTACCTGGGTTATAGAGGTTTCTAGTAGATGGGTGAATTAGATTAGCTAGGCAGGGTAGCTTAACTAGAATGTTCTAGATAGTGCGTTAGGTGTGCACCATTAGAAGAGAGGTGAGGGGTATCTCTTGGGGGTGCGATACCAATTTAAATATGCGATAAAACATATTTTTAAAATAAAGCATTTATGCACTTGCAAAATATTTTCATAACTCGGGCTCTGACCCATTTTTATATTTTTACTCTCTTGCTATATATATATATATATATATATATATAGGTGTCCAGACACATGGACGCCTGGATGATACTCCTTTCGAGTCAGACGTCTGCTGCAGCAGCTTTGGATGCGTGCAAGTTCTCGATAGATGCTTCTATTCTTGTACTCTAGATAGGAGGTACTGTAAACACATTTGGGTTAATAACCTAATTTAGTACGACATTAGATAAGGTTGTATATTTTTGATCGAGCGTTCGGTTATTTTATTTCATTTCCATTTCATTTACGCAAACTGTGTGGATGTTTTAAATTTGTAGTTGTTAAGAAAAATTTTGACGCCAGCCTAATAGGTTATTAGTAATTAAATGGATTTTCGACAGTGATGCTAAGAATGATCCATATGAGACTCCTGTTTTAATTTGATATAGGAGTGATCGCCCGATATTTTATTAAGCGGGTTGTCACAGACGAGTGCATGTTAAAATCCGTTGCACGTGATATTTGTGTGAGACATAAAAATGATATATAAATATATATATATAAATGTGCACCGGGGAAGGGCTCCGAAAGGAAATATCATCCTTTGTGAGTAAGCCACCGTTTGCTTGGACCTAAGAGAAACACATGGTCCAAAGGCCTAAAAGAAAATGTAATTAAAAGAAAAATATTTTGCCAAGGCCTATTTTGTTTAGTTGATTTATTGATTCAAAAGATTAAAATAATATGCTCAAATTGAGGGAGTTTGGATGGATTTCAACGGTTTGCACAATGTCCGTTTATCCTAGTTGTACTTTCAATGTCATGACTCTATTGGTTTGTAGAATCATCAAAATTCTAGACTTGTATGCATTGTATATGTCTGTTCATTGAGTTCAATTTATATTGTCACATGAGGTTATATTCAATTGTGATGAAGTTTGCAATCAACTGATAACTCCGTGAACATATTTTAAGTGATTGGGTCTAAATTTAATTGTTCTTAGTTCACACGCCTACACTTTCATTTCCATATGACACATTTTTGCCATACGAGTGTGAAAAGCTTATTATATTTTGTATCTTGTGTGGTGTCTATACCTAAATATATGTGAGTGTGCGTTAATGATATTTATTATGTCTACATATTTATGGTATTTTTTTCTTTACCTCACTTTCTAGTCCATCTATGCTTCAAAATCATAATTGGTATCTATCTTGTTACATATTGTTGTTGAAATCATGCTTAGTGTCTTATGTATCACATTGGTATCATTTTTTTTGCATCTTCGTTGGTATTCGTTATTATTTGTATGGATTAGTTATGATCTTGTTGCTCATATTCTTTCATGCTCTTATCACTCTAAGCTTCGTCGTGTTTAAATTAGTTTTATCTTTTTTCTATCCCTGAACAAAAAGGGGGAGAATGATAGGGGGGAAATGGTATCTAATACTATTATAATCATATCTTAGTTTAGATGATTTAACTTAGGGGGAGACGTCTTTCTAAGTAGGTCATTTATTTAATAAATGGGAGAATTAATTTAGGGGTAGTATTTATTTTATATGCATTTAATATTCTTATTCCCTATACATTTGATAGTTTGCTTAAGTGTGCAGGAATTCTTCTAAATGGAAACTTTCATCGACAAAGAAATTGATCCTTGGGTTTTGAGTCAAGCTATGTAATTTTTATTTTGGGTGGGACATTTTTAAGTCTAGTAGAGCTTGACGACCCTTTAGGATTTTTGTTTGATTTTTGTCCTGGAATAGCCAAAGAGGGAGATTTGTAAGGACAAAAGTCTCTGATTGAGCCTTAATGTGGTGTTGGCTCAATTCCGGACAAAAACATTTGAGTCACAGGATAGTGTTCAAGTGTATGTATCCAAGCCTATGACGTGTTAGTTGAAGACGTAGCGCCAAATATTATAAAGCTTCATCATATGTCAGGTTTAGTGTGCCTCGTTTCTACGTCAACAATATTGGTTCCAACGCTCCTAAGGTATGGATGCATTATATATATATATATATATATATATATATATATATATATATATATATATGAGTTTGGAAATTTATTGGGTGCATTTTATAATTTTTTTAAAATAATTGTATCGACTTTGTTTTACTCAGAAAATATTTTTAAGAACTTTTCATAAATGTTTTGGGCTTAAAACGAATTATTGCATTTTCTGACATGTCATTCGAACGAACTGGAATCTCTTTCGAACGAGATTCCCAGGTCATTCGAACGAGACTTCTAACAAGATTCCTTTTTTATCACTGGAACATCGTTAGTAAAGTTGTTCGAACGAAAATGTCGTTCGAACGACTTTGGCGGGAACAGTTTTTGGGCAGTTTTTGACAGTTTTCTCCATGTTCCCACTATGTTTTCTCCACTACTTTTTTTTACAGAATTACTATGTGTGGAAACCAACTTTTCCAATTAACTTTTTTACATTCTAAGACTTTTAGAGGGCAAATTCTTTTAAGAAAAAGTTCCATGTTTTGTGTTTGATTTTTATGGATTAATTTCACAAAAAACATATACACACCCAATAGTTTATTTATTCCAAGTTCTTTAATATATATATATCCTTGCTTCCAGTGTTTGGCACCGGGTTTTTTTATACAGCTCAAAGAAGAGAAGTTTGGGTTTACTTCTACATCCCATAAAGAAGAAGTTTGCTTGATGTGACATACCCACTTGGAGAAAGGCTCCTTGTTCGGGTGGCGATGACCAAAAAAGTCTGATCGGTGGATTCCGAGACCGCGGTGAACCTCCGTGGTTATTCGCTAGGCAGAGGTGTGTACAAGAAGAAGTGTCGGGGCTTGTAAGAAGTCAAGTCGGGTGTTGTAAGTCTTTTTATCTTGTACTTGTAAAACCTTACTTAGTGGATTTGAGGCTAGGGCCATCCGAGATTTTTTTTTTCGTTGTGGGTTTTTCCTCGTACATCACGGCGTAGTGGTTGTTTACTTATTTTATCTTTTGCAATATCACATTAGATGCATGCTTATGTAAAAAGATAAAATTGGTATAGGTAATTTGGTGCAAATTCAATTTGGGTATATATTAATTTAATTCAAGTCATTAATTTTATTTGATAAAATTTGGTTTGGCCTAATTTGCAAAAATGGATTAATTATTTGTGCTAGGCAAATTTCTAAGACTTGGATTGAATTAATTTAGTTTAAGTGAAAAATATATTTCTTGTTTAATTTAATTTCACTTTGAGTTTTGTTTAATTTTAATTTGAAAGAAATTAAAATTTGTTGTTTGTGTGTATTGTGTTGAGCCATCTTTATTCCGAACTTAAAAGGAAATTATATTTTAAAGAGAAAGATTAAAAATTGGGGGTCATCATTTTCAACAGACAAAGAAGAGAGAATGAAAAAAAAAATGGTTTGAATTGGACAAAAAAGGAATATTTTTTTTAATTGCCATACTGGAAGACTCTTAAGTTGAGACACAACTTAGATATAATGCACATAGAGAAAAATGTGTGTGATAATGTGCAGGGGACATTGATGAATATTTAAGGGAAAACTAAAGACACTTGGAAGTCCCGTGAAGATTTGATGGATATGGGTTTAAAGCCAGAGTTCCACCTACATCGTGATGGTGATTCATTTTTAATGATGCATGCATACTATACTTTATCATATGATGAGAAGAAGAAATTATGTGAATTCTTAAATTCAATCAAGTTTCCAAATGAATTTGCCTCAAATATTTTTCGTTGTGTAAAAATGAGATAATGTCGTGTTTCGGGTATGAAGAATCATGATTGTCATGTTTTCTTACAACGCTTACTCCCACTAGCAATACGTGGATACATGTGTAAGGAAGTATCTCAGGCGTTGGTTGAGTTGAGAAATATCTTTAAGAAGCTATGTTCTAGGACTTTGTAATTAGAAAAATTGTAGAAATTGGAGAAGGAGATCCTTTTAACACTTTGCAAACTAGAACGCATATTTCCTCTAGCCTTTTTCGATGTAATAATTCACTTAATAGTTCACCTAGCTACGGAAGCGCAATATTGATGGATGTGGCCGTTTGAAAGGTAATTTGTAAGTTATGTAAAAGTTTCTTTATGTCCTAAATTTTTATATCATACATTTTGATGTTTAAACATTAAATCATATCTACTAATAGAAAAATGGGTACGTTAATGTGGTCTGTTCCTAATAAGGCAAAACCAGAAGGGTCTATTGCTGAGCGTTATATCCAGAATGAATGTTTAACTTTTTCTTCAATTTACTTGAATGATGTGGAGACCATATTCAATAGTCCCGTACGAAATGATGATATAGGTGAACAATAATGCAAGCTAGATGTAAAGTCGGATGTCATTGAGTTATGGAAAGTTGGATGTCATTGAGTTAGAGAAGGCTCATACGTATGTGTTGAATAGCTGTGAAGTGGTTTAGAGCTATAAGGTAAGAGACACATATTTTTGGCACATTAAACTTTATGTTATTATAGTATTTTATTTATCATCTTGTAATATATCATGTGTAGTGAGCACAAGGATGAACTTAAGATCAATGGTGTGAGGGACATAAATAAGACACATAAATCACAATTCATTAAATAGTTTGAACAACGCATAAGTACAATTACAAGTAGAAGTCTTTGAATGTAATTCTACTGTTTATTGGTCCATATATACAATTATTCACCGTTGATTACATTTACACAAGTGAGCAGGTCAAATAATTATATTGTGAAGGGAAGGTCGATGAAGAACTTTTATCCTTGCTAAGGGTCTGGACAACCGAGTGAAACGCTACACAGGTTGCAATGCAAATGGGTTTAGATTTCATATGTAAGAACGAGAGATGAATCGAAAGATCCAAAACAATGGGTTGATTGTAAATGGAGAGCATGATGGGAAGTCAATTGACTTTTATGGTGTGATAACATATATTATTACGCTGGAGTATTTGTTGGGAAATAAGTCTGTGTTATTGTTCAAATGTGATTAGTGGAACATAAGTGGCAGTAGAGGCATTCAAATAGATAGGGTGGGGAACATTACTAGTGTTAGTGTATCAATAAAATGGTACACTGACCAACCATTTGTGTTTCCATCTTAAGCTGCTCAAATTTTTTACATTAAATACATGATGCTAGGCAATAATTGGCGTGTTATGAAGAGGATAACTCCTTGTGGAAATTATAATGTACCAGAGCGTGAAGTAGATGAACCAATCAATATCGACAACCCTTTTCAACAAGAGGAGCCTATTGAAGATGTTAATATATTGGAATTTGATGAAGTTCCCCCATCAAGAAGAGATTATTTGGTACCACTAGAGTGTATTAATGTTGAAAGTGTACTACGTGAAAACTCAAAGTTTGGAGTAGATGAAAGGGCACAATGCTTAATTGATAATGACGAAATTTATAAAGCTTCTGCTGGTAGTGATGATGAAAATGAGGAAGAATTTGAATGCAACTATGATAATATTAACTAAAGGGATAGTTGAACCGAAGATGATTTTGATAATGATTAATAAATGTTCATTTGATGTTTAATTTCCTGAATGAGAACTTTATTATGCTTCAGGTATACTTTTTTTTTAATAAATGTTTTTGCTCTATTTCAAATTTAAAGTGAGTGATAGGTTACTTTTTATAAATGTTATATTCAATAACTTTCATATTAAACCTAGCCCAATTGAACATAATTTTATTAAGTCTTTCGATATGCATAAACAACAGTTTCTCGAACTTCCTTATTTAAATCTAGATGCCCATTATTAAACCAAGTCAAATTCATTTATCCCTTCTCATTCACAGGAACATATAGATGGACGGACGAGGAAAACATATATATATAGCAGTGAAATTAAATATCAGTAATACTATGCTATGTAGAAGAGTATTATTACTTACTTTAAGGTTCACACTTCACAAGTTGTTATATGATGCGTGTTTGTACGCTCCTGTATATTGAAGAGAATGGTGACCAACTCGAAATATTTCCCTTGCCAAAAAGAAGGAAGCGGGATAGAAACTGTTGATCGAGATAACTTCTGATGAAAATAGAATTGTAGGGTCAGATTGTGGTTCATTTATTGATGAGGCAACATGTGTTGTTCGTAAGCATGCCACACTTCAAGTAGAAAAATGGTCTAAGATAAGTGAAGTTGATCATGAGTCCTTGAGGAAGATGGCCGGTGTAAGTGCATCTCTTCTAAATTTTAATTAAAATCATTATTGTTAATTTTCACATATGCATTAACTTTAGTCACAACTTGTTGTCTATAAATTCAAACTGCAAACCAAATTTCCAGCTTATATAATCCACTTTCTAAGAGCATAAACACAGTTGTTGTGGATTGGGTATATATTTATGAAAAGTACAGACTATAAGGTGGCTATTTTATATCCTCTATTTTTTATGTCTCCTCTATTTGGCCCAAATAAACCTATAATTAGTTTCTTGGTTTGGAAATTTAGAATGAACAATCTGTAATTCTGCATCCTGATGAAATAGCATATAAAAGCTCCATTTTAAAAATGAAAGTATGAAAAAAAGTGGGGGGCTATAGTTGGTTTGAGGGCAGGAATGAAATTCATACATTTTATTCGCAGCATGGGATTCACTCTCAGTTAACTGAGATGCTAGAACTATTAAAATCTGAAATGCTAATACTTTCGAATCCAATGTTGAAAATGATTTTCTGAGTAATATCAATTGTGCTTTTGAAATATTATAAACAGTGGACTCCATAGAAGAAATTGTGACTTGTAAAATTGTGATTTTCCTACTCAAACCGGAATATGATGTGATATCTCTGTACTAAGCTAAGGAACTTTCTCTAGAGTGTTGATATTATTACGTATAACAAATACTTCTCCTCAAGAAAATGCTCAATTGTCAATACTCACATATATTGGTTATATGCAAACTGTATCTGCTCTCAAAAATAGAGATGTGAATTGACTAGTTAATGGAATAAGGAAGTCTTTAGGGATGTTAGGATGGAAACATGCATGGTTAGATGACACCAAGGTACATTATTATAAAAATAGCGGTGTACCAAGGAAATCTCTTGTGGGAATGGCGGCTGCCTCACTAAGATTCACTATTTTTTCACATGGGAGTTTTTCTCATTATCCATGTCCAGTGGTATAATCTCCTAGATAAAATAAGAGCTTTTTTTTAATAAATCTGTCGTGTTAGTGTCATGCGATAAGAGAAAGAAAAACAAAGGTTAAACGGGTCCTTAAGAAAGCATTGAGCGCCAAAACATGAGTACTATATGTATAGCACTAGCAGACCGAGGAAGTCTCGAGTGGGGGTAGAGCTGACCCCACTCACTGAGATTTGATAATTTTCCTTACATGTAGTTAGTCTATTTAATTATGTCTGGATCCAGTAGCATTGTCCTCAAAAATAAATAAGAGTTTTTGTTTATAGGATGTTTCGTACTAGCGTCAATCGTGAATAACTTAAAAATATCATGAATAAACCTATTTAACTATTTAAGGTATTCTAGTATGGAAAACGCACCAAAATATTAGAATTTCTTTCTCTTATATTGCCTGAATTCTAGTATAATCATATGATTTTTACTGGACTGAACTACTATTTAATGTTAATGAACTTTTAGTCCTAAAAGGGACTAAGCAGTGTGCCTCAGTTGAGAGGGAAGGGGAATTTCGTATTAAATTTCTAGTTAATGAACATAATTACGAACGGTACATTATACATTAGTTAAGGGTCTTTTAGTGTTAGGTCCTAATTTTCACATCGTCTTAGTAACTTTTCTTTTAGTTTTAAGTCTCTGCATCTAGTTATACAAAAATATCATTATTCTTACCAAAGTTGTTGAAACATTTTACAAATTTTCCAAAGGCATATTAAAAAAAATACATATCACTCTTTAGAGGCATTTTACTAGTTATGGGGAACATATGACCAATCTTCATAATCACATTACCAATTTCATAGATGTTTTACCAATTTTTCATGCGATTCTTCCCTTTCTTGTCCCCCGTACTTCGCTAGAAGTATTTTTTATCCTTGTAATTCATTAGGGTCACTTCCAACACTTGAGTTGATTAAGTGATGTAGGTTGGATTCCCCAAAAGTTGTTGCCTAATCCTCCATGTCAACCTTGAAATGAAATACTGCATTCTCTTTGGCTCTATTATAACCTCCTCCGGTTCAAACAATGAGAGTTTAATGAACTCCTACTCAAACTGGAATATGATGTGATCACTCTATACTAAGTTAAGGAACTCTTTCATCAGTGTCAATATTAGTACGTATAATAAATACTTCTCCTCAAGAAAATACCCGATTGTCAATATTTACATATATTAGTTATATGAAAACTGCATCTGCTCTCAGAAATTGAGATGTGAATTGACCAGTTAATGGAATAAGGAAGTCTTTTGGGATGTTAGGATGTAAAAATGCATTGTTAGAAAAGTATAGGAAAATGACAAAAAGGAAATAGGAATAATTGATAAAACTTTGAAAAAAGAGATGTGAATTGAAAATTATTTCGATATTTTAATCCTAAAGAAGAAGATATCTTAGACGCAAAAAGCTAAGACAGACAAACTGGATCAATGCGTGGGATAACAAGTCTAAAATTTTTCACTGAATTGTCATTGTCAAAAAATAATAAGATCATCAATAAAATTGAGAGGGAGAATGGGTTGTATAGGATTTGTCTGGGATTTTACTAGTGAAAGATCCCCAGACCTGATGGTTTCTCGTAACATTTTATAACGAGTGTTGGGATTATTGAAGGAGGATTTGTTAAAATATTGCAGCAATTTTTACTAGAATGGTGTTGTGAATGCTCAGGTCAATGAGACATATTTGTCTCATCCCATAGAAAAGGGATTAAGTTAGAGTTAATGATTTAAGACAAATAAGTTTGGTTTCACGCCTTAACAAAATTTCGGCTAAAAGTGCTCTCTAATAGATTTAGGGAGGTCTTAGGGGACAAAGTATCCCAATCTCAAGGAGCACTTGTTACGGGGCACCAAATTCTAAATCTAGTGATAATAGCTAATGAACTCGTTGAGGATTTAATAAGCACGGAAACGGGACGCGACCTGATATGCTGACATGACATGTTTCAAAAATATAGGACACGAGGACACGAGGATATAATATGGAAATTAACATAATGGAATCTAATAATGAACTGAACAAAAATTGAGAAGGACACTTTAGATATAATATGGAAATTAACATAATGGAATCTAATAATGAACTGAACAAAAATTGAGAAAACACACAAAAAAGAAAAAGAATAAGTTGGTTTCAAATGAACTGAACAGTTATTTAACATGTCTATTCCATGTTATGAGACTTTTATGCTCCTTCTTTGTGGCAACAATTCTTATGGAAAACAAGTGAGACAAGTATGAATGCAAATTACCACATTTTAGAGGGTGGGTTAATGCAATGGCTTGAGCATTGAGAGTGACAACTTGAATGATAATGGTTGCTAAAAATTTTAATATCTGCTTGAATGGCCTTGTTTCTGTGCTTTCAGATCTCCCAAATGATGCACGAGGGAATGATCTTGACAATAAACTTAATAATGAAATTAGTATTACCTCTAATTTTATAAAAATATTAGTTAACTTTGAGAGTTTTTTTTCCTGTTGGAGAAAATGGTCTCGTATCAAAACAAATTGATTGTTATTGAACTTTTAGTTCTATTATATTCAATTGAGACTTTCAGTTGAGTAAGGCCATTTATTGAGGTCAACAGTTGATATGCATCTATTAATTTTGAACACAATCTGCGTGAGTGATCACATAATCATGGCCAAATCTTTTCAGAAGTTACGTAATCGGTTTGCATTTGAATATGGTCACATCATAGTCTTGGTTTCTGTTGCGTTTTTTTTTTTTATTTCCTTTGTAAAGTTAATTGAATTCCAAATAACCTGTTCTGAATCTAATGAAACCAACGTACTATATGAACGAGATGCAGTGCTTTCTATTGGAAGGATTGAATTCAACATATTTAACAATAAGAAGTAAGTCATCATACAATTTCCATAATGTAAAAATAAATATAACTAATATAAATAAACACTTGGGCTAATGCCCGTACAAATCCCAGTATGAAATAAAATGACAAAGAGATAGAAGTACAACCTATACTAGAGTCACTGAAGCGGAATCCCCTACATCAAATGCAACTGCAAGCCTGATCCATCTTCAATCCTACTTTTCCTGTTATGAAGAATACTTTTGGGGGGGGGGGGGGGGGGGGGGGGGGGGAACATTTATAATTTGGATCAGATCCCCAGGGGTGAAACGATTCTTCACCAGTAAATATGCAATTTGTTGCTAACTTATACTTCACGTCTCCCCATCGATACTCACATGTAATGAGTAACTCACCTCTCATCTAGAATCAGTCCTATTCGTATCCTCAATCAAATGACAATTGTAACTCCAAGATTTAATCAATCATGTAAAGAATAATTCATTCAGCTATAAAATAACCAAAAGAGGGTACTTACTTCTGACACTCCAATTCTGAATTTCATTATATTAACATATCACAATTTACATAAACTAAGTGCAAAATCCAACGTTATTATATCCTGTGACCATTGCCATTCTCTTCAAATCATTCAATGATTAAATTCATAATCCCTATCGTCTACCCTATTGGACTATAAGTTTCACTATCTTAAATTATTAAATTATTGCTCCCATAAATAATTGATTAAACCATTTCTCATTCTATTTAATGTTTGTCTATTTACTTAGACTATCCAATTATTATTCTTATTAATAATTGTATGTCGCATTATTCATTAGGACTCATCTTCGTCCTTAATTATCCACATCATTCATATTAGCCAAACTTTATTATCATTAAGCATTGTCTACATCTTTAGACTAAAAGGGCACATTCCCTTATAAGGTATACCACAATGTGTAAAAGGGTAAGTATATATATATATATGTGTGTGTGTGTGTGTGTGTGTGTGTGTGGGTGGGTGTGTGTGAGAGAGACACATAAAGGCATTTTCCATTGATGTCTCGTTCGTGCTCTATCGGCAAGTGCAGAGGAATCCCTACATCCTAAGAGGACACCACAAAATACACATAAGTTGGGGGCGGTCCCTACGCAGGACACCTATATAAGGCCTATACCCAACAGTAATACAAGAAGGGTCAGCGCCACACCTACCCCTCGAGGGTGGAGCCTCTATGTAGTACCTATATGGCTTACACATCGTCAACCCACCTATATCGACGTGTGGTCGACAGCCCGAATGCGTGAACCCCCGAGCCGATAGGACGTTCCACAGGTATGTCCACATAAATACATATATATACATAGTATCATCGAATATGTATAAGAAGTTACTTTATAACTATCTTAATCCAAGGAAATACTAATCCATATAAATTATAGCCTTCCTTGCTTAACCATAGCATTTTAGTCTATTATTCCATAACTCATTTTAAGACGTTATCCTACTAATTTTTTCCAATTAAATATTAAGTCTCATAAAATCCACTTTGGACTCAAATCACACTTGTTTCATAATTTATTACTCTTTAAATACATAGGTATAATTATTACCCAAACTAACCGTTCCAAAATATTCTAGGTATAGTTAATCCTAAACTAACCTTAGCCACATATTTAAAAGTCTTAACATGTTGTCCTCCTGGCTCAAACTTTAATCATTCCAAATTATTAATAATTATACACTTCTTGATACCTTTTCAATAAGGTTTATATGTACATATATAAGGAGTCAACTATGTGAAAAAGGGTTATAAGTATATATATATATATATATATATATATATATATATATATATATATATATATATATATAATTAATATATAAGGAATCCTCTAATAAAACTACGAAGTAAGACTCCACTATAATAGCCAAACTCATTCATTTAGTCCATTTCTTCACCCTTTAAAATATATTACATAATGATTTACACTATTTGGTCAAACACCCTTGTCTAACTCTATAAGTACTAACCATTTCTACTTGAGTCAATCTCCCTGACTCTTAATTAAATTAATTTACATTAATTAATTCATAAGAATGGCGTCACTCGACCAAAATGCCATGACTCACACCTTTGGCTCATATTATAACCTTTTAGAATTTATCTCACTATTTCCCGTAAATAAATGTTGGCACACTTATAAATTTAATATCCCTTAACACTCAGCCTATAAATAATTCGGGTCAAACCTCCAGCCATTAATTCAATAAATTCTAGCTCCATGAAATTTATCTAGGTGGTGCCACTTACCCAAAATACCTGAAATCCCTCAATTAGTCCATAATTTAACCCTATTAAATTTAATTCACCCAAATTCCATCATTTAAGTTGTCACCCTATTTAAATTAAATACATCTAAAAAAACTAATTCTCAAGACCCTAATTATTTATCAAGGGTTGTCCCAATAAACTCTCTTAGAAAATGATGAACTACTAAGGTCACAATTAGGTACTCAAGAATTTCTTCCAAAAGTGGAAACAACGACAAAAAAAAACTCACCATCGTTCAAACGATGCCTGATGTCATTCGAACGTGATAGGGGGAGCAATGGTATCTAATACTATTATAATCGTATCTTAGTTTGGGAGAGATTTAACTTAGGGGGAGTTGCTATCTTCTTACGTTGATCATAGTTTGATAAAGGGGAGAAGAAATTTAGGGGGAATATTTATTATAATTGCATTTAATTTATAGATATTCCCTATGCGTTTGATAGTTTGCTTAAGTGTGCATGTATTCTTCCAAAATGGCAACCTTCTTCATCGGCAAAGATATTGATCCTTGGGTATTGAGTCAAGTTTGGGTGGGATGTTTTTGAGTCTAGTGAGCTTGATGGCCCTTTAGGATTTTTGTTGGGTTTTGTCCCGAAATAGCCAAAGGGGCAGATTTGTAAGGACACAAATTTTCAATTGAGTCATTTGTAGTTTTGGCTCAATTTTGGACAAAAATGTTTGAGTCATAGGATAGAGTTCTTGACCATCCTTCAAGCCTATGACATACTAAAGTTGAAGACGTAGCAGCCAAGCTATTAAAGCTTCATCAAATGTCGTGTGTATTGTGCCTCGTTTCTACGTCATCAACATAGTTCCATTGGTCCTAAGGTATGAATGCATTTCAATATATATATAGGAGCTTTCAACAATATTTATATGGGTGTAAGTTTATTTCAAACTGTTGTTTTATTTCAGAAAGTTTTATTAAAACTTTAAAATAATGTTTCTGGGCTAAAAATTGAATTTTCATCTTTTTGGTTTTTCGTTCGAACGAGGTTTGCTAATGATTTTGTCACTGGAACTTCGTTCGATATTGTCGTTCGAATGAGTTGGTTTGTTCTAACGAGAATGTCGTTCGAACGAGTTTGGCAATGAGATTTCCCATCGGGCCACAGGAACTTCGTTAGAAGGGTCGTTTGAACAAGATTTCAGGCGGGAAATTTCTTTGGCAGTTTTTCCCACTTTTTCCACTACTCTTCCCCACTAACTTTTGACAGATTTATCAAGTGCGGGAACCAACTTTGGAAAACTAACTTTTTCACTATCCTCCATCTCTTAGAGAGAGTTGTAGAGAGTTCAACTTTCCTAAGAAAAAGTTCAAGTTTGAGTGGTCATCTTTCAAAGAAAAAATCTTTTAAACACTTCTGTTTTTCACCCATATTGTTTATTCCAAGTTTATATATATATGGAGTGTTTGGCACCGGGTTTTACTTTATCGTTTGAAGAGATAATTTGGTTTTTCTTCTACATCCCATAAATAAGAAGTTTGGGTTTTGCTGCGGCATTCTCACATGGTGAAAGACACTATGTGTTGTTGACGATTGCTTCCTCGTTCCTCACTGGTAGATTCCAAGGTTCCGGTGGAGTCTGGGATTATCAACTAAGCGAAGGTCAGTACAAGAAGGATCATTGGGGCTTGAAGGGAGTCGAGTCGAGTGTTGTAAGTCTTTTTGCCTGTACTTGTAAATTACCATACTAAGTGGACTTAAGGCTAGGGTCGTCCGAGGTTTTTTCCTGTTGTGGGTTTTTCCTCGTACATCGCGGCGTAGTGGATTTATTATTTAATTTATCTTTTGGCAAATATCACCTAGAACGCATGTTTAGGTAAAAAGATAAAATTTGGTTTAATCACTACATACTTAAATTGGTGCTAAATTAATTTTGGGTATATGTTAATTTAATTCAAGTAGTCGTTTAATTTGTTAAAATTGGTTGGCCTAATTTGGCAATATTGAAAATATGACTTAGGCAAATTTTTAGGACTTGGGTTAAATTGTTTTATGTGAAATTAACATAAGTGTGAGTTGTTTAATCTTATTTCACTTGGTTTAATTTTAATTTGAAAGAAATTAAAATTTGGTGTTTTGTGTGTGTGTTGAACCATCTCGCTTTTGCATCTTTAAAAGGAAATTGAAATTTACTTTTCGCTATAAGAATTTGGGCCTCGTGCACCAACAAGTGGTATCAAAGCCAAAACGATAAATTTCTTCGTTAAAGATCCTTTCAATATTTTTGACTAAAAATGGAATTTTTTCCATTCTCAAAATTTCCTATTTTCGATGGTTCTAACTACACGTATTGGAAAGCACGAATGAAATAGGCACTAAAATCTATCGACGAGAGAGTTTGGATGTCTGTTGTTAACGGGTGGTCTCCACCTACTCATCTTGTAGATAATGAGCGTGTTCCCAAACCCGCCGCTATACGGAATGAGAGTGAATTTAAACTTTCTAATTTTAATTCCCGAGGTTTAAATGCCTTGTTTAGCGCGGTCACACCGGATGAATTCCGACGCATTATGACGTGTGAAACTGCTAAAGAAGCTTATGATATTTTACAACTCACTCATGAAGGTACTAGTGTCGTAAAAGCTTTGAAACTCCGAAACTTCACCACTCAATTTGAAACCATCAAAATGAATAATAAAGAAACTTTTGATGAATTTTATTCTAGACTTTCCGATATTGTTAATTCATCTTTTTAATTTGGGAGAGAAAATACCCGACAACAGAGTAGTAAAGAAAATTTTAAGGTCCCTGCCTGATTGATTTATTCCAAAAGTGACCGTTTTAAATTCTTTACCAACTTTAGCCTCTACGAAATTAGAAGAGCTGGTAGGTGATCTACAAACCTATGAACTGGACATGTTTCCCTCTAAAAGTGAAAAGAAAATAGAAAAGGGCATTGCTTTAAAAGCCCGAAAAGAGGAAAAACTAGCAAAAGTTAGAGTGACTCGGAAGATATGGCCTTGTTTGCTAGGAAGTTTAAAACATTTCTTAAATTTATCAAAGAAATTTTTTAAAATGATTTTAAGAAATTTGAAAATTTTAAGCCTGACAAAGCTGAAAGGATCCCTAAAACTGTTAATGAAAATTTAAATAGAGACAAGTCAAATAGGTGTTACGGTTGTAAAGGTTATGGCCATAGGGCGAAAGAGTGCCCCATTAAGCTAAGGAGAGAGGGTAGGCAACCAATTTCTTATAATGAAACCCTTAGTGATAATGATAAGGAAGAGGGACCCGGTTCCCCCACTAAGCCCAACTTTGTGGCTTTTATGGCTAGTCATGTGAGTGATAGAGAGAAATCTTCTATTGATGAAATTTTAACACATGACGCTTCCGAGGTCAAAGTTTTTTATTCCCTTATTTTTTATGGTAGCGAAAGTGAAGAAGAGAGAGAATGAAAATGATGAGGTTGATGTGAGTGAACTTCAAAATGCTTTTCAAGAATTATTTGAAGAATCTATTAAATTGAAAAGAACTAATTTGAAGTTAGAAGCGAGTTTAAAAGAGCGTGTCAAGGTCGTTGATGATAGTGCGTTAGTGGAAGACCTTAGGACACGAGAGAGAGCTCTTCGTGAGAAGATTGAATATATAGAAGGCGAGAGAGATAGCCTTTGAGGTTTAATGGAGTCAATGAAAAATGATCTTCTCGATTTTGAAGAGAGAAATATATTATTAGAGTCTAACATTTTAGAATTACAAAATAAATTAAAAGGCGCTAGTAAAGTCAAATTTGATTTGGAGTGTCGTTCGGAGAAATTAGATAAAATTTTAGGGACGGTCCAAATTAAAAATGACACTTATGGTTTAGGCTTCGATACTTGTAATAAGTCCACTCATAAAGCCGAAACCAATGTTTTAGGAGAATCCAGTAGGAAAGCTTTTAAATATCAATCCTTTGGTACCAATTTTCGAACGTGTTTTTACTTGTGCTCATTGTGGTCGAAAAGGTCATCTTAGAAAATTTTGTTTTGATCTTAAACGAGTTCCTAGAAAATCCAAATGTAATGCAACCAAGGTAGCCAAGATTCCTACACCCTAAGATCATCATTCATCATTAATTTGGGTTAGGAGATCCGACTTGGTCGCTTTACAAGATAGGGTTTTTTATTCTCATTTGCTTTCACATGCTTCCTCCCTTGCAAAATCTAAAGGTTGAATGTGTTAGTTTTACTTGCATACTTTAGCTTTTGTACTTCATGCTATTTTATCATGCTAAATGTATGCTTATTTAATCATTATCTAGTCTATGCTCCATGCTCAATCACATGCTAGAATAATGATTTTTGTGTATCGTTTGTATTATATTTCCTTCATTTTAATTTGCATTAAATATAAAATATCACATGCTAGAATAATGATTTTTGTGTATCGTTTGTATTATATTTCCTTCATTTTAATTTGCATTAAATATAAAATACAAAAAGATTTTTGTTTATCATTTTTGTTTCACCCTTTAGTTATCTAGGCTTGATGAAAAATGCAAATGATTTTTGTTTGTCTTTTGAGTAAATATTTTTATTTTTGGTTAAAAATTTGAAAAACTCAAAAAGATTTTTTTGTGTGTATTTTAGTTTGACACACTCTATGTGGCATATACTTGTGTTTGAATCCCATCTTTTTCGCTCCCATATGGCTAGAACTTTTGGTTTAGATTGTCAATCCTTATTATGTTCTTCACCATGCTTACATGGAGTATTTGAATTTTGTATTGTTTAAATGGATTCTATTTTTATATGCCTCAATTCACACATGCACGAGCTCTTTTGAAATTTAACTTCATATATATATTTGAGCTTTGTGAGGTGTTCTCCTACCAATCTAGTCATCTAGATATTTGTGACCTAGGAGGACTAGTGCATGTCAAAATCCGTTGCACGTGAGACTTGTGAGATATAAAAATGTTATATAAAAATGTTCACGGGGAAGGACTCCGAAAAGATTTATTATCCTTTGCGAATAGTAAGCCACCGTTTGTTTCGACCTAAAAGAAATACGTGGTCCAAAGTCCTAAAAATAGAACAATGGTATTAAAAGAAAAATATTTGCCAAGGCCTATTTTTATTTGATATATTCATTCAAAAATTAATATGTGCTTATTGAGGGAGATTGGATGGTATATCAAAGGTTTGCACAATGTCCGTTTACCCTAGTTGTACTTTCAATGTCATGACTCTATAGGTTTGTAGAATCATCAAAAGTCTACGCTTGTATGCATTGTGTATGTTTATTCATTGAGTTCAATATATTTTGTCACATGAGGTTATATTCAAGTGTGATGAAGTTTGCAATCGAATGAGAACTCCGTGAACATGTTTTAAGTGTTTGGGTCTAAATTTAATTGGTATTAGTTCACACCCCAAAACTTCCGTTTCCTTATGACACATTTTTGCCATACGAGTGTGAAAAGTTTATTTTATTTTGTGCATTTGAGTGTTTATATCCATATATACACGCATGAGCATTATTGGTATATTTAGTCTACGTATATATACGATATTATTTTTTTGTCTTTGCCTTGCTTTCTAGTCCATCTGTTCTTTAATTCAAATTGGTATCTATCTTGTTGCATTCTTAGTTGAAATCACATGCTCAGTACTTTATGTATCATATTAGTATCATTTTCTTGCATCCTAGTTGGAATCCGTCATTATTTATTGGATTAGTAATGATTTTCTCATCATTCTTCGCATTATTGCATGTTTAGCTTGTTATCCCACTTTATTTATCCCTTGTTTAGTTTAAGGGTGTATATGAAAGTGTGGGAGCCCCCAATTTTTAAATTCAAATATAATGAAATGGTTCAAATTTTAGTTTTTCAAAAGTTATTTAAAATTTTCTTTTCTTAAAGAGAACAAACCAACTTATGAAAAAATTAAAACTAAACGAAAAGTGAAATTAAACTACACACACAATTTTCATTTCGACTTAAACACACATTAATCCAATTCAAGTTAAACTTTCATGCTATCAAGATAAAGTAATTTTGCACTTGAATTAAATTGAACATACCCAAACATTAAATTTGCACCAAATTAAATAGATTTTGATTTTGAACTAATTTTATCTTTTAGTCCTAAGCATGCATCTAGGTGATATAGTAAGATAAAATAAATATCAATCGCACTACGCCGGATGTACGAGGAAAATCCAAATGGGAAAAACCTCGGACGGCCCTAGCCACGAATTCACTAAGTATGGTAGTTTTTACAAAGACTCGACACAAGGGGACTTACACAAACTGACTTGAGTCCGTCCAAGCCTTGACGCGCTCCTTCGGCCTTCAACCTCTGCCTAGTGTATAACCGTGGACTCCTCCACAGTCTCAAACTCCATCGATGGGGCTATGGTCACCGTCAACCCACACGCGAAGCATTTCTTCGAGTGAGAACACCGCAATAAACTTTTCTCCTTTTTTGTGGTAGAGAAGAACCCAAACTCTCTTCTTGTTGGTGTAGAGAAAACCAGGTACCAAAAGTCTCCAAGCAATGGTATATCAATAGGTACTTGGAATAAACTAAATAAATGGGTGTGTATGTAATTTTTGATGAGTTTAATCCATAAAAATCAAACACAAAACATGGAACTTTTTCTTAAAAGTTTTGCTCTCAAAAGACTCTTAGAATATGAAAAAGTTGTCTTCAAAAAGTTAGTTCCCGCACTTAAGAAGTATGTCAAAAAGGAAGTGGGGTAAAGTAGTGGAAAAGTGGAAAAAAATGGCTTAAAACTGTTCCTGTTGTTTTTTCGTTAGAAATCTCGTTCGAACGAGACTTCTAACGAAGAGACAAAAAGGAAAAAAAATTCTCGTTTCAAAACTCATTCGAACGACTTCTCGTTCGAACGACCTATCTAACGAGATCTTAGGCCATGGTTCTAGATAATTTCGATACGAACGCATGGCCGCCAGTTTCGTGTCATTCTGATTTTTTTGGATTTGATATGATTTTTTTACTAAAAGGTGTCCGAGAACAAAATATTTAGAACTATGAATTCAAAAAAAGTTTAACAAATGAATTTCTAAAATACACCCAATAAATAATGTTCCAAGATCCTACATATATATATATTAAAATGCATTCATACCTTAGGAGCAATGGAACCATGTTAATGACGTAGAAACGAGGCACAACACATACGGCATTTGATGAATCTTTAATATCTTGGCCGCTACGTCTTCAACAAACACGTCATAGGCTTGAATGGATAAACTTAAACTCTATCCTATGACTCAAATATTTATGTTCGGAATTGAGCCAAAACTACAAAGGACTCAATTGGAAATTTGTGTCCTTACAAATCTCCCCCTTTGGCTATTCCGGGACAAAAACAAAATAAAAATCCTAAAGGACCGTCAAGCTCACTAGACTCAAAAATAATGTCCCCCCCGAAATAAAAATACAATGCTTGACGCAAACAACCCAAGGATCAATATCTTTGCCGATGTTGAATGTTGCCATTTATAAGTATTCCTGCACACTTAAGCAAACTATCAAACGCATAGGGAATATCAAAATAGAAAATGCAATTACATAATTAATCCCCCTAAATTAATTCTCCCCTTTATCAAACAAATGACCTACTTAGAAAGACGTCTCCCCCTAAGATAAATCTCCCCCAAACTAAGATACGATAATAATAGGATTAGATACCGTTTCTCCACCTATCATTCTCCCCCTTTTTGTTCAGGAATAGACAAAGGCTAAAGAATCAAAGCAGTAACTTATATCCCCCAAATAAATCATATAAACCCTCTAAACTAAGCAAGGGATAAAAGAATGTGATAACAAGATAAAACATGTAATTGTGCATATAGTGATGAGACGTTAAAGCATATGGGCAACAAAAGTTCAACTAATCCAAACAGTAACATCGGATACCAACTAGGATACAATAAAATGATACCAATATGATATATAAATTATTAAGCACGTGATATCAACAAAGAATGCAATAAGATGGATACCAAGTATGAATTAAAGCATATATAGATTAGAAATCAAAGCAAAGACTAAACAAAAATATCAAATATATGTATACATAATATATATCAAAGAGACTCAAGTACGTATATATAGATATAAACACACAAATGACACACACTAAATATAATAGGAGTCTTTCACACTCGTATGGCAAAAATGTGTCATATGGAAATGGAAGTGTTGGGGTGTGAACTAGTAACGATTAAATTTAGACCCAGTCACTTAAAACATGTTCACGGAGTTCTCAATTGATTGTAAACTTCATCACATTTGAATATAACCTCATGTGACAATATAAATTGAACTCAATGAACAAACATACACAATGCATACAAGCCTAGCATATTGATGATTCTACAAACCAATAGAGTCATGCCATGAAATACGCAACTAGGATAAACAGACATTGTGCAAACCGTTGATATACCATCCAATCTCCCTCAATATGCATTTATATTAAATTTGATTGAATATATCAATCAAACATAGGCCTTGACAAATTATTTTTCTTGTTAATGCCGTATTGTCTGTTTTTAGGCCTTTGGACAACGTATTTCTTTTAGGTCCATTCAAAATGGTGGCTTACAATCGTGAAGGATCACTTAGTCCTTTCGGAGCCCTTCCCCGTGCACATTTTTATTTATCATGTTTTCATTTTTCACACAAAGCTCACATGCAACGGATTTTGACATGCACTAGTCCTCCTAAGTCACAAATATGTAGATGACAAGATTGGTAGGAGAACACCTCACATAGCTCAAATATACATATGAAGTTAAAATTTCAAAAGAGCTCGTGCATGTGTGAATAGAGGCATATAAAAATAGAATCCATTTGACCAACACAAAATTCAACTTCTCCATAAAAAATATGGTAAAGAACATTTTAAGGATTGACAATCTAAACCAAAAGTTCTAGCCATGTGGGAGCGTTAAAGGAGGGATTCAAACACAAGTGTATGCCACATAAAGTGTGTCAAAATAAACTACACACAAAATAAAATCTTTTTGAGTTTTTGAAATTTTTAACCAAAATAAATAATATATACTCAAAAGTCAAAGAAAAATCATTTGAATTTTTTTATTAAGCTTAAATTACCAAGAGATAAAATCCAAATGATAAACACAAATCTTTTTGTATTTTTCAATTATTGCAAACAAAATGAAGGAAATATAATACAAAAGATAAACAAAAATCATAATTCTAGCATGTGATAAGCATGGAGCATAGACTAGAAAATGATTAAACAAGCATATATTTAGCATGTGAATATAGCATGAAGTACAAAAGCTAAAGTATGCAAACACTAACACATTCATATTTTAGATTTAGCAAGGGAGGAAGCATGTGAAAGTAAATCAGAATCAAAAACCCCATTTTGCAAGGCAACCAAGTCGGATTTCCTAACCCAAATTAATGAAGAATGACTATCTTGGGGTGTAGGAATTTTAACTACCTTGGTTGCTTTACGTTAGGATTTTCTAGGAATACGTTTAAGATCAAAACAAGATTTTCTAAGATGACCTTTTCGAACACAATGTGTACAAGTAAAAACATGTCGAAAATATTTACCTAAGGAGTGATCTCTAAAGACTTTCCTAGTAGATTCTCCTAAAACATTGGTTTTGGCGTTACGAGTAAATTCATTACAAGTAATGAAGCCTAAACCACAAGTGTCATTTTTAATTTGGACCGTTCCTAGTATTTTATCTAATTTTTCCGAACGACACTCCAAATCAAATTTGATATTATTAGAGTCTTTTAATTTATTTTGCAATTTTAAAATGTTAGACTCTAATAAAACATTTCGCTCTTCAAAAGCAAGAATCTCCTTTTTCAAGGATTCCATTAAACCCCTAAGGCTATCTCTCTCGCCTTCTATATATTCAAGCTTCTCTAGAAGAGCTTTCTCTCGTCTCCTAAGGTCTTCAACCAACATGCTATTATCAACGACCTTGACACGTTCTTTTAAACTAGCTTCTAACTTCAAATTAGCTCTTTTCAATTTAATAGATTCTTTATAAAGTTCTTGAAAAGAATTTTGAAGTTCACTCACATTAACCTCTTCTTCATTTTCACTCTCTCTTTCTTCTCCACTCTCACTATCATAAAAAACAAGGGAATCAAAAACTTTGACCTCAGAAGTGTCATGTGTTAAAGTTTCATCAATCTATGAGTTCTCACTATCACTCACATGACTAGCCATAAAAGCCACAAAGTTGGTCTTAGTGGGGGAATCGGGTCCCTCTTCCTTATCACTATCACTAAGGGTCGCATTATATGAAATGGGTCGCTTACCCTCTTTCCTTAGTTTAGTGGGGCACTCAAAAGCCCTATGGCCATAACCCTCACAACCAAAACACCTATTTGACTCGTCCCTATTTAAATTTTCATTAATGGGTTTAGGGATCTTCTCGACTTTGTCATACTTAGAAGTTTCAAATTTCTTAAAATAATTTTAAATTTATCTTTGTTAAATTTACAAAATTTTCTAAATTTACGAGCAAACAAAGCCGTGTCTTCCGAATCACTATCACTCTCGCTCTCTACTACTTGTTTGACCTCTTTTCGGGCTTTTAAAGCAACGCCCTTTTCAATTTTCTTTTCAGTTTTAGAGGGGAACATGTCTAGATCATAGGTTTGTAAATCACCTACAAGCTCTTCTAATTTCGTAGAGGCTAAAGTTGCTAAAGAATTTAAAACGATCACTTTTGGAATAAATCTATCGGGAAGGGACCTTAAAATTTTCTTTACAACTCGATTGTCGGGTATTTTCTCTCCCAAGTTAAAAGATGAATTAACAATATCAGAAAGTCTAGCATAAAATTCATCAAAAGTTTCTTTTTCATTCATTTTGATAGTTTCAAATTGAGTGGTGAGGTTTTGAAGTTTCGAAGCCTTAACGATACTAGTACCTTCATGAGTGAGTTGCAAAATATCACATGCTTCTTTAGCGGTTGCACACGTCATAATGCGTCAGAATTCATCTGGTGTGACAGTGCTAAATAAGGCATTTAAACCTCGGGAATTAAAGTTAGAAAGTTTAAATTCACCCTCACTCCATCTATCAGTGGGTTTGGGAACACGCTGATTATCTACTAAATGAGTAGGTGGGGACCACCCGTTAACAACAGACATCCAAACTCTCCCATCGATAGATTTTAGTGCCGATTTCATTCGCGCTTTCCAATACGCGTAGTTTGAACCATCGAAAATAGGAAATTTTGAAAATGGGGAAAATTGAATTTTAGCCAAAAATTATTTAAAAGATCTTTAACGAAATAATTTATCGCTTTGGCTCTGATACCAATTTGAAAGTGCGGAAGCCCCCAATTTTTAAATTCTAATATAATGAAATGGTTCAAATTTTAAATTTTCAAAAGTTATTTAAAATTTTCTTTTCTTAAAGAGAACAAACCAACTTATGAAAAAATTAAAACTAAATGAAAAGTGAAATTAAACTACACACATAATTTTCATTTCGACTTAAACACACATTAATCCAATTCAAGTTAGACTTGCATGCTATCAAGATAAAGTAATTTTTCACTTGAATTAAATTGAACATACCCAAACATTAAATTTGCACCAAATTAAATTGATTTTGATTTTGAACTAATTTTATCTTTTAGTCCTAAGCATGCATCTAGGTGATATAGCAAGATAAAATAAATATCAATCGCACTTCGTCGGATGTACGAGGAAAACCCAAATGGGAAAAACCTCAGACGGCCCTAGCCACGAATTCACTAAGTATGGTAGTTTTTACAAAGACTCGACACAAGAGGACTTACAAAAACTGACTTGAGTCTGTTCAAGCCTTGACGCGCTCCTTCGGTCTTCAACCTCCGCCTAGTGTATAACCGTGGACTCCTCCATAGTATCGAACTCCATCGATGGGTCTATGGTCACCGTCAACCCACACGCGAAGCCTTTCTTCGAGTGAGAACACCGCAATAAACTTTTCTCCTTTTTTGGGGTAGAGAAGAACCCAAACTCTCTTCTAGTTGGTGTAGAGAAAACCAGGTGTCAAAAGTCTCCAAGCAATGATATATCAATAGGTACTTGGAATAAACTAAATAAATGGGTGTGTATGTAATTTTTGATGAGTTTAATCCATAAAAATCAAACACAAAACATGGAACTTTTTCTTAAAAGTTTTGCTCTCAAAAGACTCTTAGAATGTGAAAAAGTTGTCTTCAAAAAGTTAGTTCCCGCACTTAAGAAGTATGTCAAAAAGGAAGTGGGGTAAAGTAGTGGAAAAGTGGAAAAAACTGGCTTAAAAGTGTTCCCGCTATTTTTTCGTTAGAAATCTCGTTCGAACGAGACTTCTAACGAAGAGACAGAAAGGAAAAAAATATTCTCGTTTGAAAACTCGTTCGAACGACTTCTCGTTCGAACGACCTATCTAACGAGATCTTAGGCCATGGTTCTAGATAGTTTCGATACGAACGCGTGGCCGTCAGTTTCGTGTCATTCTGATTTTTTTGGATTTGATATGATTTTTTTACTGAAAGGTGTCCGAGAACAAAATATTTAAAACTATGAATTCAAAAAAAGTTTAACAAAAAAATACTAACACCCAAACTGAATTTCTAAAATACACCCAATAAATAATGTTCCAAGCTCCTATATATATATATATATATATATATATATATATTAAAATGTATTCATACCTTAGGAGCAATGGAACCATGTTGATGACGTATAAACGAGGCACAACACATACGGCATTTGATGAATCTTTAATATCTTGGCCGCTACGTCTTCAACAAACACGTCATAGGCTTGAATGGATAAACTTGAATTCTATCCTATGACTCAAATGTTTTTCTCCGGAATTGAGCTAAAACTGCAAAGGACTCAATTGGAAATTTGTGTCCTTACAGTATATGCTCTTTAGCCTTTCTCTATTACTGATCAAAGGGGGGGGGGGGGGGGGGGGGGAATGATAGGGGGAGCAATGGTATCTAATCCTATTATAATTATATCTTAGTTCGGGGGAAATATAACTTAGGGGGAGTCGCTATATCCTTAGGTTGATCATAGTTTGATAAAGGGGAGAATAAATTTAGGGGGAGTATTTATTCTAATTGCATTTAGTTTATTGATGTTCCCTATGCGTTTGATAGTTTGCTTAAGTGTGCAGGAATTCTTCTAAAATGGCAACCTTCTTCATCGACAAAGATATTTATCCTTGGGTCTTGAATCAAGTTTGTGTGGGATATTTTTTAGTCTAGTGAGCTTGACGGCCCTTTAGGATTTTTTTTGGTTTTTGTCCCGGAATAGCCAAAGGGGGAGATTTGTAAGGACAAAAATTACCAATTGAGTCCTTTGCAGTTTTGTCTCAATTCCGAACAAAAACATTTGAGTCATAGGATAGAGTTCTTGACCATCCTTCAAGCCTGACATACTAAAGTTGAAGACGTAGCGGCCAAGATATTAAAGCTTCATCAAATGCCGTGTGTATTGTGCCTCGTTTTTACGTCATCAACATGGTTCCATTTCTCCTAAGGTATGAATGCATTTCAATATATATATATAGGAGCTTGGAACAATATTTACATGGGTGTAAGTTTATTTCAAACTGTTGTTTTATTTCAGAAAGTTTTATTAAAATTTTAAAATAATATTTCTGGGCTAAAAATTGAATTTTCAGCATTCTATTTTTTCGTTCGATATTGTCGTTTGAACCAGTTTTTCATTCGAACGAGAATGTCGTTCGAACGAGGTTTGGCAACAATTTTGTCATTGGAACTTCATTCGATATTGTCGTTCAAACGAGTTGGTTTGTTCTAACGAGAAAGTCGTTCGAACGAGTTTGGCAACGAGATTTCCCATCAGGCCACTAGAACTTTGTTAGAAGGGTCGTTCGAATGAGACTTCATTCGAACGAAAATCTCGTTCCGACGAGATTTCAGGCGGGAAATTTGTTTGGCAGTTTTGAACAGTTTTTCCCACTTTTTCCACTACTATTCCCCACTAACTTTTGACCGACTTATCAAGTGAGGGAACCAACTTTGGAAAGCTAAATTTTTCACTATCCTCCATCTCCTAGAGAGAGTTTTAGTGAGTTCAACTTTCCTAAGAAAAAGTTCAAGTTTGAGTGGTCATTTTTCAAAGAAAAAATCTTTTAAACACTTTTGTTTTCACCCATATTGTTTATTCCAAGTTTAAATATATATATGTCATTGCTTGGAGTGTTTGGCACCGGGTTTTACTCTACCGTTTGAAGAGTTCATTTGGGTTTCAAAGAAGAAGTTCGGGTTTTGCTGCGACATTCTCACATGGTGAAAGGAACTGTGTGGTTGATGGTTGGTGGATTCTAAGGTTTCGGTGGAGTCCGAGATTGTCAACTAAGCGGAGTTTAGTACAAGAAGGAGCATCTGGGCTTGAAGGGAGTCGAGTAGAGTGTTGTAAGTCTTTTTGCTTGTACATATAAAATACCATACTTCGTGGACTTAAGGCTAGGGCCGTCCGAGATTTTTTTCCATTGTGGGTTTTTCCTTATACATCGCGGCGTAGTGGATTTATTATTTAATTTATCTTTTTGCAAATATCACCTAGAACGCATGCTTAGGTAAAACGATAAAATTTGGTTTAATCACTACATACTTAAATTGGTGCTAATTTAATTTTGGGTATATGTTAATTTAATTCAAGTAGTCGTTTAATTTGTTAAAATTGGTTGGCCTAATTTGGTAATATTGAAAATATGACTTAGGCAAATTTTTAGGACTTGGGTTAAATTGGTTTAAGTGAAATTAACATAAGTGTGAGTTGTTTAATATCACTGGGTTTAATTTTAATTTGAAAGAAATTGAAATTTGGTATTTTGTGTGTGTGTTGAACCATCTCGCTTCCGCATCTATAAAAGGAAATTGAAATTTACTTTTCGTTATAAGAATTTGGGCCTCGTGCACCAACAAAATGACAGGATGAGTCACTTGAACGAATATCCTGGTCGTTCGAACGACATTTTGTCCTTATTCGTCTTCCTCACGTCACCTGCTTTTGCCATACCTCTGTCTTCATAGTGATATTTCAACCCAAATCCTCACATATTACCCCAGTACCATTTCATAACCCTCTGTTAATTCATACGAATTACGTGAAATTTCGAATCCTCAAATATATGTATGTATCATCCACTAATTTAAATAGATCCATAATTAGTTTTACATTGTTCACTTATGATTTATAACAATCAGATCTTGACCCATAAATTGGAGTACACAACTTTTATACAACTTTCTTTCCAAATAATGTTTTTTCCAACATTAATTTCACACGAAAAATTCTTGGTTTTTAATATAACTTATATTCATACGACCATGATTCATATTGTTTAATGATCTCCAGTGGTACAGTCTCAAAATATAATTCTACGGTAAATCTAGGCATGGAAATGACATTCATATAAGAATAGCACAAATTGAATAAGAATAGCAAGAGAATGTTTGCCTGGAATTGTGTAGAGAAGCCTCTGTTCCTCCTTCAAGGGTTTTTTTCTCCTCTTTTTGGTATTTCTCCTTCCCACTGTCGTAACTGTTATTTTAGATTTTTCCTAATGATAGTGGGGGAGTGGTTTACCCCCACTTAAATACTTAATAAATGGTTAATCCCGAGTTGGGCTTTCGGCCCCAACTTTGGACCCCCAAATGAGCGAAAATGCAAAATCTAATTAGCCCAATAACTATCCAATTCTTATATATATGCCCCGAGATAATATTTCAGGGTCTAAAATACCCAAATGTGCCCGTAATACCTCTCAAAGCGTGTTCCAAATATTTTTATCATCAAAAATATGTTTTATTGTGTCGTGACACACCCCAATACTTTTTATAAAATTAAACTCCCTCTTGATTTATTCTCAAATCATCAAAGTCAAATTCTAAAATTTATAAATAATAATGAGTCTAATTACTCACAACCCGAATTAACTAATTTTAGACAATTAATTTAATCCTTATTAAGTTTTATTTTATTCTAAAAATATACGGGGTATTACATTCTCCCTTGCCCCCTTACAACGGAATTTCGTCCTTGGAATTCAAGGTAGCATAAAGTCATATTTTATTTGCACCGTTAAATTATTCTTATACCCAATTAGTCCATGCTCATATCCTATGAGATAAATGAGAAGGCTCATATATACCCATCATAACATCACTGAGGTGCCCATATATTTCACCGTACATACATGTACACATTGACCATTAACAATTATGAATGTGACATATACATCTAATATGTACCATTAATACCAATCATATCCATAGCAAAAGTATACCACCACATACATACATAAAATAACCACCCTAGTATCCGACTTCCCTCAACTCCCGACTTTTGCCAACTTCGTGCGTGGGACATCTCAGAAGAGAAATCCAAACAAGGAACCCTCTGGATACACTACTGCATTGCTTAGTCAGTCATCGAGGTCCATTGGCCCAAGTCAAAGGAGAAAGTCAAAATAGTCATTTATGCTATTCATATAATTTTCAATATTTGCTATTTTTCAAACCAACCACTTATTCGATTATAGTTATACCAAGCTCCTATAGAGTCGATCGACCTTACCATACCCCATATTTCCATTACCACAACGTAGGTAGGACATTATCTGCCCGTATTTACTCTATAAAGTGCTTAATCATTTTAAATTTTCAAAGGCATACCCATTCTACTCAGCTATACCATTACCACTTTAATGATAACGTCACTATACCAACATTACATATGATCATAGACAATATAAAATATCGATGCTATCATTAGCCTTACTTCTAGTTTTTTGCCTTAGAAAAGACTCTTGCTCCCACCTGAGCGTTACTCGATTTATCCCAAAATTTCAAGTTTATTCACAAACATATATCTCCTTGAGTTATTTAAAATTTTAAACCACACTCGAATGTTTCTTCCCAAAGCATACTCAAGTTTCTAAAGGTTCTTACACGACCTAATATCCCATTGAAATTCATTGCTTCAAAATTAGGCTTACCCATAAAATTTATAACAATAATCCTCACGGCTACGGTGAACACCAATTCTAATCAATCTTGTCTTTCAGACATGATCACAACTCATAGCAGTCCACATCAAATTAGCATACACCAAGTAACTATAATTCCATTCTCGAGGAAAAAAATATTATACCCCGACATAGCTATCAAGTAGATCTAGAATAACATAAGCTTCCCAAATTCAAAGTCTACCCTTTTAAAGGAATTAACAACACCCAAGTGAACATTAAGTCTCAAAATAAAAAAAAAACATATCCCATACACTCCAAAGTAGGAAAATAACTTATTTACCATGGATACTATCACTAGTTGCTTTTTCCCCAAATAATTTCATCTATCATTCGAAGCCCCTCTTTGTGTAGATCATAGTTTACATGAACTAAATAAAGATTTATTATTTATGAGGTAGATTGGATGGAAATAAATAAACAGGTTTGCACGTCCTGAAAGTGTCTTGAAAAAGCATTACATAGTTTTAGACGTTATTGGTGTGAGAATCACTTTTGACTTTGATGTGTTGATGGAATGAGTCGATGTCATTTAAATTCAACACTTTTGACACCTAAGGACGTCTTGAGTTTATTCGTTAGGATTATCCGGATTCATCGTGCATATATGTTAGGTGTGATCGCATTAATATGCCTATTGAATTTGTTCACACCCATTAATTTCGTTTCCACGATTTGGTTATCTTAGTGTAAATTCATGGTGTGTGATTTTTGTAAAATTATTTTTGCATTTTGTTTGAAAAAATTAAAAAATCAAAAATAGTTTGTGGAATAATTTTGCGTATCTGTTGATGATCGCAGTTTGTTTTGCTATGCTTGTCGTGGCGACTACATACTTGTTTTGTGTATTCATTTCCATGTCCATTTTGGTCAAATAAAAAGGGGGAGAAAGAATTATGGGGGAATTTTTGCATTATGGGGGAGATTTGATTATTGATTAATTTATTCTTATATCATTTCAAACTCGATGAGTCATGAAGGTATTTGCATTGTCTCATGTGTGTAGGTACAAAGATTGATGATTATTGAATTTCATCGCTTGATGAGAAAAGCTTGAAGATTTTGAAGAAAAGTTTTGAGACCTTTATGTTAGTACCTTTTCATTTTTGGGTTCTTGGGATGGTATTAGATTTGTATAAGCATTTTATGTTTTGATAATTCAGATGCTTTTATTTTGTACCGTTATAGATATAGGGAAAGATTTGTAAGGACATGATTTTATAAATATCCATTATTAATTGAGTATTTCATATACAGCTACAACCGTCGAAGAATGTTTAAGATCAAATACACAACAAGACAAATCTGAATATCAAAGTTCTTCAATAATCAAGCATCCACGAGATAAATTTGGTAAGACTGTGTTAAAATTATTTTTGAAGTTTCAAGGCGGAGCATTTACTAGCGAAATAAAAAATTTATTTTTGAAATTTTCTCGTTCGAGCGATAAGTCACTGTTGTTCAAACGACAAAATGTCTCACACGAAGCTTGTTCGAGAGACACGTGTCTTCATTCGAGCAACACTGCTATCTCGTTCGAGCGATCTGCCGCTTTAACATTTTTATAAATAGATCATTAAACGAGTCTATTTTCTTGAAGAGACCTGAGTTTTACACAGTACGAAAAACTACATTCTACAGAAACATTTTTTGTCTTCCCTTGTAAGGAGTTTAATCCTTTTTGTTTTCAATTCACAAGATCCCAATAGTTTATGTGAATTGTTTTGGAATCCAAGAACATACTTTGCTATTGTTCAACCTTTGTGGAGTGCATCTCTACGCCTAAAGATTGAGTTCATTGAGGTTCGCTGTGTGTGAATCTTTGCTGAAGATTGGACTGCAATTCGTGTGGGTTCACTATATGGAATCCATTGCTAACTTTAGGATGCATGTCTATGTAGGTTTACTGAGGTAAACTTATTGTATATTTCATTATGATTGTAAATTGCGATTTAATTTATAGTGAAATAAAAGGTTTTGCCCTTTCGGATTTTTTCCTGAAATTTGTGTGTTAGCATATTTGTGTTTATGATGGTTTGATTTTGTATCCACGTTGCTGCATGTTTAGGGGATGAATTAACTTAGTTTAAAAAACTTACTCAAATTAAGTAAGTTTGAATTGGAATTTGTGAATTTAAGTCAAATCGATATCGCACACGCACCTTTTACAAATTGGTATAAAAGCTTTTAAAAGTGAGTGGATAAATTCTCAGAGAAGTTATAATTTGCCTGAAGTAGCAAGGGTGCGTTGGTCCGAGCTGGCGTATGATACCCCAAAATCATCCTTGGAAGTCGTGTTTCATTGTTTGCGTGGAGTTCAAACTTTTTCTTATCAGATTCAACCGTCACTTTACAACTTTTCCTCTTTTCAATTGCTAGTTGAGCTTCATACCTTCATACTCAAATATTTTTCTTCATCTTTTCCATTCATATTTTATCTTTAACTACTATCTTGAGCATCACTTTCCATTTAGAACTTTCTTTTTACTATTAAGAACTCACTTTATGGCTTTCTTTAATTGTAAAACCCTTGTAAATTTTAGGGAAGATTATGGAATCCTTGAGTGGGATGAAATTGACTGTGCCTCTGTCATTTCCAGTGTTAAAGACCTGGATGAGTGGCTTAGGATTCACACACTGCTGGCATTCCAAGGAGGTCCAACATTTCCCCCAATCATCTCGTTTTGAAAATTTTCAATTACTTTGAGGTGGTGCCTACTCAGTGTTCCCCCAACACTTGGAATATAGTAAACGGGGTTGGCAGAATTAACGAGATGTACAAAACTAACTCAGGGATTTCGAAGATTTATTTTTTCTATAAATGGTCATGCACCATCAAATGGGGTTCTATAACTGAAGGTGAGGAAAACCGATAGGATTTTAGTCGTCAATTTGCCTAATTCTTACAAGAATTACTGGGATTAGGGATTCATAGCCAAAAATTGCCAATATCCTCCCTTACCCGAGGATAAGAGGTATAAGGGATTCTTGTTCCCTAAATGAGGGGAGGATCACATAGGTTGCTTTCTTTTTTCTTCTAAATGTTTGCTGAATTCTTGCTTTCTATTTTCCTCTTTAATTTTTTGACTTTGATCTTCCTCTATTTGTGTGCATCTCATTCTAAGAACAAGGAGCCTGCTCTTTGCGATCTCAAGGTTGTTAATCTCATAAATGCCTCGAAGGTCAAGGATTGGTTGACTGATGTTGAGCATCCCCGATCAGTAACATTTTTGTTAGAATACACAAGTACCACTATTAACTTTATTCCTCGATCGGTGGATAGTATCCCAACATTAAATCTTATAGAAGAGGATAGTCCTGGACCATTTGATCCTATTTTGCTGGAGGAGGAAAAAGAGAAATAAAAACAGAAAGAAGAAGAGGAGGAGGAGAAGAAAGAAGAAGAAAAAGGGGATTGGGAGGAAAAAGAAGAAGAGGAAAAAAGAAGAGGAAGCGATGGTTCCTCTAAAGAGGAGATTATTGGTCACAGATGATGGTGATCAGGAGTTGCTATCCAATAGGGTCAAGGACCTAAATGAGTCAAAAGGGGACTCCCATAGGTCTTTTCGTTCCAGTGATGGAACCAAAGATAAAGAGAATGGGAGAAAGAAGAAGTGGGAGGAAGAGAAGATAAAATAAGAAGAGAGAAGGATGAAGGAGGAGAAGAGGAAGAAGTGGGTTCTCAAGGCCCCCATCGAATCCACCCTCCCTCTATTTGTGACTGCCCAAGGGGTGATGAAGGACGATATCCAAGTCATGGAGGAGATTCATTCCTCGGTGTAAGAATATATCTATGGTCTGAGGTCCCAACTTGCCGTGAGCAAATATGTTGGCTAGGTAGGCGAGATAATTCAGGATGAGAATGAAACCTTAAAGAAGGAAGTCGTCAAGATGAAAGATAACCTTCAGCGAAAATACACTATTATATAAGGGCAACATTTTGATATTAGGAGGCTAAGTAACTTTTTCAGGAAGGGTTCTTAGGAATATTGGGAATCCGGCTATGACGAGGACTGGGCAGACGCACCAGCTAGGCTATAGGAGGCCAGAGACATTGTATACAATCATGGGTGGTTGGACGCCCTTTAAGCACTCAAGGATCCCAAGGATTCTGACTTGTGGTATATGCATCATATTGACTGCCCAGCCTACTGTCATCCTCCGTTTGAAAAATAAAATAAATGAGTTCCCCTGGACGTAATTCCTACACAATTACTGAACCATGGCCTTCCGAGTGAGGATAACAAGGATGAGTATGCTCTTAATCCAAATGATGGTCGAAAAGCGTGTATAAAAGAGTATTTAATTCTCCGTCCATGATTAATATGTGTCCTTTAATATTTTGGTGATATTTGGTCAATATTACGTGTATATCTCTTCTCCTCAGGCTTTTGTCGACTGAATAAAATTTGAGTATTAACTGCAGTGTGTTTTGGACAATTGTTGACCAATAAAAAGATAGTAACTATTTGTGTATTCTGGGAACATGGAGACTAGGAAGAGTTGATGTTTATTAATAATATTAGGGTCTTGTTCCACTAAATTAGTTAGCAATACTGTTAATCATTTTGGGCTTTTGTCGACTAAGTGAACTTACACTGCTTGTTGGTCATTTTGGGCTCTTGTAGACTAAATTCACTTATACGACTTCATGATTATTTTGGACTTTTGCTGACTAAATGAACTTACACAACCTGTTGGTCATTTTGGGCTCTTCCTAACTAAATGAACTTATACCACTTGTTGATCATTTGGGCTTCTTGCCGACTAAATGAACTCATATTATTATCGGTAGTTTTAGGCTTTTGTCGACTAAATAAACTTATATTATTGTTTAAACATTCTTTCAGTCCAATATGCCTTGGCATTATCATTCCCCCCTAACATTTAGGTTGTGTCGTCACACTTCCTTAGTTCTGGGAGAGATGATGGCATAAATGTACCTGGTTAATGGGCTATCCACCCGATTAGACTTTTTAGTAACTAACATAGTTGGCAACCAACCTGAGTTGGCTTTATGCCTAAAGATACCTTGTAGGGATTTTGTTATTGTCGGGACAACTCAAGAGGTCCTTTTTGTTTGATATAACAAAGACCTAAGGGTTTCCATAATTGTAACAAACTTCACAGCTTATTATAATTACTGTGAACCCTACTCGACATGAGCAGATCCCTTAATTGAAATAAGCTGAATAACCTATTATAATCCAAAGGAGTCTTGCTCGACATGAGGAAGTTTCTTTGTTGGAGTGTGTTGAACAGATTACTGTAAGAAAGTACTTATTATCTCAGGAATGGAGCTGCTACTTGGAAATGATGCAAAATACAGAGATACATAAATCAGAGACTATCCACATATGAGAGTAAAAGGGCCTTTATTAAGTAAAACTTAAAGCAACATAAGTTTTAAATAAAAATTTGTATAAACTAGATGTGCTGACAAAAGACTAAGAATACTAAAAGTATCACTTTTTAAGATTGACCATATTCCATGCTCTTCATCTCTCCTTTCTCTCTAGCATTTCCAAGTGATAATCTCCTTGAAGGTCATCCCCGATTATCTTCAAAGGTTTTTCCTAGTTTGGTCCGAATTTTCCATATGATAGTCTTAGTGTACTATCAGGGACTTTTCTTAGGACATAATCCCCTACTAGGAATTTATCGGATTGACTTTTTTATTATGCTACTTTAACAATTGTTGCTGATATGAAGACAGCTTGATCATGGTCTGTTCTCTTCATTCATCTGCTAAGTCAAGTTCCATGGATAAGGCATCATCGTTTAATCCTTAGTCAACCAAGTTGGTTCTCATGGTTGGGAAACCCACTTTAACTGGAATGATGGATTCCATCCCATAAGTGAGTGCAAAGGGTATTTCTCGAGTGAGTCTTTTAGGCATAGTGTGATAAGCCCATAGAACGTAAGAGATCTAATCCTCCCAAGTGCCTTTTTCTCTTTCTAACCTCTTTTTTAGGACGTTGAGTATGGTTTTGTTAAAAGCCTCAGCTTGACCTTTTCTTTGGGGGTACACTACTAAGCTGAAGTGATGCTTCACACTGTGTTAGTCGTAAATGTTCTGGAAGAAACCACTCTCAAACTGGGTGCCGTTATAAGTGATAGTTGCTCTTGTTACCTAAAGCGTGTTATGATGCTCTTCCAGATGAAACTTATCTTGTCGGCGTCTCAAATGTTGGCTAAAGGTTCTTCCTGTACCCACTTAGTGAAGAAATTTGCACTGGCTAGCAGATACTTGCAATTTTCAGGTGCAATAGGTAGTGGTCCCATAATGTCCAACCCCTATTGCGCGAATGGCCAAGGACTAGTCAATGATTTCAGGTCACTAGCTGGAAGATGGACAATAGGAGAGAACTTCTGGCATTTTCACATCTCCGAACATAAACACTTGTATGTTTTTGCATATGTGGTCACCAATATCCTGCTTTGATTTCTCTAAAAGCCAGTGATTTTCCTCTTGTTTGACTCCCATAAGTACCATTACACTACACTAAAACTGTTGACTTATCACGCTCATTGACCGTGACAATTTTGGGGGTGACGACTTCTTTATCACGAACTTATCATAGTATCTGACCATGATAAGTTCATTAGATTATCATGGTCCTATCACAGTCTTTGATCGTGATGAAAGACAAAACTAAAAAAATTATCACGGTCTTTGATCGTGACAATTCTGGGCAGAATAGAACAAAGAATCACTCGGCAATACGTCCATTGCCACTGACCAACAATATATTTGTACCTTTTATAGAAAAACTATATCTGTACAAACAACATATATCCAAATAAAATACAAATCATATACAAAATCAAGGCATATATAATCCATATCCAAATAAAATGGAAATGAAAACATCCATATCCAAACCAACCCGTACCAAAATAAAAAAAACTAATACAATCCAAAATAAAAAATCTAAATAAAAAAATGATATAAATAATGTCAATCTTCAGCAAGTCGGAAGAGGAAGGAAGGTCACACAATATATGAATAGAGACACCCCACAATATGCTGATCACCGCACTATTCGCGCAACCACACATGGGAGGTCTCCTTTTCGTCCACCACATATGTGACATTCACACTTGCCTCAATGTCTTGGAGGGGACGTCCATGAAGCAGCATAACCGGGAGGAATCTCGGATCTCTCAACTCCCTCGCTATTGGTGTAATGATTTTTACCATTGTGTAAATGTTATACTATTACATGTGTGGTATCTCGATTATTAATATAAAAAATCCCATTTTTAAAAATGAAGAATCAAGTGTAAATTGGATCAAATCAAAGTCTTATTACCTATCCTAAGGTAACTATTAAGTTTCGTGGTAGAAAATATAATTTTATTAAACTTTAGGGACATTATTGTAATTAAGAAAATTTCAGGGACTAAAATAAAATATAAAAAGGACCATTTTGTAAATAAAATATTTTCAAGGACCTCTAAGAAATATTGAAAATATATAGTGTGAAATTACAAAAGTGCCCTTTATGTGTAAAATGACCCTTATACCCTTACCACCATTCCACCTCGTGCTTAACACCTTTCCACCTTCCTGCTTGACACATCGTGATTTATTTTGACACCACCACCTTACACATATCGTCTTTAGAGAGAAAGCTAAAACACGTGTCATCATTTGGTGATATTAAGACTGCAAGACCGCTTCGTTACGCCACACCTCAACGCTGACTCAACGTAGTAAAAGGCTAGTCACTTAAACACGTGTCAACACTGTAGTATCTTTGGAAAACTATAAATAGGGCCTTTGGTATCATTTGAAACTCACACCAATCCCTTGAGAATTATAGAAAGAAATAGTGAGATAAATTGTGGGAAAGTTTAAGAAGAAGTTCTTGAAGTTCTTAGGGATCTTCATCTTAAGGTAATATTCTTTAATGTTTTAATGCCTCTTTATAGTTTTAATTTATTATTTTATAACTATACTAAGTAGAAATGTTTATAAAAACACTAAAGATCCATTTTAGTGAAAATAAAATTGTAGAGTTTTCTAAATTTTATGAAAATGAAACATAAAACTCTTTTCATAATGAACTATTAAGTTTCAAAAAGGGAATTTCAAAAATGAATTTATAGTTTTGGTAATGAAAATTAATATTGCTTATTAGTTCTAAACGCGTAATATATAAATTACTATTATGATTGAATTTACTTATTTTTTGAACTGAAACTTATTTAAAGTTGTATATGAGTTTTGAAACGATTTTTGTTATTGTGGAATCCAATTAAGTAATTCTAAAGTCAGGCCCGGTGAAATTTTGTCTAGTTGAGACGGTATTTAAGTGGTGCCCTTGTGACCCTCCATCCCTATTGAAAACGACTGATTAGGAAGAGCTATGAATTGAATTCTTTAAATACGATGAATGAATACTAAAACTTGAGAAAATGGTTTTAGTAAACCTTTTACAGCAAGTTATTTTAGGGTTAAATCACAATATTTAGAATTGGGTTTATTTAGAGTACGTAATTAAGCCTTTATTGTATTTATTAGATTAACGTGTGATCCAATACTCAATATCTGTATTTTCGAACCTCTATTTTAGCTGAGTACTCTATGCAATTTATTGCGCGTTTTGGTTATATTATATTATGCAAACTATGTATATTTTGTGAAATGCTTTTATTCTCAAAATGCATCTGATACCGATGATTCCGTCATTTGTTATATGTTTATATCTCTCCATATAAACATCTGATTTGAATTCTGAAATTATTGATTCGGCCTATGGAAACTCTCTTACTATATTGACCTTGACTATCGGGTGGAAATATTTGGGTAATACCTTCCCAGATGGTTTATCGCTGGTGTGCCCTAAACAAGGCGTTGTTCTAGAAATCATGATTCTCTGTCTGTGATGTTACCGGGTGGAAACATTTTTTAACACTATCTGTCTTGGTATTAGAGCCTACAGGGCCACTAAAACTGAATAATTGACATATGTTCAATTGTTTTATCTGCTCTGTTCTGAACTATTTATTCTGAATATATATATTTTTATTTCATTTATATATATTACTGAAAATTCCTATCTCTATGTATATGCCTTATGTTCTAAATTGAATAGGTATCAATTTTCTAAAAAACCATAGAATGTTTGGAGATTGAATCTCATTCGGCTTTTAGATGACGTGGTATAAATAACCATTTTTCAGGACATAATTAAGCTCGTGGATGGAACATAAAAGGATTATGTTGAAGATTTTAGCTTTTAGAGCTCCTTTTATTACATTAAGTAGAAGTTTGCTTTATTAGATAGAGCATGTTTGGCTCTTTAATTAAAAGATTTTAAATTTTGTGTCAAGTTGTAACTTGTTGATATTTTAATATAAATGAAGTTTCCTTTAGAAAGCTCCGATGATTTAATTCCTTCACTTTCAATATTTTATGATTCATAAACATGTGATTGTATTTCCGCTACATATATTTTAAGAGAAATTTTTTAAAGCCAGAATGTTTAATGCCTTGGTGGCATGTCAAGACACTCGTTCCCTACTATTTTTGGGTCGGGGTCATGACAATTGGCATCCCACAATATATGTTGAGTAGATGCACGCTCGACCAACAGAGTGTTGATATAAGCCGGTAGGTGGGGGTCACGATGGGAATTGGATCATCATATGGTGCCAAGTCCATGCTTATTGGCAATAAAGCAATGGCGTCAGTGTCCTCGTCCTCATTATCATATACCTCTACCACCTTCTCCTCCCCCTTGCTCTTGTACTTGCCGAACTGATGTTTCATGAAGGTGTACCTATCAAGGGCCATTGCCTCCAACCTTGATAGCTTATTTTCATAGGAGTTCACCTTATGTGCCAACCCGCTCTTGCTCGTCTCCATGCCGATGATCCTATACTTCCCCACCAGCGTGCTCACCCCCTAGTCCTCCCCTTGTGATTTGGCCTAAGCACTTGGCTGAGTGCGTCCATAGACAAAGATGCATTGTTGGCATCAGACTACGACTCATGCACTTCCTTAAACTTTTCCTGAAAAAATAAAAAGTACACGATTAGTCAATTAAGTAAATAAAAAAATTATAACATAATTAAAAAAAATCAACATTTATAACTTAAGATGGTGGCTGCGACGCTCGGGGTCACCTCCTTGTCCTTGACCTTTTTCATTTGAATTGCCACGTAGGCATTGTGCCTATTTGGCCAACCTTTAGGGGCACTCCCCGTGTCCTAAAATAAAATAATACATAATTAGTAATTATCGCAAAGTAATGCTAAATTAGAATAATTAAAATTAAAGAAAAATAAAAACTTACCATCCTGTGCTCCACCTCGGCATAAGACATCCGCCCGGAGTAGTGTATATCCACTTTTATCGCCCGGTTTTCCCTCCCCCATTGGCGAGATGCCAATTTCCACTCATTGGTCTCATTGTCGATAAACTTTTGCCACTGTGCTAATGAGATCATCTCCTTTTGGGGAAGGAGGTGATGGTTTAACGGAGTATCAGAATGGACTCCCGGATCTTCTCGAAGTACCGTGACCGTAAATTCTTCTTCCACGTCTTATATTAATCCCTCAATTGCTCCAACGTGGGGTCCCAGAGATATGCGGGCAGGTCGAATTATTCCTGTCAAAGAAATACAAGTCATCCTATAAGTAAGTATTACAATTATAAATATAAATATAATTATAAATATTAAATACACAACCTGTAGTGCCCCCCTAGATGTTCATCTTGAGGTCAATAGGCATGCCCCTCCAATCGGTGTACCCCAGGCCGATAATCGCCTTCAACAACTCTAGTGATCTAGATAATAATGCCGTCTTATTCTCGATGACGACCCCCAATTCGCCCCATTTTGGGGGCCTACGGGCCAAGAAACCCCCATCGCCTTCGCTACCATGCCTTAGTGTAGTCATTTTCAGCAAAAAATGTTATTATTAGTACAAACATGTATATGAAACTCAAATTAATGCTCAAATTCGATATTAACAATACGTAGTAATACCAATTTCAATTTATACCAATACGAATTTATACCAATACAAATACCAATTTCAATTTACACACGCACACTCCCCCCCCCCCCCCCCCCCCCCCACGCACACACACTCTCGGGTCATGAACTTTGAATTAATGCTTAAATTGATTCAAATTCTAATTAACATATTCACTTGGTTATTATGAGCATTAAAATGATCAAGTGAAAATTAATAAAAAACATAAAATTTCTATCGATAATAATAAAGGACTAGAATAATATAGCCAGTGGTCATTACAAATAATTTGAATACTTATTACAATTCAAAAAAATGTTTCGAATTCGTGTTATCATAAAAAAATGGATTGATATTCGGTAGATGCAGCCAACTCATCCACACTGTTATTTAGATGCTTTTGCGCATGTCGGACGATTGACCACGGCTCGTTATTGATATATTCCGAGTAAAACACTTGGTTGACCTTTTGAAGAGAACGAACAAACGACTCATCGCTCACGTTTTTGTTCCTCTTCAACTTGGACAAGTCAACCATGATTAAATTGGTGTCAGGATCAACTTTACAAGCATTTTTATCCTTAACTCTTACCCAATCATGGTAAAATACAACCGCGTTGAAGTTTACGTACGTAGTCTAATTCAAATATATTTCAAATTACACTATAGTAAGTCATTTCAGCTTCAAAGAGGTTTTTATCTTTCGCGCTCGCCCGATAGAAAGTAAGAGCCTTGTATGAAATGCTCGAGTTATGTACATTTGTATTTTCCTCGTGCACCTTTGCACCGAATATGTAACCGTTCAATCGATACTTTTTGTACTCTTGTACCATGAATAAGGGTCCACTAGCTAGACGAGCAAGCCTTGATGCATCATTTGTGTTTAAGAGCTGAGAATATAGATAAATTAATTAGGTATGTTGTAAAACTTTCCTGTAATGTGACATTTGATAACAACCATTTTCATTTTAATTACCTCGTGTGACAACCACAACGTTGTCTGATTGTGCCATTTTTTTGCCTTTTATTGTTCACACATTTTCATATTTTCTGCATAGATCGTGACGAAAGTATTACAAAATTAATCATGTAAAAATTAAAATAATTTGAAAGTTAAAATAACTTAAACTTAATTTTTCCATTCTTCGACATCTTCATGTGTGTCAAGTAGATAACGAGCTACTTGTTCATGTTGTTGACTCGTTAATTTTACTCGTTTTCCCATCACATGATCACCCTCATCGATGAACTCATCATTGTCATCCACGCTGGTCGAGTCAGGCATATAATACTGAGTGTAGATTGATGACTCCATAGTGATGTATTCCTCTACAATTGATCCTTCAATGTATCGTGTATTCTTGACGTAATCTTTGAAAATTTTCATGAATCTTTCAAATGGATATATCCACTGATATCTTACCAGGTCGCAAAGAAGTGCCTCATCGCATAACTGTACCAACAAGCGAACACTTGTCAAAGGAAGATGGAGGAAATTACTCCTCCAAGACACACACTGCTTCATTTACCGCCAATTTTTCGGCCACTATGTGATCTCGATTGACTACCTTCTCATATAAAAGTGAGAAGTAGATAAAAATTTGCATAATTGCCCTTCGCAAATCCTTGTTCTTAGAGAAACAATGATTAAATAATAGAGGAACTAATTGCATGATCACATGCCAATTGTGGTATTTACACTTATGTAAATCATGGGTAGCATAATTCACAATCCTTTACAAGTTGGACAAAAAATTAGATGGAACTTTCAAATTATATATTGTGTCTAAAATCACCTTCTTTTCCTCACTCGTCAAAGTAAACGTACCAGGGGGAATTATTGTCCTTCCCCTACTATCTTCTTTCAACCATAGTTGTGGCTTAAGTTTCAACTCTTTAAGGCCTTTTCGTGCATTTTCTCCATCCTTCGAATGACTCCCCCCAAGGCATGTGCCCACAATATGTTCAACGATGTTCTTTTCTACGTGCATCACATCCAATACATGACCCACCAGGTTATTCTTCCAATAAGGAAAGCCAAATAAAATTGACCTCCTAGACCACACCTTTCTTATCTCAGTTTCTTTCCCAGTTAGGGTCTTCTTATGCTTGACATTCTTAAATTTAAGATTCCTACCTGGCATATTAGGGCCCCAATCAGAAGATTTACTTTTAATTTCAGGGCCTGAAAGTATTCTCGTCCATAGCCTATAAAAAGTCGAACCTTTGTCAAATTTAAAACTATGAGAGGGGGGTAAAAACCTCCTATGGTAATTGTATACATTTTTTAAGATAGTGGGGAGACGAAGAGATTCATTCTCCTCTCCACAAATAGGACACCCCACATAACCATGTACAATACAACCAGATAAAGTCCCAAAAGATGGAAAATCATGAATAGCCCACATCAACACAGATTTCTGCATAAACTCCTCTTTTCTAAAAGAGTCAAGTGCCTTTAGCCCAGGGATCAACAAGGAAAACATCAAAAATTCAGGTCTCATACACTGTGAAGGAGGGAGGTTGATTGGGGCTAGGATCATTGAACATACACTCTGATTGGCACTTAGATTTCCATATGGATTGAAACCATCTGTTCATATTGCCAAATGAATGTTATGTTGTTCTCGAGCAAAATTGGGATACTCAAAATCCATCATCTTCCAAACTGTAGAATCAAAAGGATGGCGCATGAGATTTCCCCCTGTTTCTTCCCTAGCTTTCCAAGTCATTGCCTCCGCTATCCATGGTATTGTGAAAAACTGCTTTAATCTAAGCCCAACGGGAAAATATTTCGACACTTTTTGAGGCACTTTTGAGCTTGCGCCTTCTTTTCCAGTAGATTGGACATATCTAGTTTCATCGTATACTGAACACCTATTAATATTTTCATATCGCTTTCGATATAGTATGTAGTCATACACACAAGAATGTATTGATTTAGACTTTATTCCCAAACCTTTCAAACTGTTTTTCATACTTGGATAGCTGTTTGGAAGCGTATTCGGCTTGGGTAGCAAGCCCTTCACCCAATTCAAAATTCCTATCACGCTAGTGCTAGACAAACCATATTGAGTTTTCAAACTATGAAAACTAACCATGGCATGTAAATTTATTTGATCTTTCTCATAGCCAGAGCATAATGGTTACCTTGCCTTAAATTTTAAACTTAGGTATTCATCACCAAGGTTTATCCCGATATCTTTATGAGCACTTGGAACTTGTACATTGTTAGTGACCTCATTCTCTTCCACTTCATGAACTCCATACGTGTCATCAACTAAATCCTCTAGCATACTATGATCTACATTTTCATCCTCCCCTCGGGGAAAAAGGAACTTTTCGTTCCCCGTGAAAAACCCAACTTCGATAACTATCTTGCATACCGTATCTTAACAAATGTAGTTCAAATGTTTTCCACTCAAACACCTTACCATTTTTACACTTACCACACAGACACAAAAAATCTTCATTATCATGGAATCTCTTTGCGCATTTCATAAATTCATTAGCACAATTGCGAAACAAATCCCCTAATCTATTTATCTCACCCATCCACTCTTTGTATTTAGGATATCCCATCACATCTACTACAAACAATCACCTATTATGGGTAAAATAGAATAAACAAAACTGTGAATATTTAGTTCCCATTAGTATAAAAAATTACCTATTGAATGCGTACGCATAACAACTAGAAGGCTAGTTTCTATGGGTAAATTTATTCTTGCATTCGAATTCAAATTCAATTTTAATTTGAAATTAAAATTAAAATTAAATTTATAACATTAATTCCTGTTTCATTCATCTCCTCTAAAGGGTGAGTGGTCCTATCCCATTCAAGACAGCTTATTTCTGTAATATACTTAACAGCTCATGCACATTATTCCAATTTGAGGAAAATTCGGCAGTATATCCCCATAGTTATCTAAGTACACGACATAGATTCGCAAGTATGAGTGTTATTTAAATTTACCAATTGAAATAACACTTAACATCGCATCATCTATTATGTACCCAAAGAACATTAAGATATGACTGCATATCTTCCACAAAAGCAATAGGTTTAAGCCACTAAGAATATTATAATACAGAAACTATGCAGTCCAGAAACTGTGCAAACAGGACAATTCGAGAGATCTCATTACTGGGGTAATGACTCTCGAACGGGTCTAAGGGCTATTGAATGCGTACTGTAGACACCACATTCTAGCACCCCATAAGTCTCTCCTTATACCCCTAACACTCCCCCTTTCCACCGTAAACCTAGGTCGCACTCTGAGTATCGATCTAGAGACCATCGTGCGCCCCTCAGCCCCATTTGACTCCTGTTAACTCTTTCATCAGAGCAAAAGATTTGTGAATATTTTAAGGGATCTGAATACACTTTCCAACAGCCTGCCCCATGCACGAATCAGCAAAACAGTTTAGATGAACGAACCATTTCACCCGAATTGACCGCAATCAACTACATCGTCAGAGATAAAGATCTTTGAATCTTTGAAGATCATTAAAACCCATTTCCAATGGTCCACCCCATGCAGAAAATAGCAAAACCGTTATGACGAACGATTAGTTTTCCCCTAAAAATTGATCCAAAGGCCACCAGGCGCTCCTGGACTCCGTTCGACCAAAGTCAATTCTTCAAATCGAATGGGACTGAATGAATCTCTAAAGGGCACTGAATACCCTTTCTAACGATCTTCCATGTGCACGATTCAGACCTACGATACGGACGGACGATCCGTTTTAATCCGAGAGGACACCTGGAATTTTTGGGCCCCGGTTGACCACGGTAAACTTTCCAAACAAAGAGAAAATCTTTTTAATGTCAAAGTACATTTCCTAACCTTTCCAACGATCTACCCCATGCGCGATTCTGACTTACCATACGAACGAACGACCCGTTTGCGTCCGACGATCTCCCGTCAACTCGTAGACTCGGAGAAATCTAAAGGACTCCTAAAGGCCTACAAAATATCTTTCTAACGGTCTGCCCCGTGCATGATTTGGATCAACAGTTTGTGTGCTACGAATGTTGTTCCAGAAAAGTTCGCACGAGACTGCCAATTCGCAGATCGTGAACCCGGCGTATCGGCACAGTGTCAAAGGTGACTTGTCGATAGGCACCCCTTGGGGTATACCGATCGGCACCCCCAGACGCAATAAATAAGGGCCATGAGCTCACTCCCAAAACATACAACAAACCCATCAGCATTAGTGATCTCAACAACATTCTTTCGAAGTCAGTGAAGTTCCATACGAGAAGTTCCATTCAAGCCTAAATACCCATCCTTTTCCCACCCAAATTGGAAAATATCCTTCTCTCTCATCACCATCCATCAACATTCAAAGGAGTTCATTAAAGATCCAAGCTCAAGCTCCAAGTAAGGTCCAATTCCTTCTCCCTCTCTTTTAAGTCTCTTGTTTTTTGCATTAATTACTTTAGATTCGTAATCTAGTTTCATTTTAGTTCATACACATTAACATCTTTTATTGGTATATTGCACATACTTTATTTTTCATTAAAACCCCAAAAACAAATAAAAGAGGGCTACACTCGTAAATTCAGAACGGAATTATCCATCACACTTTTTTCGAAAATAAAAAACACATTTTCTACATGCACACACCTAATAAGATCCCATTCGAATCTATGGGATAAACCCCACCCCTATTATACATTTGACCTGCGTGGACTTTGATGCCTTTATAGGCTACGTAGGCATCTCAGATTAAAATCCAAGACTCGAGTCCAATTTTCTAATCTTCTAATTTCTCTTATTTTTCAAAATTTTCGAAATCCCTCATTTTTATACATATACTTGTAGTATGCTTGTTCACGTTTCATCCCACACATACTATCGTTTCCCAATAATGATCAATATCCAAATGAACACTCATATTCTATATTCTACATTTATTATTATCTTGGGAATATTCCTATGGATGACCTCAACTTATCTTTTCCAGGGTATGGGTCGAACGATTCCAATCTCCATTATATAAACACATACACACACTTTACGGGGATAAAGGAAAATATTAACATTTGCCCATGAGAGGCCGAAAGGGAGGGATGGGTGACTAACACCTTCTCATTTCGTAACTTAGCCTCAGGACCTTCGATCTATTAGTTTCGTATGCATCAGTCTTATCATTGATGTAGCTCAATCGAAGTGGCAACATGTTCTTTTGCCTGTTTTGAGAAAAATGGGTTGGCGACTCCATCTCTTTACAATAATAACCCCACACCGACGACGACCGAAGAACCTTTTCGAAGAGAAGGATGTGAGATCTCGACGTAGTTCTTCCTCTTGAGATCTTCCTCATTCCCTCTGGAACGAACGTTGTGCCACCCGGGATGGCCACGATGGCGACTCCGCTGGGGATTATTTTTTAAGAGGGCTAGACTCTGTTTACATGGGTTTTTATTTTCTTGTATATCCCCCCTATATGCATGTTCCCCTTTATTATTCATATGTACCTCATGCTTGTGCTACTATTCACACACTTGTAGACGGTTCTCCATGTACACTTCACACCATGTGCACCTAGGATCACATATATCCACATTGCACATATCACTTAGAAATCCATGCTTAGGTGGTACCAACACACGCCTCCACTTGTATATATCCATGCTCACTTACCACACACTCACTTATTAATAGTTACACATCACTCACACATCATTTACCCATGCTTGGCATGGCTTCACTATCGGTACTTGTACCTTGCTCCCTGTTTGGCATGATCAAGAAAAAGATAGTCCCTCCATAAGATACTAATAAATAAATCATTCATGATTTGTAGACATCATAAAAGAGCATTGCTATTGACCAAAATTTTTTCCCGTAAATGGAGAGTCACTTCATGATGGGCGCTGGTCCGACAGGTCATAGTTAGCCTAAGTGATATGACTCTCAGCTTCCATTAGCCAAGTACCTTCAACGTATATCGAATGGTTCCCCCTCATCATATCGCTTGATCGAAGTCATGACGGGTGGTATATCACAGGGAACTCATTCACGTATATTGAGTATATCAAATTCTCTCTCGCATGTATCGTCCCCATGAGGTATAGAGTGAGGAAATTCACGTACGCTCAGGTATATCAAATGGCTTGTCTACATGTATCGATTTCCCTCAAGAGCAAGATGTATATCGTGGAAATCACGCCAAAGTGGGGAACCCTTTCCAATTCACCCAACCAAACTGCATCCTCGCATATAAGTGTCAAGCCTAGGACACACATGTTAAATTTTCGGTTTCGACTCGAAACTCTGCCAAAATTCCTGGTCGTCCTGTAGCCCGAATTTTCATGCAATTTTTAAAATGGGACCCTGCCCGTGTGCCTAGTTACAAGTCCAACCATAGCTTTACATATGTTGCAAACCTAATTTTTCCAGACTCGGGTCCCGTCCGAAATTTCATTTTGCATTTGGGTGAACTTAATACAAGTGAAAACCTAATAAACATAATAATCATGCTAAGATTCGTCTCTCTTCTTTTCCTCTCTTTACAAAAGTGTCCAAAAACATTTCTCCCTCTTTAATAAAAAATGTCAAAAATATTTTCCTCATTTTCTCAAAAATAACAAATTTTCCGTTTTCTTTTTAGAAAATAAATTCCATTTTTTCTCCTTCTCAGGTAGATCACATACCCTTGGCTTGGCTCCCTATTGCCTTCAGTATTCAGTCGAACCACCCGGATGTTCTTTTAGTCCCCTTACTTCCTTCGAGTCCAAGACTCCCTCGCCTTCCATGGAGAACACGAATCAAGTGTCAAATGTACAGCCAAATTTGTTGACGATTCTGGCTCAGCTCATTGCCAAACAACCTTCAAATCGATATTCATGAGATGCAAAGAAATCGAGTCCCTGTGCCCGAAGATCCTGAGGTAATTTTCCCTCGCGCCATGGGTCCACCTACACCTGAGCCTATTTGGGTTACTGAAGAATACCATCATGCTCTGCGTGCTCCTCCTACTAATGGGCCACCACCAGCCCAGCTACCTATCTCAAGCCTTGCTCAAACCAGGGCCAATTTACCCGTAACTATTGATCCAAAAGAAGAAGAACTGAAAAAGGTTAAAGAAGACCTCAAGATGCTAACCAAGAAATTCGACGAGGTCATAATCTCTAGGAACTACATGGACTACACCCATATGTCTCCCTATCCTAAAGCCAGGCTACCAAAAAAATTCAAGATGCCCAATATCGAGAAGTTTGGAGGTAGTGGACCCCCGATCATTCATCTCTGTAGCTATCACCGAGCCATGAATCTCCTAGGGGCTTCTGAAGAAATAATGGCTCAGGTGTTCCAACAGAGTTTGAAATATAGTGCCCTCCATTAGTTCCTATCTCTTGAAGTATCCAGAATCCACAGTTTGGAAGACGTTGCCCGCGAGTTCATGTAACAATACAAGTACAACGAGGATCTAAAGGTTACCTAATGTGACTTAGATCTACTTAAATAGAATCTTGGGCAATCATTCATCAAATTCATGGCAACATAGAGAGAAAAAGCAACTACCATGACCTATCGGCCTTCCGAAGAAGAATAAGTTAGGATTGTGAAGAAGAACTTCCTACCCCATATTCAAGCAACAATGGGACGACAATACTACCCTAACTTTCGAGCCCTCTAAGAATCAGGAGTAAAAATTGAAAAAAGTCTTGCTAAGACAGAAGTCGAATCGAAAACAATCTCTGGACGGTTTGATCCTAGAAAGTTTGAAAAGTCTGCTAGTACCCCAGTTTTTATGAACAACATCTCTTAGCTTGCCACTTTGTTGGCCCCAAATAGTCGCCCAAACCTAATCCGAAAGGAATATATCAAGCTTCACTCTCCTCTCTCCAAAGTCTACCGGGCTCTCTTGAACTGAAACCTAATCAAACCCTAGGGCCCTCATCCGTTACCAAATCCATTTCCGAAAAACTTCAAATCTGATACCCATTGTAACTTTCACCAAATTGCTGGCCATACCTCCGACCAATGTTTTTATCTCTGAAACACAATCCAAAGCCTGATTGACCGGGGCATCATCGCCCCATAAGATAATCCTAAAATAAACACTTCCCACATTCCACTCCCAAATCATAAAAAATATATCTTCCTTGAAAAGACTTAGAACTCGACCCATCTACCCAAATCATGCCAAGTAAATCTCGAGGCATACCCATATACTCTCATAAACCACTTTAAACATGTCCACATTTCCTATTACACCCTCACCAGAGCATGCATCGCTGTCTGTACCCATTCTGAAGGTAAAAATATGGAGTTATACGAAGTGCTAAACTAACTCCTAGAGTTCGGGCCGAAATTAACCTCCCGAATGATCATCGACTATCAGAGATTCAGTGGGTTGTTCTTAAAAGCTCAAAAATTGGCTCGAGAGTTAGACAACTGGGTGGTGCCAACCGATGAAGTCAGTCTAGATGACCTGGTCTAGATCATGAAAGATTTATTTTGACAGACTATTGATATTTGTATCATATCCGATCTGCTCGACGCTTTGAAATTACAAGGGCACCTGGTCCCTTTAGTCCTGCATTTCCTTGCTGAATATGAAGAATTATACGAAGAAGCCACAACAGTTATAAAGTGTATTATCTTTACATAGAAAGACAATATCGTTGCCACTGGATGGGGGGAAGATTTTGAGGATTAAGATGAAGAGCCAGATTCAAGAAAGACTAATCTTATAGCCAACTTATGAGGAGTGATATCATTCGAGGAGCTACTAGAAACATTAACTAGGTAAATGATCAACTCGATATCAATAAAGAAACAGGGTTTCTATTTTCCCTCTTTTCCATAAACCACATGACCAGGTCGACGAGACATTATCGAACCCAAACTTACTACCATCAATAGGCGATAAAGGGAAAGGTGCTGAGAATCTCCCTATTCTAGAAATGACTCTTTAAGAAAGTAAGGTCCTTGATAAACTGAGGAAAACTCAATCTAATGTCACTTTATGGGGAATTTTCATGTCTTCTCAACTACACTGAAATACCTTAATCGAGCTACTCATAAGACCTACAGTTCCTCCCTCAACCACACCAGAAGAAGTAGTGAACCTAGTTAGATACCTGTCCTTTACTCGAATGCTCTCCTTTTCTGAAGAGGAAATCCCTAAGACTAGTCCTAACCATAATCAGGCTCTTAATATCTCTGTTGAGGTTATGGGGAAAAATGTTTTCCTGTTAACAACCCTCAATTTCCTAGGATTGAAAGTGAGCGACCTTGCTCCAACCTATGCTATGGTACGTGTCTATGACATTACCCGCCGTGAAGTAATTGGATCTATCAAGCTTGAAATAGGGGCTGACCCTATAAATCCTGTTGTTGAATTCATAGTCATCAACATCCCAACCAGTTTCATTCTACTGCTCAGATAACCATGGCTCCACAGCATCAAAGGGGTGACTTCTTCCCTCCATAAAAAATTAAAGTTCTTTGCCAATGGACAAGTTATCACCATCTTGTGAGGCATTGATAACACCATAAATGCAAGCACCAGTAATCTAGTACTTGAGATATAACATGGGGTAAACGATATGCTACTATCAGGCTTCCACATCGAACCACTCCTACTCCCAGTAGGGGACGACTCTAAAGATAGGGTTTATCTAGAATATGACCCCCATGGAAACATCAATGTAATCTAAATGTTCAAGAACATGCACTTCATGCTCGAACTGGTTCTAGGGATAACAAGGGATAACTGAACCTATCGTGTTGAAGGAGACCTTTCCTCCCTATGGCTTAGGCTATCAACCATCAGAAGAAGAACTTAGATTAATATGTTAACCTCAACTAAAGAGGAAGTTAGAATGCACCAGAACTATCTCGGGAGATTGCCTGAATGGAATATTCATCAGAGAGGGTGAAGATTTCCCCTTATGTGGCTTCCCTGAGCCTTGGTATGACCCTGTAGACAAGAGGATGAAACCAGGAATGGAGACCTTTTTTCAAGATGGCTAACTATAGGCTGAAAGAGTCTACCACTGTATGCAAACACTCATTGAGAAGACCATAGCTGATACCAGGGATTATGAGGGAAGCGACTCTGAGGATCCTTTCAACTTACAAAAACTTGGGTTGGCACTCTTCTTGATCCACTCATGGACTAAATCATCTAATCCATCCTACCTCATCAAAGATGCCAATACACCTCTTCTCAACTCACATGTTGCACCTATGCCACCCGCTAATATTCAACCTAACCCTGATGTTTATCACATTTCCTCTTTATTTATTTCCTCTCACTCTGATGTAATCGAGACCTCATATAGTAAGGTTCTCAATGCTATTTTTCATATCAATGAAATAAATAAAGATTTTGATTATCTTGTTGTGTCTTACATTAATAGCCTTGATTCCAATCAAACTCTTAGTGATGATGGCTTTGAAGATGAACGATGCTTAACTGATCTAAATAAGGTTAATAACAAACAACATAGCCGCATTCCAGTTAATGAAGATGAAGTTGTTGTTATTAATCTCTGTTCAAGTAGATAAATGCACGAGATTAGGATAGGTCTACCCTTGATGAGAATGAGTGCATGTAACTCGAAGAGCTACTAAAGGAATTCGTGGATGTCTTTGCATGGTCCTTCGATGATATGCCCGATATTGACCCTGAGATAACACAGCATGAGATTCCAACTCTCCCAAAATGTAAACCAGTCAAACAGAAGCTGCGAAAGCACCGTTCCGAATATTCACTCAAAGTAAAAGAAGAAGTAGTCAAGCAACTAAATGTGGGCTTCATTTGTGTGATTGAATATCCTATATGGCTAGCCAATATCATAACCATGCCAAAATCAGGAGGAAAGGTCCGCATGTGCTTCGACTACCGTGACTTGAACAAGGCCTCTCTGAAGGATGATTACCCGATACCCAACATCAATATGATTGCGGACAACATAGCCAATCATGCTCTCAAGTCACTCAGCGATGGGTTTGACGGATATAACCAGATTAATATGAGCCCTTATCATCAAGAGAAAACCAGATTCATCACCCCTTGGGGAACCTTTTGCTACATTATCATTCCATTTGGTCTTAAAAATGCAGGGGCTACCTACCAAAGGGATGCCATAACCATTATGCATGATCTGATACACAAAGAAGTTGAGGTCTATGTAGATGACATGATTATAAAATCCAAGACTAGATAAGGTCATGTCCCACTCTGTGTAAATTCTTTGAACGATGGTGACAATACCAAATACGGCTTAACCCACAAAAATGTGTCTTCGGTGTTACCAAAGGAAAACTCTTGCGATTCATGGTCAGTGAGAAAGGGATAGAAGCAGATCCTGCTAAGGAGAAAGCCATACTTGAGATGCCATCTCCTCGAACGGAGAAAGAAGTTTGAGAATTCCTTAGGAAATTACGGTACATCAGTCGATTCATTAGCCAACTGACTTCCATATGTGAACCCATCCTCAAACTCCTCCGAAAGGATTTAACCAAAGTCTAGAACGAAGCTTGCCAAGAAGCCTTCAATCAAATTAAGCAATACCTACCCCGACCTTCGGTGCTCATGCCACCGCAGCCTGGTCTTACCTTACTCTTATACCTAACTGTGACCAATACTGCAGCAGGGGCATTGCTAGACCAATACCTTGAAGAAACCATCAAAGAGAAACCATCTACTATACCAGTAAAAAATTGACTGGTTATGAAGTTAACTACACCACCTTGGAAAAAGCATGTGTCACTCTTGTTTGGGTTACCCAAAAGTTACGGCACTATATACTCGCCTTCCCCATTGAAATCGTATCCCGAATGGATCCCATCAAGTACCTACTTGATAAGCCCGCCCCATCCAGATGAATAGCCTATTGGTTGATGCTTCTAGCCGAGTTTGATATCACCTATGTCACACATAAATCCATGAAAGGAAGAGTCATCTCCGACTACCTTGCTAACTACCCTATAGAAGAAACTGGTGTTTGGAATTTCGAATTCCTAGATGAGAATATCCTTTACACCTCCTAGGAAGATATTCAATGGAAAATGTTCTTTGACGGCGCTGCCAAAAAAAAGGATATGGCGTTGGAATCCTCTTAATTTTCCCTGCTGAGTCCCACACTCCCATTTCCATCAAATTCGATTTCCCCTGCACTAACATGACTGAATACGAGGCATGCACGGTAGGCCTCAAAGTTGCCCTACAAAAAGGAATTCGATACCTCGACATGTACGGGGATTCATCCCTCATCATCGGTCAAGTACTCAGAAAATAGAAAGTCAAGGATTAGAAAATCTTACCCTTCCATGTCCACCTTGAAGAACTAGCTTCCCAATTCCAATAAATTACCTTCCATTACCTACCCCAAGTAAAAAAACAACATAGATGAAGCCCTTTCCACCTTAGCCTCCATGATTGACATGCCCGAAGGAATAATCATGGCCCCCCTTCCTTATCAAGAAACAAGACAAACCAACTCACTGCTACCACATCGATCTCAGCATGGAGGAAGGACCTAAAATAGCTGACTGCTAGTACTACGATATTTGGTGCCTCCTCAAACACGGTAGGTATCCCTAAGGAGATGAAAAAAAAAAGACCGAGAAACTCTTCACAGACTGGCCGCCCAGTACATTATCTGTGATAAAGCACTATTTAAGAGAAACTTCGATAGAACCCATTTACACTGCATGAGAGGGGCTGGCATTGAGGAAATGATGCAAAAAATCCACAACGGGGAATGCAGACCCCACATAAATGACCATATGCCCGGAAAAAAAATCATTTAACAGGGATACTACTGGACCACCATGGTTCAGGACTACACAACCTATGTATGAAGATGTCTCAAATCCCAATGGTTCTCCAACCTACAACACTTGCCTTCATGAGAATTGTACAACATGACCTCTCCGTGGCCTTTCTCCACATGGGCCATCAACATCATAGGAAAATTTACACCAAAGGCATCCAATGGGCATGAGTTCATCCTATTTGCTATTGACTACTTCACCAAGTGGGTCAAAGCCGAGTCATACACAGTTCTGAATGCCAAGAAGGTGGCTAAATTCATCAAGAAGAATGTCATCTGCCGATATGGGGTCCCAAACGAGATGGTATCAGACAATGGGTTACATTTTGAAGAGAAATTTACGGAGGTGGTCGGCGAGTATGGAATTCAGAGTCATAAATCCTCACCATAGCGACCTCAAACAAATAGGCTAGTCGAGGAAGCCAATAAGAATATCAAACCTATCGTCGACAAGATGGTCGAGAGTAGTCGAGATTTGGACGACGTGATCCCTTACACCCTCTAGGGCTACCGCACTTCAGTTCGAACCTCTACTAGGGATACCCATTACTCTCTAGTCTACAATATGGAAGCATTCCTACCCGTAGAGCTACAAATACCCTCGTTGCATGTCATACTTGAAAGTAAAGTCAATGAGGAAGACTTGCACCAAAGTCGTCTTGACGAGCTGTCCCTCTTGGACGAGGGGAGATTGAAAGCCTTATATCACATACAAGGGTACCATCTCCCTATAGCACAATCCTTTAACAAGAGAGTCAGGGACTGTAGTGTCTAAGAGGGGGACTTATCCCTTAAAGAAATAATAGAGCCCATCTGCGACCCAGAGGGAAATTCAAGTCTAATTGGAGAGGTCCCTACATTATGAAGAAGATCCTATAGGGTGGCACCGTTGTGCTCACCGACCTCGATGGAGAAGAAATGGCGCGTGTAGTCAGCCTGATCCTCTAAAAATATTTTCAAAAATGAATTTCAAAATTTTTCAAAACCCTCAGAGGTATGTAGGCAGCTCATTCGCTTTACATGAGCACGACCCCCTTCTTCACAAAATGCTATTTTTTTCTAATACCTGAGAACGACATTTCATTTTAACATATACATGAACAAAAGGATTATGTATTCCTTAGCGATTGGTACGAATAATTCAAAATGCAAAAATCATCAAGAGGCATAACTAGATGATCAAAAGCTTATTTATTTAATTATTTGAAATTTTGTACGATTACATCGGCATAAAGAGTCGAACGACTTCCTTGGCCAACACTACACCTACTAAAAAACCTAGATAATAACAAGCCCCACTACTCCCAAAAATCTGCCTCCAATTTTTCCCACAAAGAACAAAACCACACTATTACAAAGAGCTTCCTAAAGGCTGACCCATATCTGCCAAAGGAACCAACACAATCATCACCTGCATCCAGGGGCCCCTAAACCTCCCCCACCTGAATGGAGTATCACAGGCTCTCCATGGAGTGATAAGCCTGGACTAGTTTGGGGTATACCACAACCATTACACCAAAAACAGGAATATGGCACAGTTTAAAACTGTGCTAGATCAAATCTGGCACGGTTTTGAACTGTACCAGAATCACGTGTTCCAAAATGGCCATTTTTTCTAGCACAGTTTAAAAGTATGCCAGATTTGACCAAATAGGAAAAGTTTTGGCCCAATTCAAAACTGTGCCAGAATTTGATATTTTTGGCACACTTTTGGCACACTTTATAACTGTGCCAGATTGAGTACATTTTGGTACTCTTTTGGAATAGTTCAAAACTGTGCCAAAATTTGATACACTTTTGGTACGATTTTGAACCGTGCCCAATTTTTTGGATCAAAGAAAAAAAAATTATTTAAAAACAAGAAAATTCACAAATTACGAATCTCAAAAGTTGTTGATAAAGTAATGTACACAAAAACTTCAAAATATTACAAGTATTAACAGTTCGCAGACAAAAAAAATTGGGCAGAGTTTCCTCTATTTTTTGGAGATTCTAAAACTTGCTAATATAAAACATGCGTAATGTAAAGCCCGCACGACCATAAATATATCAATAAAATTACAAAAGCCCGCATGATCATAAAAGCTAATAATAAAACAACAAAAGCCCGCACGTCCATAACACAAAAAATAAAATCCTGAATATTAATGACATTAAGTAAATAATCTCCTTATTATAAACCATTGACTTCGTGTGTTCCACATGGATAAAAGCTAACGATAAAATGTTATCCTGTAAAAAAATAATATACAAAAAGGAGTTGATATTAGTAACTGAGTAATTTAAAAAAAATCTTATTCAAGTTAAAAATTAGCATATATGAATTAAAATTATTATTGTATTCTCAAATCATAATTCTTATGACTACGTGGTCAGCGCCTAGGAGTTACATTAGTCACATGCGAGGTGTTAGTGCCTCTTACGGGGCCGTTTGAGGCATGGTTCAAGTTTTCATCCTTTAACATCTTGGTTTTAAGCCTAATCTAGATATTTTCAAATTATCATCATATTCTTAAATCGAGAGACTCGTGACTACGCGGTCAATTCCTAAGAGTTACATTGGTCATGTGCGAAGTGTTCGTGCCTCTTACAGGGCCGTTTGGGGACTGGTTTGGGTTTTCACCCTTAACGGCTTGTTTTTAAACCTAATCTAGATAATTTCAAATTATTATTCTATTTTTAAACCAAGAGACCCTCGAGTACGTGATCAATTCTTACGAGATACATTAGTCCCGTACGAGGTGTTCATGCCGCTTATGGGGCCATTTGGGGTCTATTATAGGTTTTCGCTCACTAACGGCATGTTTCTAAGCCAAAGCTTATATATTTTCAAATTATCATTGTATTTTCAAACCATATGTCCCATGACTACACGGTCAGTTCCTATTAGTTATATTGGCCCCGTGCGAGGTGTTAATGCCTCTTACAGGGCCGTTTGGGGAATGGTTTGAGTTTTCACCCTCAAAAAACATGTTTTAAAGAATAATCTAAATATTTTTAAATTATTGTCATATTCTCAAACCGAGAGACCCGTGACTACACGGTCAGTTCTTATAAGTCACACTGGTCCTGTGCGAGGTGTTTGTGCCTCTTACGGGGCCGTTTGGGCTCTAATTTGGGTTTTTACCCTTTAAAAACTTCTTTTTAAGTCTAATCTAGATATTTTCAAATTATTATCATATTCTCAAATTGAGAGACCCGCGACTATGCGCTCAATTCATACGAGTTACATTGGTCCCGTAGAAGGTGTTCGTGCCTCTTACGGGGCCATTTGGGGTCTAGTTTCAGTTTTCACCCACTAATGGCATATTTTTAAGCCAAAGACTAGATATTTTCAAATTATCATCGTATTCTCAAACCATATGTCCTGTGACTACACAGTCAAATCCTACGAGTTACATTGGCCCCGTGCAAGGTGTTAGTGCCTCTTAAGTGGCCGTTTGGGGACTGGTTTGAGTTTTCACCCTCAAATGGCATGTTTTAAAGAATAATCTAAATATTTTTAAATTATCATCATATTCTCAAATCGGGAGTCCCGTGACTATATGGTCAGTTCCTATGAGTCACATTAGTTCCGTGCGAGGTATTCGTGCCTCTTATGGGACCGTTTGGCGGTTGGTTTGGGTTTTCACCCTTTAACAACTTGTTATTAAGTCTAATCTAGAGATTTTAAAATTATCATCATATTCTTAAATCGAGAGACCTGAGACTACGTGGTCAATTCCTACGAGTTACATTGGTCCCGTATGAGATGTCCATGCCTCTTACGAGGCCATTTGGGGTCTAGCATAGGTTTTCACCCACTAACGACATATTTCTAAACCATAGTCTAGATACTTTCAAATTATCATCGTATTCTCAAACGATATGTCCCGTGCCTACACGGTCAGTTCCTACAAGTTACATTGGCCACGTGCGAGCTGTTATTGCCTCTTACGAGGTCGTTTGGGCGCTGGTTTGAGTTTTCACCCTCAAGCGGCATGTTTTAAATAATTGTAAGGACATTTTTATCATGTCTGTTATCTTAATGTTTTGTATGTCGTACGCCGTCACATTTGGCACGTCTCTGCTCGATCACATGTGACGGCCTCAATCCGAATTCGGGGAATCAAACATCCTGTACCTCCATCATGTGTCCCACATCGGCCCCAATGGCTTCAAGTTCCATGATTTTAGGGACTAAATGCAAGTGGTACGGAAGAGAAGTCAAAACAGTGAAATATGGCACGATATGGATGTTCAAGGGCAATTGGGTAATTATACAGCCACCGACTGGAAAATAGGTCAACTGGAAAGTTGAAGAGCTTGCCGCAACAAAGATACTGGAAGAAACGGCACCTCAATCCAAGCTACGGTGAAGAAGTTATGGCCCTTTGAAGATGGAGCAAATTCCAAGAAGGAATCAGGATTTACAGAATCCGGACCGGTCCGCCCAAGTTGAAAAAGAACCGATCCGCCAGCAGACCAATCCGCCTAGGCCCGGACCGGTCCGCCTTGCAAAATGAGGCCAGTATTCATCGGACCGAATGCGAACTGATAGAGCCAATATTTAAAAGAACCGGTCCGCCATCGGATCGATCCGCCTCAGGCCCGGACCGGTCCGCCTGGGATAACTTTGAACTGTTCCCATCTTTTCTAAAACTCTTCAATGGTTTCTTTTAAATACGAACCTCGGGAGAGTTAATTTTCAAGACTTTAGAAGACGTTTTTTAGAGTCCAAATACCTCTAGTCTTCATATTTTTTGAGTCCTAAGGCTCATGTTTTGATTCACACAATTGCCAAACCTTTGTGAATCTTTTTGGTAACCCAACAACACAACTTTTTAGTTTGTTCAATCCTTTGTGGAGAGATCTTTACAACCGAGGGCTGCGTGTCATTGCTGAGGGAGTCTCTACAAAGTTTTATGGCAGCGTGTCATTGAGGAGTGCTGCTGTTCTTCCTTTGTTGATTGGACTGAGGTTCATGTGGGTTCGCTGCGTGTGGATTCATTGCTGACGACACCGACCGACGCCTGCGGGTATTCGTGTGTCACTGTATTTCATTATAATCCGTGTAAGTTGCGATTTACTTATTATAGTGAAATAAAAGGTTTTGCCCTACGAGGATTTTTCCTTAAACTTGTTTCGCATACTTTATTTGTTTATGGGTTGACACACGCACCGTAGATGGATGTTTAGGGGATGAATTTATTTGATTTAAAAGTAAACTCTAATTAAATAAGGGTTACTTGGAAACTTGCGAAATTTATTTAAATCAATATCACATAGTCGCATACGACGTTTTCAAATTGGTATCAGAGCAGGTTACGCTAATTTATCGCGTATTCCTATTTTCCGCAAAATTGTGTGATATTTTTTTTAAAAAATAAAATCAGTTTTGGGAAAATTCGCAATTTTTTCTATGGAGCACTTATATAATAAGATGCCTATTTTTGATGGGTCTAATTATGCCTATTGGAAAGCTCGTATGAAATCTATTTTAAAATCTATTGATGAGCGAGTTTGGTTACTTTGCGAAAATGGTTGGACTCCTCCCACGGTCACTGTTAATAACATCACCTCTTTAAAACCCGCGTCAGCCTGGACTGAAGATGATTATAAATTGTCCAACTTTAATTCCCATGGTCTTAGTGCTATTTCTGGAGCTATCACTCCTGATGAGTATTGCCGAATCATGACGTGCACCACGTCTAAAGAGGCTTGGGATATCTTGAAACTGACACATGAGGGTGCGAACGCTGTTAAAGAGTCTAAATTACAAAATCTGGCCACCCAATTTGAGACTATCACCATGTCTGAGTCTGAATGCTTTGATGAGTTCTATGCACGTTTATCGGACATTGTTAACACCTGTTTTAATTTGGGTGAAGTGATTGATAACACGCGTGTCGTTAAAAAGATTTTGAGATCTCTCCCAAAACGCTTTATTTTTAAAGTCACTGTTTTGAACTCCTTGGGAAATTTGAAATCACTTAAGTTGGAAGAACTTGTAGGAGATCTTCAAACCTATGAGATTGACATGTTTCCCAAAACCTTTAAGGCTAAGGATAATGGCATTTCTTTAAAGACGCATTTTAAGAAAAAGAAAGAAAAAATTTATGAGTCCGATTCTGAGGGAGATTTTGATTTTAATGATATGGCCCTGTTTGCGAAAAAATTTAAAAAATTTCTCAACATGAACAAAAATAATTCTTCCAATAAAAAGAAATTTTTTGAGAAAAATAAAAAGAAAGGAAAGGACAAAGAAAGTGGTGAGATGGAAAAAGAGAATGACTCAAATGAGGAGTGTGAGGAAGATTCTGAGAACGTGACTTGTTTTGAATGTGGGGGTAAGGGGCATAAGTCGTTTGAGTGTTCGACATGGCTTAGAAAGAAAGGAAAGAAAGTAGCCATGCCCGCCACACTTAGTGATAGTAGTGAAGGTGAGGGTAATGAGACTAGTGGTGAGAAGTTTTTAGCTTTTTCTAGTCGTGTGTGCACACCCACTTTATCTCACAAAAGTGCACACGAAAGCGATGATGGTGATTTGTGTTCTTCGAGTGAGGGAGGAAGTGAAAGTGAGAGTGGAGATGAAAGTGAGCTCCAAAAAGCTTTTAGAGATTTGTACACCGAGACCTTGAAAACAAAGAAGTATAATAGGGATTTAGGTCGTCGGGTATTAGATTTGGAGAGAGAAAAGGAGTTTTTGAGAAAGGAGAAGTTTGATTTGACCGACACGATGTCTAATCTGACGACATGTGTATCCCAACTCGAGAGTGATCTCGAACGTGCCCGGGAGGTCAAAGTCAACTTTGAGAACTCACCTAAGAAGGTTGAAAAGGTTGTTCTTAAGGGTAAAGGTGAGAATTTAGGAATAAGTCATGACGGTGCTTCTTCTTCCCAATTAGCGCCCGAGCCGGTTCCCACTTTAGTGATAGATTGACATGAGTCTCACCCTAACCCACCTAGGCGTCCCATTCCTATTAGGAGAGTGCGTCCTAGAGTTTTCGAGAGAGGTGTTTCTAGGCCTATTTATGTTTGCTCACATTGCAAGAGGAGAGGACACCTTAGGGAATTTTGCTTTAAGTTGGGGTACGTGTCACGCTTTGCTTCTACACGTGTTTCTGATGCATATGCACCCGGACAAGATTCTTTACATGCTCCCGGAGACTATATGAGAGAGTTTGCACATTTAGGTGAGCAAGTAAAATTTTTAGTCAAAACTTCACAAGAATTGATGGAGGTTTTTCATAAGTTGTCACCACCTTTGGAAAACCCCTCCGCACCTAATGACTGAGTATTGACTTGTTTACTAGCATAGGGTGGTTTTCATGAAGTCATTGTTTGCCTATTGCTAGTATGTATCATTTTTGTATGTTTTAAAAATATTTTGAAAAATACAAAAAGATTATATTTTGATAAAATTTTGAGAAAATCCAAAAAGATTTTTTTGTGTTTTTTTTCTTTGCACCATTTATGGATGAACACTTTGGATGACCGAGTCACAACATCATTCCATTATTTTCATGTGACTATCTGATAGTGTTTTGAGACAATAGGTCAATTCATCCTTGTGCTTTATAATGTTTGGAGTCATTAAGATGAAATTAAGTGTTACTTCCTACATGTTTGACTCATGTTTCCTTTAATGCACACATGCACGGATTTGTTTGATTATTGTGCTTGTCTAATCACATGTTGGTTGGGTGTTTTGACTTCAATCCTGTCCTTAAAACGAACCAAGCGCGATAAAATTTTGATAAGGAAATTGTGCATATAAGAACCGTTTTGTGAGTTTGTGTGCTTTATTTAAAAATGGGGAGGGGCTGCGAAAGGTAATTATTTATCCTTTGCGCAAAAGCCACCGTTTAATTGGACCTAAAAAATGGAGGAATTTTATTATCCGGGGTCCAAATAGGTTAAAAGAGCCCGAAAAAATTGAAAGGCAATAAAAAGAAATTCAAGCCAAATATGGGCCTTTTAGGTTTTTGCACCGATTCTCCAAAGTTTGAGAATTTAGATTACCTCTAAAGGAATATATATATGAGGGAGTTTGGTTGGAGAATTTAAAACGGGTTTGCATGTCCTTGAAATGCTTGAAAATGCGCTACATAGTTTTCGACGTTATTGGTGTGGAAATCATTTGACTTTGATTTGTTGATTTGCATAAGACGATGTCATTTAAATTCAACAATCTATTACACCTAAGGATACTTTTGATGCTCATTCGTTAGGGGTACACATATGCATCATGCACATATGATTGATTGAGTTGATTTACCTATCGAATGTGTTCACACCCATTCATTCCGTTTCCATGACTTGGTTGTTTGAGTCTAAATCCATGGTGTGATGTTTGTATCATTTTTTTTTTCAAATGGTATCTATTTTTTTTGTACGAAAAATTAAAAAATCAAAAAAAGTTTGTGTATTTTTTTTGTATACCGTGACACCCTGATTTTGCTTGTTTGATTCATTCTTCTTATTTGTCTATTTGGGGACATTATAAAAAGGGGGAGAAAGAATTATCTTATTATGGGGGAGTTTTGAAATTTTGAGTTTGCTCATAAATTGGTATATGTTTATCTCATTTCAAACTCGATACGTCACTTGGTATTTGCTTTGTCTCATGTGTGTAGGTACATCTTTGATAAATCCCATAATGCACACCCTGATGAGCAAAGCTTGAAGATTCCTGAAGATTTGAAGAACAAACGATGCAGTCTTATTCATTTGTACCTTTTCAGTTCTGGGTTCATGGAAGGGTAGATTTGTATAGGCAATTTGTTATTTGATAATTCGAATGTTGGTTTTTATGTATGTACCGGCATAGACATAGGGGGAGATTTGTAAGGACATTTTTATCATGTCTGTTATCTTAATGTTTTGTATGTCGTACGCCGTTACATTTGGCACGTCTCTGCTCGATCACATGTGACGGCCCCAATCCGAATTCGGGGAATCAAACATACTGCACCTCCATCATGTGTCCCACATCGGCCCCAACGGCTTCAAGTTCCATGATTTTAGGGACTAAATGCAAGTGGTACGGAAGAGAAGTCAAAACAGTGAAATATGGCACGATATGGATGTTCAAGGGCAATTGGGTAATTGTACAGCCACCGACTGGAGAATAGGTCAACTGGAAAGTTGAAGATCTTGCCGCAACAAAGATACTGGAAGAAACGACACCTCAATCCAAGCTACGGTGAAGAAGTTATGGCCCTTTGAAGATGGAGCAAATTCCAAGAAGGAATCAGGATTTACAGAATCCGGACCGGTCCGCCCAAGTTGAAAAAGAACCGATCCGCCAGCAGACCGATCCGCCTTGCAAAATGAGGCCAGTATTCACCGGACCAAATGCGAACCGATAGATCCAATATTTAAAAGAACCGGTCCGCCATCGGACCGATCCGCCTCAGGCCCGGACCGGTCCACCTGGGATAACTTCGAATAGTTCCCAGCTTTTCTAAAACTCTTCAATGGTTTCTTTTAAATACCAACCTCGGGAGAGTTAATTTTCAAGACTTTAGAAGACGTTTTTTAGAGTCCAAATACCTCTAGTCTTCATATTTTTTGAGTCCCAAGGCTCATGTTTTGATTCACACAATTGCCAAACCTTTGTGAATCTTTTTGGTAACCCAAGAACACAACTTTTTAGTTTGTTCAAACCTTTGTGGAGAGATCTTTACAACCGAGGGCTGCGTGTCATTGCTGGGGGAGTCTCTACAAAGTTTTATGGCTGCGTGTCATTGAGGAGTGCTGCGGTTCTTCCTTTGTTGATTGGACTGAGGTTCATGTGGGTTCGCTGCGTGTGGATTCATTGCTGACGACACCGACCGACGCCTGCGGGTATTCGTGTGTCACTGTATTTCATTGTAATCCGTGTAAGTTGCGATTTACTTATTATAGTGAAATAAAAGGTTTTGCCCTGCGGGCATTTTTCCTTAAACTTGTTTCGCATACTTTATTTGTTTATGGGTTGACACACGCACCGTAGATGGATGATTAGGGGATGAATTTATTTGATTTAAAAGTAGACTCTAATTAAATAAGGGTTACTTGGAAACTTGCGAAATTTAATTTAAATCAATATCACATAGTCGCATACGACGTTTTCAAGAATAATCTAAATATTTTTACATTATCATCATATTCTCAAATTAGGAGACCCATGACTACACGGTCAGTTCCTATAAATCACATTGGTCCCGTCCGAGGTGCTCGTGCCTCTTACGGGGCCGTTTGGGGGGTTGGTTTGGGTTTTCACCCTTTAATAGCTTATTTTTAAGACAAATCTAAATATTTTCAAATTATCGTCATATTCAAAAATCGAGAGACCCGTGACTATATGATAAATTAGTACGACTTACATTGGTCTCTACGAGGTGTTCGTGCCTTTACGGGGCCATTTGAGGTCTAGTTTCCGTTTTCACCCACTAATGACATGTTTCTAAGCCAAAGTCTAGATATTTTCAAATTATCATCTTATTCTCAAAACATATGTCCCGTGACTACACGGTCAGTTCCTACGAGTTACATTGGCCCCGTGCGAGGTGTTAGTGCCCCTTATGAGGACGTTTGGGGGCTAGTTTGAATTTTCACCCTCAAACGATATGTTTGTAAGAATAATCAAAATATTTTTTAAGTTTTCATCATATTGTCAAACCGGGCGACCTGTGACTACACGGTCAGTTCTACGAGTTACATTGGTCCCATGCAAGGTGTTCGTGCCTCTTACGGAGCCATTTGGCGGCTGGTTCAGGTTTTCACCATTTAACGACTTATTTTTAAGCATAAGACAGATTTTTCAAATTATCATCATATCCTCAAACTGAGAGATCTGTGACTACGCAGTCAATTTCTACGAGTTACATTGGTCCCGTACGGGGTGTTCGTGCATCTTATGGGGCCATTTGGGATCTAGTTTAGGTTTTCTCCCACTAACGACATGTTTTAAGCCAAAGTCTAGATATTTTTAAATTATCATCGTATTCTCAAACCATATGTCCCATGACTATACCGTCAGTTTTTACGAGTTACATTGGCCCCGTGCGAGGTGTTAGTGCCTCTTACCGGGTCGTTTGGGGGCAGGCTTAACTTTTCACCCTCAAACGGTATATTTTTAAGAGTAATCTAAATATTTTTAAATTATCATCATATTTCCAAACCGGGGGACTCATGACTACATGGTCAGTTCCTATAAGTTACATTGGTCTCGTGCGAGGTGTTTGTGCCTCTTACGAGGCCTTTTGACTGATGGTTCGGGTTCACCCTTTAACGGATTATTTTTAAGCTTAATCTAAATATTTTTAAATTAACATCACATTTTCAAACCGAGAGACATGCGACTACGTGATCAATTCCTTCGAGTTACATTCGTCCCACACGAGGTGTTCGTTCCTCTTACGGGGCCATTTGGGGTCTAATTTAGGTTTTCACCCACTAACAACATGTTTTCATTTAATTTTAACTGAAATACATTTGAATGAACCACTTAAATAGGTATTGTCAACTATAGCCATAATCGTCAAGTTATAATTATTTTACGTAATTGAATAATATGTGGCAAATAATTTATCTCCAACACAACCATCTTCCAAATTAATTGTTAAGGGAAACTCATATTACAGTTATAAATTGAATAGATACAAATGTCTATTCCTAATCAACGTGGAAGATAAGTCAAAAGAAGAAAAAAAAAGACATATCTTAATTAAATGAACTTACATGGATTGATTTGATGAGATCATCCTTGATGGCATACCCTTAAGAAGCATATTTACAAGGAGTCTTTGTTTTTCTGCAAAAAAAAAAATGGATATAAGAAATATTTCCAATTGATACCAAGTATGTGGAATACAATTTATTGCATTAGACTAAAGAAGAGAAGGGGTGGCACTATTAAAATTAACCTCCCTAGTTTTTATAGATTTTATTTCCACTTGTTTGAGATGTTTTATTATATGGTTTTAAGTAATCTAGTGACAGGAGATTCCCTCTTGTATAGTATTTCTCATTTTTTTCAAATAGGAATAGAAGGATAATGGAAGGTAAGAGAAAAAATGTGGATACAAAAATTTATATGGATAGAGATAACACCAGAGTCCAAGAGTTAGAATGCATATTAGTGTGTCAAGATTATATAAAGTATCAAGTATATCAATGGTTGCTATTAATGAGTATAGCTTCGATATCAATGAGTATAGCTGCTATAGTTGTTATGGCTGCAATATGGTTGCCATAAATCAGTGTATATCAGCTAATATAGCTGTTATAAAACAACATATATCAGCTGCTATAAATCAGTGTATATCAGTGTATAAATCAGATTATATCAATGTATATCAGTGTATATTAGTGTACATTAAATCAGTGTATATATAAGTGTATAAATCAGTGAGCTATAGCTGTTAAATCAGTGTATATGCTATAACTGCTATCAGTGATGATATAAGGAACTCATATACACTATAGCTGCTATGATGATAAATGAGTGTATATTAGTATCGGTTAATGTATTGCAACATCAGTCCCATATTACTCAAGTTCGTATGGTGCAATATTAGTTCATACCAGTCCCATATCATTCGAGATCAAATATAAGGATAAGCTTAGGAACACTATATGTTTAACATATACACTCATTACTACTTAAGGACACTATACATTTAACATATACGCTGATTCCATCATTGAAAGGTGCAAACAATCAGTTAGTTGGTGAAAAAAGAAGGTTATGTAAATAAGATTTACCAGTGAAGCCTTCCCTACTCAATGCCTGTCTCATCTCGCCCCTTACTCCCTCATGGAATCTACCTCTTAAATGGTTTATATTTCATGCTTTAAAAAAACAATTGCCATTACCCCCATAAATAACAGATTTATGTAAGAATCAATAAATGGATAAACAAAATAACAGCTTGCATATGTGGGACCTTAATTCTCAACTTGCATATTTTGAAATAATCCATGATATTTCTTCAATCTGCCTTTAGTCAACATTAGCAGCAACTCCTCCAGCAATGTCAACATGATGTCTGAAATTTGCATTATTTTGGTTGATGAGTAAGTAAATCCCAGAAATTAAGTTAATTGATGAGTAAGTAGGAGCCCTATTGATTATAGTAGAATGAAAACCATATAAATTACCACTTAAAACAAAGGATTGTTGATTATAATAGAATGAAAAGATAATTTGTCAACCCAACATATATTTTACTAAATTCAACACAAAATGAACAAACACATGGAGGTAGGAATAAAAAAATAAAATGTATGATAGGTGCTTAAAAGTCAAAACTAACCAAACCATGTCCATACAATAGTCATTTAAGTATGTAACTTGAGCAATTCTTTAATAAAATTGTTTGTATATTGTCATTTAAATAGTAATTTTCTGTTGTTTATTGTTTTGATTTGTGTCTAGCGCATAAAATATTAGCGTAAATGGTCATTTTTTCCATTCTATTCACATTTAGTCTTATTTTCTACAATGATAGTACCATTTGCTATAATGATAGTACCATGGGATTTCATCTAGTACATGACCATAAGGTTGATATGGCATATTTCAATGATACCGAGGTTCCTACTATTGTTGATCGCTCATTATTTACAGACTTGACACCTCTTTTAGTGCTTCTCATCTCTGCTTTCACTACATGAGTATGATTCCTGCTTTTGTAGATATTAGGCTTCAGAAGTCTCTATCTAGGAAGGTTCTTGAGGCCTTTCCATCTATTATAGACCGTATGTCTTTTAAGAGATCTGAGAGCACTGCCTCACCATCTATGTTTTCCTCTTCATATCCTTTTGTGTTTGATGAGTTCTTTAAGGATTGATACTTTAATCCGCTATAATTTTCCAAAAATATTTTATTCCAATCGCATCTAAGAGCACGTAATATCAGTGACATGAAATGTACACCTGAATCTTTGTACTATAAACACTAACCATGCTCACAATAACTACAGGTTATTATTTCTGTAGATATTGAGCTCTAAGAGAACTCTTTTATTAGTGATTAAAACTATATTTGGAATCCTTCTACTACTGGAGATTTCACTTTTAAAATAGCTTACCAAATTTGCAAGCCAGTTACTGCTTCCAGTGCTTCATGAATATTCATATGGTCTCCTCATATTCTTCCCAAAGTATCCATTTTTGTATGGAAAGTACTTCAAAATGACATTCCTATTGAAGACAACATCCAAAGAATTGACATTCATTTGGCTTCTAAACATCAATGTTGTCTTAAGGAGGTGGAATTTACTCGCCACTTATTCTTAGCCAGTAACATGGCTAAATATATTTGGTCTTATTTCTTTTTTTTAGTAGAATTTCTCCCAAACTTAATGCCCATTCAATCCATACTCATTTCTTAGTGGATGTTTAAATCTAACAAGGATTATATAAACTTTCTTCACCAAATCTTTCGTACGATGGTGTTGTGTAAAGATATGGAAAGCCAGATGTATCAGTTTATATGATGGCTTTACTATGTGTTCTAATTTGATTATTAAGAAAGTCACTAAAGTGATTTCTTCCAAGTCCAGTACTATAGTCTTTAATATCTCACTGTCTCACAATCATGTTGATATTGCCTCAGTTCAAACTTGGAGTATTTTCCAAGAAGCTCGATATTAGAATTTCTGGATGGTTAAGGCTAATACTAGGCTATATAAAACTCAATGTTAATGGTTCTAATAGAGGCAACCTAGGTGAGAGTGGGATTGGTGGTATCATTAGAGATCAAAAGGGTGTTTTTCTTACTTTAGTTCAAGTGTAGGCCATTCCTCCAGTTTATCTACTGAAGTCAGAGCCCTTCTTATGGGTGTCCAATTATGCTTCAGTATTGGTTTTCTTTCTCTTCATGTTGAATCGGACTCCTTGACAGTATTGAACATGGATTTAGGCATATGGAAACCTCCTTGGTCAGCAAAAACTTATTCAAAGAGATTTATTCCCTAAATTGCCCTATAATATGCACAATAGATGAAGTATTGAGGGTCAAAGCATAGATATTAGCCTTATTCCTAAAGAATGATTTATTCACTACATTATGTATATATGGTACGAGAGCTACTAAAAGTCACATAAATATTAGCCTTATTCCTAAAGAAGTTATTAAATCTAATGAAACCAATACTATAATATTAGAAACCTTCAAAAGATGAAGTATTGAGGGTCAAAACATTAAATAATCTTATAAAAAATATATAATTTACTTTGTCCAAAGCATTGGATATATTAACATCATCATACGAAAGACCATGGAACTATTAGCCACCAGACTAAAAAATTTAATTTCCAACCCCCAAGTCAGAATCTAATGCAAGACTTGCTTGTCATAAAAGAGTTATACTATCATGAAATTTCTAAACCGACAGTTGCAATTAACGTATAATTACTCATTAAATTTGTGTATCTCCAGCACAAACACTTGAATAAAAACCAAATTGTCCAAATAAAACCAACAACCAAAACCTATACTAACAATAAACAAAGCTCTTTGACGCCACTTGGCAGCTTACAATAAATTAAATGAACAGTTATTGGCACAATTAAACAAATGGGGCATATAAAAATGATGAACTTAAAGTTTAGTCCTGAGTTAGGAAAAAATTGAGAATCGGTTCACAGTCTTGGAATTCAACACATCATAAATGTGATCAAAATTAAAGTGTTAAAAAATGAAAAAATAAAGATAAAAGATGTTACCATGGATGAGTATGAGAGAATACCAATTTCGGGGAAGAAACTATAAAATATAGCATGAATAATGAATCAGATATTTGAAGTAAATTTAAAGCAACTCTAGAAAGAAGAATGAAAAACGTGATTGTGTGATAATTGATTAAATTTGCAACTTTCTACATTGGCACACTTATTTGATTAGTGTCTATTTTTAAACCAAAATAAATTTAGCTCCTAAACATGCATCTAAATATCATAAATCATTCAAACCATGCATGAAAAATAAGGACGACCGATATAAGGAAAAAATCCCTTTCAGGTAAAGCCTTTCATAACATTTTGAAGAATTCACAAGACCTTTGACTTACATACAACCTGATAATCGCCCACAAGTGTGTAATGCACGGTGCCTTCAACAAATCTTCAAAGATACGAGAGACAGCGAAATACCCTCCAGGCATCGGTTCGTCGTCTTCGACTCGTCCACACGCAGATTGACTACGCTTGGTATTCACCGATCAAATATGGAGATACCTTCTCCACAGAGGTTGAACAAAATCAAAGTTGTTCTTAAACACCAAACAATTCACTAAAGCATATGTGAGTTTTGTGAATTGAAAACCAAAAAGGGAATTAAAAGCCCTAAAGGAAGAAACCTAAAAGAATTCTGCTTTCACAGTTTTTCTGTTTGTCAAAACGCTGTGACTTCTTAATGAAAACGGAACCAGAGAATGAGATTTTATAAAAAATCGCGCAGCCTCGAAAACAGAGCTCGTTTGAATGAGATCAGCAAGTCTCTTGAACTAGATCTAACTAGACGCTATGTCGTTTGAACGACAAAAACAGGTCATTAGAACGACCTATCAAATGATATTCCACGCGAACCTGTAAAAAATTTCGATATGAACGCGTGGCCACCAGTTTCGTATCTTTCTGATTTTTTATGAATTAGTTATGATTTTTCTATGAAAAGGTGTCCGAGAACAAAATCTTTAGAAAAATATTTTGTAAAAATATCCCAAAAGATCTAAGTGAAAAGTTAAGGTATTTAAAACATAACCTTACCAAAGTAAACTTCGCGGAGTCTTGAATGATGAAGAACTTGATATTCGAATTAGTCTTTGATGCTTGAATGTTCTTGAATGCTCTTCGACGGTGTAGCGGTATATGACATAATAAATTGATAACGGACCTATGACATTATGTCCTTACAAATCTCCCCTATGTCTATGCCGGTACATACATAAAAAATCCGAATTATCTAAAACCAAAATGCCTATACAAATCTACCCTCCCATGAATAAATTTGCAAGACCTCAAAACTATTCTTCAATCATCTTCGTCAAATCTCAAAGCTTTTCTCATCAGGGTGTGCAACATATTAATCTTCAATTTTGTACCTAGACACATGAGATAAAGCAAAAACCTTCGTGACGCATCGAGTTTGAAATGATATAAGAATAAAGCATTAATAAATCAAATCTCCCCCATAATGCAAAAACTCCCCCATAACATGATAATTCTTTCTCCCTTTTTTGTGATGTCCCCAAATAGATAGATAAGAAGAAATAATCAAAACATGGAGAGTCACGATAAAATGCATAGCAAACATGGATCAAGCTACGCGCATGCAAAGGTATGTCCTAAAAACATCCACAAACTATTTTTGGATTTTTCAATTTTTCATACAAAAATAAGATAAAAAAAATCACACCATGGATTTAAACTCAAACAACCAAGTCATGGAAATGGAATGTATGGGTGTGAACACATTCGATAGGTAAGTAAACTCAATCAATCATATATGCACGATGCATATGTGTACCTCTAACGAATGAACATCAAAAACATCCTTTGGTGTAAAAATTTGTTGAATTTAGATGACATCATCTTATGCAAATCAACAAATCAAAGTCAAAATGATTTCCACATCAATAACATCCAAAACTATTTAGCGCATTTTCAACAATTTCAAGGACATGCAAACCCGTTATAAAATCTCCAACCAAAGTCCCTCATATATATTTTCTTTTAGAGGTAATCTAAATTCTCAAACTTTGGAGAATTGGTGCAAAAACCTAAATGGGCCATAATTGGCATGAATTTCTTTTTATTGCCTTTAAATTTTTTCGGGCCCTTTTAAACCTTTTTGGACCCCGGATAATAAAATTCCTCCATTTTTAGGTCCAATTTAACGGTGGCTTAGTATTCGCAAAGGAAAAATGAACATTTCGCAACCCTTCCCCATTTTCAAACAAAACACACAAACTCACAAAATGGTTCTTAATGCTCAATTTTCTTATCAAAATTTTATCGCGCTTGGTTCGTTTTAAGGACAGAATTGAAGTGAAAACACCCAACCAACATGTGATAAGATAAGCACAATAATCAAACAAATCCGTGCACGTGCGCAATAAAGGAAATCATGAGTCAAATATGTAGGTAGTAACACTTAATTACATCTTAATGACTCCAAACATTATAAAGCACAAGGATGAATTGACCTATTGTCTTAAAACTCTATCAAATAGTCACATGAAAATAATGGAATGATTTTGTGGCTCGGTCATCCTAATTGTCCATCCATAAATGGTGAAAACAAAAAAATCTTTTTGGATTTTTTTTTTAAATTTTATCAAAATAAAATCTTTTTATATTTTTCAAAATTTTTCGAAACAAAAAATATATACAGAAATGATACATACTAGCAATAGGCAAGTAATGGCATCATGAAAAACATCCTATGCTAGTAAACAAGTCAAACCTCAATCGTTAGGTGCAGAGGGGTTTTCCAAAGGTGGTGACAACTTATGAAAAACCTCCATTAATTCTTGTGAAGTTTTGACCAAAAACTTAACTTGCTCGCCTAAATGTTCGAACTCTCTCATTTAGTCTCTGGGAGCATGTAAAGTATCATGTGTGGGTGCATGTGTGCCAGAAACACGTGTAGAAGCCAAATGTGACACATACCCCAACTTAAAGCAAAATTACCTAAGGTGTCCTCTCCTTTTGCAATGTGAGCAAACATAAATAGGCCTCGGAACACCTCTCTCAAAAACTCTAGTACGCACTTTCCTAATAGGAATGGGACACCTATGTGGGTTAGGATGAGACTCATGTGAATCAAACACTAAAATGGAACCGGCTCGGGTGCTAATTGGGAAGTAGAAGCACCATCATGACTTATTCCTAAATTCTCACCTTTACCCTTAAGAACCACCTTTTTAACCTTCTTAGGTGCGTTCTCAAAATTGACTTTGACCTACCTGGTACGTTCGACATCACTCTCGAGTTGGGATACACGTGTCGTCAGACTAGACAACGTTTCGGTCAAATCACACTTCGCCTTTCTCAAAACCTCCGTCTCTCTCTCCAAATCTAAAATCCCACGACCTAAATCTCTATTATACTTGTTTGTTTTCAAGGTCTCGGTGTAAAAATCTCTAAAAGCTTTTTGAAGCTAACTTTCATCTCCACTCTCCTCCTTGTTTTCTCACTCACTCGAAGAACACAAATCACTATCGTCTCTCTCGTGTGCACTCTCGTGAGACAAAGTGGATGTGCTCACACGACTAGAAAAAGCGACAACCATCCCATGTGCTAAACCATTATCAGACTCATCTCCCTCATCACCCTCATCACCCTCACTATCACTAAGAGTGGCGAGCATAGCATTCTCTTTACCCTTTCTCCTTATCCTAGTAGGACACTCTTTAGCTATGTGCCCTTTGCCCTCACACTCACAACACCTAATCTCATCCTCCTTGTCACTATCTTTGGCCTCCACTTTCATTTTATTAGACTCAAAAGATCTCCTTTTGTTGGAAGAATTTTCTTTATTCATTTTGAGAAACTTTTTAAAAATTTTCTTAAACAAGGCAATATCAAAATCTTCCTCAGAATCATACTCATAAATTTTTTCTTTATTTTTCTTAAGATGAGTCTTTAAAGCAATGCTTTTATAAAATAACCCGTTTATGGTAGTAACTCGAACATGACCCGAGCATGACACGATTAGCTTGTATAGAATTAAGAGTACCCAAAACTTATACTCAAATTAAAATCAACGCAACCCGAAAATGACACAACTAATCCGAATTATTACCCATACTTAATGGTTTTGGCAAACATGTCAATCTCATAGGTTTGAAGATATCTTACAAGTTCTTCCAACTTAAGTGATTTCAAATTTCCCAAAGAGTTCAAAACAGTGACTTTAGGAATAAAACGTTTTGGAAGAGATCTCAAATTTTTTTATAACGATACATGTGTTATCAATCACCTCACCCAAATTAAAACTGGTGTTAACAATGTTAGACAAACGTGCGTAAAAATCATCAAAACCAAAATTTCGACACGAACGCGTGGCCACCAGCTTCGTATCTTTCGGATTTTTTATGAATTAGTTATGATTTTTCTTCGGAAAGGTGTCCGAGAACAAAATCTTTAGAAAAATATTTTGTAAAAATATCCCAAAAGCTCTAAGTGAAAATTTAAGGTATTTAAAACATTACCTTACTAAAGTAAACTTCGCGGAGTCTTGAATGATGAAGAACTTGATATTCGGATTAGTCTTTGAAGCTTGAATGTTCTTGAATGCTCTTCGACGGTGTAGCGGTATATGACATAATAAATTGATAACGAACCTATGAAAATACGTCCTTACAAAGAAAATCAAATGTACAATAACAGACAATAGGAATAAAATACAACTAAATCAAAATAAAACTTTAGTTAGTGATAATTGGCAATCCAAAACAAGACACCATTGCTAGATTGAAACATAAATATCATTTCAATTTTTGTCTACAGATACATCAACTCAAGTGGGTGAGCTTTTAAATCGTATTCTAAACTTGGGGATACAAAATATGTAAAGTCAGATCCCAAATCCAATGAAGCTAAAGGAAGAAAAAACAAAATGTTCAGAAAACTAATTTAAAATAAATTTTTGTAACTTGAAATACCTATCTTTGATAACCTTGAATCCCGCTTGACCAATTTTTCTAACACCTGCAAGATGAAGAGTCGACATGAATATTATAAATTAAAATGAAAGATGAATGTAGAAGAGTTATACTATGCCAGTTATAAAGTAAACTAAGTTTAGTACTCCCAAGATCAACCCAGTTTATTTTGAAACTAAACTAAGTATGCCAAATAATTGAAATAAAGTTCAAGATATTTTTATCTAATTTTTAACATAGCGACATTAGATATGTGTAGATTGTAACATTTACTCAGTAAAATGGTTCCAAAACATAAATAAATAAAAATTGTATTGCGCTAACAACATACCCAGCACTATGAAACAAAAAGTTCTTATTTTGATGTTTCACAAATTTTATAGTGCCAACAGTATACTCAGTGCATGTGATAAACAATGCATTTTTCAATTGTGTTATCATTACAGGAATTTATTTATATAAAACTCCAAAAAATTTATCTCAAACCCAAAATCAACGATTTGCTAAATCCAACAACTCTAATATATCAAATCCAAATCACATCTAACCATCTAAAAGCAACTTTACGAACAAAAATATTCAATAATCCTCAAATTCGTGTGAAACCCAAGTTTGTACCTTTATCGTTAGTACCTTTAAATTAAACATCAAATTCGTGAAAACCCAAGTTAGAACTTGCAAAATAAAAAACCGTACAAAAATTAAACTCATGTGAAAACGAAATTAGATTTGCGAATTAGTTCAACAAATGTAAACAAAACAGTTAGAAAAATAATCGCCCCCACCCATTTTCGAAATCAAAAGCAAAACTTTATATTAGAAATCATAAATCGAATGGACATGGAGAGAATGCTTGTCGGATGAAGGTGGATATGAGGGCAAAGATAAAGACGGCAGCTGGGAGCCGAGAGTGGCAGACTTGGAGATGATAGGATAAGGGCGGCTATGTGGGTTTGTGTCGTGGGGAAAGTGAAAAACGAGAGGGTTCGAATTGGGAGACGAGAGAGAGGGGGAGATCAAAAAATTGGGAGGGTTAGAAATTTTTTAGAGTATTTATATTTTAGTTAAGTTGATCAATTTTGGCACACTTTTAAATAGTGCCAAATTTTGGCATGGTTTAAAAGAGTTCCAGATTGTGATGATATAGTGCCAGAATTTGGCACACTTTTGAGCTGTGATGATATCAAGGTGTGCCAAATTATTATTTTTGGTGTAGTGAAATCCTCCCTCCATAGTGTCAGATATGATAAACCACCTTTGACCAGTCTCCACGGCCAACATCCTGGCCACCACTTTCTTCCACAACCACTTCATGTAGTCCCTGGAGACGTTCCATAGTCGACCAGTAGACTCAAAAGGATGGGATGATGGATGATAATTCTACGACAGAGAACCAATCCACATGAGCATATGCTCTGTCAGGTCCTCCACATGAAAGAAGTTCGGTGTCGGCGGTGGCATAATTTTATCCCAACCATATTGGCACAGCAGCCGCCAGGAAAAGTTGAGGCCATCTAAGAGGACATATTGCTACTCCCCGAGTTCTAGAATGGGAAGAGCTCCCCCCACCAAGGCACAGACCAGCGTAAGCCTCGAGCCTCATTCTCTATAAATCGGATCCCCCAACTCTGAATGTCCCCGCCTACGCTAATGAAATAGTGCGAGAAGAAGTTTGGCACCACCAATAAAGGATACTCAGGTGGGATCTCCATACAAAACCTCTTTGACAACCACATAAACAACATTATAGGGCTACCCCTCAGAAAGTCAGTTGCCCCTCTCGCCAGGCATCCAGGACATTCAGGGTCTTCGCTAATATCACCGCCGTAGGATTATGATGATATGATATCCAAGAAATGATAGCAGCCAGTTGGGGGTCCTTCAGTGTCTCCCTAGTCACCAACAGAACTTTTGAAACAATGCCTAGGATGAAGGCCTCGACATATCCAGCATCACCCACGTCCTATGAACTTATGGACTGCAAAACCTTCGAAAAGGAAATCATTCCCCTTGTAACCAATGGCCTGGCCATCGAAGGCAAAATATGAAGAAGTCCAGCTAATAATTCCCTGGGAGAATAGGAAAACTCAGGCAGATTCGCAGCAATGCTGGGATTTATCCCCACCATGGAAGAAAATTCCTCGTAGGTAGGATAAATCTCATCCAACCTAAAATGAAAGACATGATCCCCGAGGTAGCAAAACTCGATCGCCACCATCAGCATGTTCCACTCCATGTGCCAGTTGCGCCACAAAGAGAGTCACAGCATGAGAAAGGGGTCATAATCGACATCGTAAGAACACATTGCTTCCAAGGCTTCGAGGTAGTTGGACCATCTTGCAAAACCAAGAGATAATAAGAAAGTAAGATTGTGAAAATGAAAGAAAGTGAAAAGTGTGAGGAGGAAATCCCCATTCACACCCCTATTTATACTTGGAAACTCTCAGGGAAGGATGAGAAACCCTGCAAAAATTGGAGTAAAACTTGCCCCACCAAGTACCAAGTAATTGAAGAAAGTGCAATCAAAGCCTTGGATTGAGTGGACTAAACTGATATGCAGGACAGGGGTCATGCCGATCGGCGACCCCCTATTTTTGGAAAATCCCCTTTTTCCTCTTTTGTCAAAATAAAAAAATCAATAAACCAAGAAAATTAAAAGAGTATGTGCAATAATCAATAAATCAAGAAAATTAAGGAAAAAAAATTCATTCTTCCTTTGCATATATTTTGTTGTGTTACATTTACATTTTGCAAGAAAAATAGAAAAATAACGGGACTCAGCCCGAACCCTATTTTCATCTTTCTCTTTCTACCTCTCTCTTTTCTCTCTCCTATCTATCTATCTCTCTCTCTCTAAGATCCCCCATCACTATGGCGTGCCCTCTCCCCTGCAGCGAGATGGTGTGCCCCCATTTCTAGAGCCAGACCCTTCCCCGAACGAGGCAGAAGGCACCAAGCATGAAGGGACCGGAACCGCCTCACGAATATGAGTAGTCTCCGAAGATATCCAGTCCTTGATGTCCTTCAGCTTGGTGGTTAAAACACTGATATACTGCGAGGAATAATGGAAAATATCAAATCAATCAAGCATGAGGAAAGAGAAAAAAATTAAGGAAATTAAAGAAAAATACATACCGTAATCCTAAGGACCTCCTCCGTCAGACCCAACTCCTCCGGGTCCATTGCATGAGGGCGATACTGCAGACACATAGATCCCCCATCAGCTTGTCAAAGTTTGTATCTAGGAGAATGCATCTACATAAAATAAGGCCTTAACATCGTTTCTTCCACGGCTGACATAGCCACACCACCCGCGCTATGAGAGGACCCCAGCTGTCGACTCGTGCCCTCCCTAGGGCGAGGCATCACATCATAAATGCTAGGGGGAATCAGACAACTCGAGATGAAGTCCAAATAATCGTACATCACTGCTATGTCAGTGTATAATCGAAACCTCATCCTCCACAATCTTTCGGGCAACCCTCTCCCTAAGATACCAGGAGTAGTCGAACTCATGCACCACCAGGGGCCACATTTGCGCATGTCCCCCAGTCAACCCGGTGTGTTGAATAGACGTCCCCCATGGATAAAAGGTCACCTATAAATCCTTAGCAAAAGAGAAGGACCAGTGTCAATAAAATGTCATCAAAAGAAAAGAACAGTCTCAAAGGCAAAAGAAGGCTTACCCACTCACTCGTCAGGTCATTCAAGACCTGACGCACTGTCTTTAGAGAAAGATTCTTTTTTGACTTCTGGTTGGATATCCACTATCGAAACATCTGACAGAAGTCCCCCATGGATCATCCTTTAAAGAAATCAGTTGGGTGTTCAACCTAATAATCTCATAGAACAACGTCTGCAATGGATAAGGATCATCATTTAAGTAATAAGCATGAATGGAAAATGTGAATGCATAAAGGAAAATGCGCAAAATAAAGAATACCTCTAGAAGATAAGTGGCCCCAGTGAAAGTCGACTGATAACACCAGCTGAATGCATCCAAAGAATAGTAAAGGGTCGCGAAAGTCAGGCTCCCCCAATCATAGAAGCGGATGTGCAAAATCACCCTTAGAAAAGGCAAAACGTACAAGTGGACGACGTCGCCACCAGAAAATCTCCTAACATCAACAAGATATAAAAGCGGGCCATCTGACCCACATATTACCCATCATTATCATAAAACCTCCTCCTCAGAAAAAGTTCCCTCGAAGAGAAACAGAGGGAATCTCCAGAAACCACCCTCTCCACATCTCCCAGAGCTGTTGTTACCGACTTCGGTGTCACCCTCAGTGTCCTGTCCACCTCAATTGGGTCACCCTCGCAATCTAGCCCTAGCAACTGCTAAACATCAAATTGATTCACCGTTATCTCCCCAAATCCAAAATTGAAGGTGCGTGTAGTGTCCCACCACCTTTTCCCCAAAGCATATAGAACCGCTGTAGAGCGTGGCATCTCACCTAAAGCCGACGCTAGCCTCCCAAAACTCATAGGGGCCACCATCCAGCGCACCACAGTAGGAAGGTGATCCCAAACATCCTTAAGCCCTGTCATTTCGCGAGAATGAATAGTCAACATGGAGATGTCAGACTGTCAAGAGATGAAGGAAATCCTTGTCAGATCAAAGAAATAAAACAATCTTATCAAGAAAAGAAGAAAGGAATACCAAGAGTCGCGCAATACTTACATAGCCTCTAGGGTTCACCACCATTGAAGAGAGATGATGCGAAGGCTCGTGCAGAAGAGTTTGATCATCCTCCACTGGCGCAAATGAGTCAAAAGAGTTCTGCATACCCAATGCAATGGGCAATCTGGCCCTCCACTCTAACCATGTCCAATCATCAGCATTAAGACATTCCATATGGGTCGCACTACTTGAGAAGTCAGCCATTTCGAATGCTAGGATGATTTGCAGAGGTTTATACCAGAACAAAAGAAGTCAGAAAGATGTGCAAAATGAGGAGAATCAACCCCCTTTTTATAGGAGGCTAAGGGGCAACCTCCATCCACCAATCAACAATGATCCTTTCACCTGCTCGAGGTACCCCAAAAGTTTGTACCAATGCCAATTGGCACACCTTCATCCATGCCGGTCGGTACGCCCTTTAAAATTTCGTACAAAAAGTCCAAAAAAATACCAGAAATCCCGAACAATTCATGAAAAATTCCTAAATTTCCAAATCCATTCTAGCACCTCGTTCACCAAGGAAAATATCTTTTACACCACTAATGGAATTCGAAAGAATCATTCTCCCCTATAATGTCTCCAAAGAACACTCTAAATTTCCCCCCAGCTACAAAATCCTCATATCATTCATTATTCCTCAGCGAAACCTAAAATCCAATACTCATCCCTAGTGAAGTCCCCAAATTTCTAGAATAAGAAGTACACCTCTCTTAGGTTAGAATTGACCTCGATCTTGGATAGTCACCTCAATTAGGTCAGAATTGGCCTCGGTCCTCAATCTTCACCTCTTCTAGGTTAAAATTGACCTTAGTCTTGGATCGTCACCTCAGTTGGATAAGAACTGACCTCGATCCTCGATAGTCACCTCTTCTAGGTCAGAAATGACTCCGATCTCGGATCGTTAGCTCATTTAGGTTAGAATTGACCTTGGTCCTCGGTCGTCACCTCTTCTAGGTCAGAGTTGACCACAATCTTAGATCGTCACCTCAATTAGGTCAGAATTGATCTCGATCCCTGGTCTTCACCTCTTTTAGGTCAAAATTGACCTTGATCTTGGGCAGTCACCTCAGTTAGGTCATAATTGACCTCGATCCTCGGTTGTTACCTCTTTTATGTTAGAATTGACCTTGGTCTTAGATTGTCACCTTAGTTAGGTCAGAATTGACCTTAGTCCTCGGTCGTCACCTCTTGTAGGTTAGAGTTGACCTCGGTCTTAGATCATCACCTTAATTAGGTCAGAATGGACCTCGATCCGTGGTCATCACCTATTTTAGGTTAGAATTGACCTCGATCTTGGATCGTTACCTCAGTTAGGATAAAATTGACCTCGGTCCTTTGTCGTCACCTCTTTTAGGTCAGAATTGACCTTGGTCTTGGATCGTCACCTCACTTGGGTAAGAATTGACCGCAGTCTTGGATCGTCACCTCAATCAGGTCAGAATTGACCTCAGTCCTCGGTCGTTACCTCTTTTAGGTTAAATTGACCTAGGTCTTTGATCTTCACCTCAGTTAGCTCAGAATTGACCTCGGTCCTCGATCATCATATCTTCTAGGTTAGAATTAACCTCGGTCTTAGATCGTCACCTCAGTTAGGTTAGAATTAATCTTGGTCCTCGATCATCACCTCTTTTTGGTAAGAATTGACCATGGTCTTGGATTGTCACCTTAGTTAGGTCAGAATTTACCTCGATCCTCGATTATCACCTTTTTAAGTCAAAATTGACCTCGATCTTGGATAGTCACCGCAATTAGGTTATAATTGACCTCGGTCCTCGATCTTCATTTCTTCTAGGTTAGAATTGACCTCGGTCTTGGATCGTTACCTTAGTTAGGTCAAAATTGACCTCGGTCCTTGATCGTCACCTCTTTTAGGTCAGAATTGACCTCGATCTTGGATCGTCACCTTAGTTAGGTCAGAATTGACCTCGGTCCTCGGTCCTCACCTCTTTTTGGTCAAAATTGACCTCAATCTTGGATCGTCACCTCAGTTAGGTCATAATTGACCTCTTTCCTTGATCATCACCTCTTTTAGTTCAGAATTGACCTCGATCTTGGATCATCACCTCAGTTAGGTTAGAATTGACCATGGTCCTTGGTCGTTACCTCTTATAGGTCAGAATTGACCTCAGTCTTAGATCATCACCTTAGTTAGTTCAAAAATGACCTCGGTCCTCGGTCGTCACCCCTTGCAGGTTAGAATTGACCTCGGCCTTAGATCGTTACCTCAGTTAGGACAAAATTGATCTCGATCCTCGATCTTCACCTCTTTTAGGTCAGAATTGAGCTTGGTCTTAGATCGTCACCTTAGTTAGGTCAAAATTGACCTCGGTACTTGATCGTTACATCTTTTAGGTCATAATTGACCTCGACCCTCTGAATTGGTCATCCACATCCCTTAGGTCCACAAAACTGGCATCCCTACATCATGTGATGTCTATTCAATGGCCATCACTTGTTTCAAGATCACTTGTCGAGGGGATCTGTAGAGACCACATTCTAGGACCCCCTAAGTCTCTCCTTAGACCCCTAGCACTCCCTCTTTCTACCATAAACCTAGGTCGCACACCAAGTACCGATCTAGAGACCATCGGGTGCCCCCGGGCCCCATTTAACCCCGATCATCTCTTTCGTCAAAGTGAAAGATTTTTGTATCTTTGAATGGATATGAATATCCATTCCAATGGTCCATCTTATGCATAAATTAGCATAACGGTTCAGACGAACGAACCATTTCACTGCTGAAAACTGATTCAGAGGCCATCGGGCACTCCCAGGCCCCGAATTGACCCCAATTAACTCCAACTTCAGAGCGAAAGATCTTTGAATATTTGAAGGGACCCGAAACCCCTTTCTAATGGTCCACCCTGTGGGTAAAATAGCGTAAACGTTCGGAATAACGATCAGTTTTGCCCTGAAAATCGATCTGGAGGCCACCGGGAGCTCCCGGACTCCGTTCGACCAAAGTCAACTTTTCAAATCGAATTGGACTGAATCAATCTTTAAAGGTCACTAAATACCCTTTCTAACGATTTTCCCTATGCGCGATTCTGATCTACGGTACGGACGAACGATCCGTTTTACTCCGAGAGGTCACCGGGCACTTCTGGGCCCCGGTTGACCAATGTCGACTTTCAGAACCAAGAGAAAATCTTTGGAATGTCGAATTAAATCTCCTAAATTTTCTAATGGTTCACCCCTGTGCGTCCGGCGATCTCCCGTCCAAAGGATCGACGTGCGCTTCCAATCCACATTTGACCCAAAGTCAACTCATGGACCCAGGAGCGATCCAAAGGACTCTAGAAGGCCTCTGAAATGTATTTCTAATGGTATGCCTCGTGTGCGATTCGGATCAACGATTTGTGTTTTATGAACATTTTTCTAGAAAAGTTCGCACGGGACTGCCAATTGGTAGGTCCTGAACCCTGCCTATCAGCACAATGTCAAAGGTGACCTGATGATAGGCACCCCTTAGGGTACGTCGATCGTCACCCCCTGAAACTATAAATAAGGGCCATAACCTCACTCCCAAAAATTCACAGCAAACCCATCAACATCAGTGATCTCATCGACATTCTCTCGAAGTCAGCGACGTTCCATGTGAGAAGTTCCATTCAAGCCTAAATACCCATCCTTTCCACACTCAAATTGGAAAATATCATTCTCTCTCATCAATATCCATCAAAATTAAAAGGATTTCATAAAATATCTAAAAGATCAAGCTCCAAGGAAGGACCAATTCCTTCTACCTCTCTTTTAAACTTCTTATTTTTTGCATATATTACTTTAGATTCGTAATCTAGTTTCATTTTAGTTCATACACATTAACATCTACGCTTTTATAAGTATATTGCACATACAATATTTTTCATTAAAACCCCAAAAATAAATAAAAGAGTGTTACACTAGTAAATTCTGAACGGAATTATCCATCATACTTTTTCCGAAAACCAAAAACACAATTTCTACACGCACACACCGAATAAAATTTTGTTTGAATCTATTGGATAAACTGCACCCCTATTATACATTTGAACTGCGTGGACTTTGATGCCTTTATAGGCTACGTAGGCATCCCGAATTAACATCCGAGACTCGAGTCCAATTTTCTAATCTTTCAATTTCCCTTATTTTTCAGATTTCTCAAAATTCCTAATTTTTATACATATACATATAGTATCCTTATTCATGTTTCATCCCACATATATTATTGTTCCCAGTAATGATCAATATCCCAATGAACGCTCATATTCTATCTTCTACATTTATTATTATCTTGGGAATATTCATATGGATGACCTCACCCAATATTTTTCAAGGTATGGTTCGAACGATTCCCATCTCCATTATATAAACACATACACACACTTCACGTGGATAAAGGAAAATATTAACATTTTCGCATAAGAGACCTAAAGCTTGAAATGGGTGCATAACACCTTCCCATTCTGTAACTTAGCCCACGGACCTTCGATCTATTGGTTTGTATGCTTTAGTTTTGTCCTTGATGCCGCTCACTCGGAGTGGCAACATGTTCTTTTTCCCATTTTGAGCAAAATAGGCTGGCGATTCCATCTCTTTACATTCACCCCACACCGACGACGGTCGAAGCACCTTTTCAAAGAGAAGGGTGCAAAACTGTGACCCAGTTCTTCCTCGATGTATCCTCATTCCCCCCGAAACGAATGTCGTGCCGCCCGGGATGTCTACACGTACGCATAAGGACTGGAAGGCTAGTATCTACGCATAGTATATGTAATTTAAAGTATGTTTCATTTAATTATGTCTCATCACAATTCGAGAGATTTTATTTAACAATGTAATTTAAAGTATGTTTCATTTAATTCAAAGTACACATACGAACTATAGAATGTTTTAGTCCATTTCATAAGAAGCTAAGGGGATGGTAACACTATGTGACTTCTCGTGAAATACGATACTACATTAAAAGTATGTCGTACAGTCTTGTTTTGAGAAATAAAGAAATACATGTAAGTTGTTAATTTTAAGGTGTTATGATTCTATTGAATTATTTTAAGGAAATTTAGATAGACTAGCCTGCAACCCTCGCGATGCGCTGATGTATTATAGTAATGATTGAAAATACCATAATTATCTAAACTAATTCACTAAAGAACCACCAATTTTACATATCTTTGTTTTATTAGAGTTAACTCAATATATAACCTAGATACTAATCAATTCAAAACACACACACACGCACACACACACACCTGCCCCTCGCCCCTTCCTTCCCCTCCACTACACACACACACACACACACACCCCTTCCCCCTTCCCCCTTCCCCATCACTACACACACCCTCTCCCCCTGCCCCACCACTACACCCACCCACCCACCCACGTGCATGCACACACACACACACACACACACACACCTCCCCCTTCCCCCTTCCCCATCACTACACACACCCTCTCCCCCTGCCCCACCACTACACCCACCCACCCACCCACGTGCATGCACACACACACACACACACACACACACACGCACACACACACACACACACACACACACACATATATATATATATATATATATATATACTAAAACACACACACATACACAAAGGAAATAGAGAAAGAGAAAAAATGAACCCGAAAGTATATATAGAGAGAACCGCTGCAATAAAGAGAGGGAGACAATTGGTGGAAAATGAAAATGGTGGGAAAAAAGAGGGGAATAGGGTTTTAGTCGAAAGAATTATCACAGACCTGTCAAGGTCTTTGATTGTGACAACGTTATAAAGTTGTCACGTTCAATGACCGTGACAAAAACACATATTTTTTTTTGTCACGGTCAATAACCGTGATAAGGCTGGCTGGCTCAAAGGTTGCAATTTGTCCTTTTTGGTGTAGTATTATGAAATTTGCTGAGAGCTTGCTCAATGTCTTGTGGGTGGATGCACTAGAGGCAAGAACTTGAAAAGGATCTCTTGTATAGCTTCCCTCCTGGATTGAGGTAGAAATATGTTGCCTTCACCCTTACTTGGTGAGCCAGTTTTTTATTATCTGGTAGTGTTTCTCTCTGCAAGTAAGCAATAATTAGGTCCACTCAACTAGGAGCCCTCTCCACGCTGAGAATATGCTCGACAACCATTTTCTACCAATGCTAGGATGGGTGAGGAATTCTACTTGGATTGTTCTTCTAAGATCGGAGTCCGCTGGTGAGCTTAGGGTTGCTAAGGCATCAGCATGGCTGTTTTTCCCCTAGGGGAACTGTTGGATACAAACATCCTCAAATTCTACCATAAGCTTCTGCGCTATAGTAATATAGGCTACCATCCAGTCATTTTTTGTGTTGAAATTTCCTCTGACTTAGTTAGAGACCAATTTGGAGTCTCCAAACACATTGAGGAGCTTTGCACCCAGAGGTTGGCCTTACGTAGACCAGCTATTAGTGCTTTGTATTGGGCTTCATTATTGGCGACTTCAAATTCCAAACTAATTCCTTACTTGAGGATAGTATCTTCAGGTGTGATGAGGACAATACTTCTTATTGGTTACTCCTGTCGCCTTGTAATTGGAGGCTCCATCAACATAAAGTGTCCCGTCCTTAAACTATGCTTCCTTGCTTATTGGTTACCCCATTATATTATGGTCAGTTTGCTGGTCTTCTATGAATTTAGTAATAAAATTAGCTAAGACATGTCCTTTAATCGTTATTCTTGGCTGAAAGTGGATATCGAACCTTCCAAGTTCGATCGACCATTTTGATAGTTATTCAGAGAGGTCGGCTTTTCGAAGGACACTTTCAGGGGAAATAAGGTGACCACTGTTATTGAGTAGCAATATTCTTCTTCTAAGATAATTTTACCAGCATAATAGACTGGGTGATGTCTACCCTCCTTTTTGCATTCAAGTGCCGAGATAAAAGCGTGGTTTGATACAGCGAGATGGAGTTACAGGGGAGACTCATCATCGAGGATTGTTAATAGGGGTGGCTTGCCGACGTTAGACTTGATTTCCTCTAAAGCTTTTGAGCAATCGTCATTCCAAGAGAGGTCTCCATCCATTTAGAAAAGCTGAAATAATGGTCGACGGAGTTCCCAGGACTTTGATATGAAGAGATTAAGTGCTGCGACCATCCCAATAGGATTCTGAACATATTGCAACGTATTGGCAGCTGGACCCTAGTGATTACATCGATTTGATATGGGTTAGCAATCCCTCTCTTACTAACTAGGGAATCAAGGAACTTTCCTAACTGGACACTGAATGAACATTTACTTGCTTTAAGCTTCATTCGGTATTTCTTGAGGACTTCAAATATTCTATCCAAATCATTGAGTTGGTCATCTTTGTTCTTGATCTTAACCAGTATATCATCGATTTAGACCTCCATGGCATCTCCCTTCTGTTGTTTGAATATCTTTATGACCATCTTCTGATAGGTTATCCCATCATTCTTCAATCCGAGTGTCATCACCTTATAACAATACAAACGTACTGGGTTTATGATGTATGTTTTATCGTGGTCTTAACCAAATAGCGAAATTTGATGGTAGCCTGAGTAGGAGTCTAAGGAACTCATTCTCTCGTGTTCTGCCGTGGATGATCGATCTTCGATAGGGGGAAGTTATCATTGGGACAGGCTCTGCTGAGTCGATAAATTGACACAAACCCTTCACCTGTCATTGTTCTTTAATATAAAGACTAGATTGGAGAGCCACTTAGGAATTAAACTTTCCGAATAGACCTTACTTCCAAGAGCTTTCTTACCTCACTCTCCACCGCTTTAGCCTTCTCTGGGGTTCTTTAGTGTGCCTTTTGGATAATTGGCTTGATTTTTGGATTAACACAGAGATAGTGGAAGGCCATGTTGAGATCAATCCCAGGAAGATCGTATGGTTTCTTGGAATAAACATCCAAATTTCCTTTTAAAAAGGGAACTAATTCTCTTTTCTCATGATCAGTGAGAGTAGTTCGATCTAGATACGTTTTGTCCATCAGTCTCTAATCGACACATACTTCCTCTAAGTTTTCAATGAACCTGTTAGTTAGGTGGACTATGGTCTCTTCCACCCTTTATTGACCATACCAAAACTACAATTTTGAAGGAGTACCCCCATCTGGGCATCTTTCGATTGAATCTCTAGTTATTTCTTCTTTTCTTTTTGGGGTCGTATGGAAACAATGAAGCATTTCATGGATGTAGCTTGGTCGCCATGAATCTTCACGATCCCCGGTTGCTAACACACTTGAGTTTCTGGTGGTAGGGATACGGTACGACTTTCATGGTATAAATCCATCCCCCTCCTAACAAGGAATGATAAGGTAACTCCATATCCACCACTAAAAACTCGATCATCTTTGAAATGTTAGATGTCCTTACTGGAAGGATGATTTTTCCCAATGATATTTTGCTTTGTCTTACAAAGCCAAAAACTGGAGCTCTGGCCTCCTTGAGGTCGGCTAAGTTAAGCTTTAACTTGTGAAATAGTTCCAAATACGTCATTTACAATGAGCTTCCCTAGTCTACCAGCATCTTATCAATGTCCTAGTTCATGATCCTAAGAGTAATCACGAGTGCATTATGATGTGGTTCCTTACTCCGACCAAGTCCTCCTCGGTGAAGACAATGTGATTATTGTAATCAATATCTTCTGGTCGCTGGTGCTTGCCAGTTTGGCTCTTTGTAGGATCAATTTGAAATGTCTCCATAAGAGTAGTGACATTTTTTAGCTCCATCCGAATAGTGTTCCCATAGATATGCTTCAGGTCAGATGCTCCATGAACAACTGCAAACTATTATCCCATGTTGTCATCAAGGAAATTATCCGACCTTTGGTCGGCCTCGGCTATGACCTTGTTAACTTTCTTTTCTACACTCTCATTCAAATGCCCATCTTGGGCAACTCTTTTCGGTGTGACTCTTATGCCTTGCAGTTCTATGTATTGTGGCATCCCTATTTATAGAATGCGCATCTTAGTGCAATATTCCTCCTTGTAGGTTGTCCACCCATCTTCTTGGGCCACTTGACGAATATCTAATCCTTGATCTTTCTCCAGATCTTATAAATCAATTCTTTGAAGAGTGTGTTAATAGCCTAGAATGCCTTTGAATGATTAGGCTTTCTCCTATTCATAGAGTCGTTCTTGCCCCCATTCTTATTCCCTTTATTTGGAGTATCTTCATCACCTCCTTTTCTCGCTTTATTGGGACCATTTTTTCCAGAACTAGAGTGAACTATGTCCTCGACTTTGGCGTATTTCTCAATTTCAGCCGTGAGGTAATTGGTCATGCTCGCCTCCTTTTTAATGCGGGATGGTGCAACATTAACGTAGTTGGCAGAATAATTTTGAAAGAAGCTACAACCACTTACTCGAAACAGTTCTCCACCTTATTAAATTCTTCCCACTATCGCTTGGCATAGTCTCATAAACTCTCATAAGGCTTGCTCTTCATCGTAAGTAGTGAGTCCATCCACTTTTGATGGGAACTACTGGTTATGAACCAAGCAGTGAAATCCTCTTATAAGGATTTAAAGATCTTGAGCAACCTATGTGGAAGCCTCTTAAACCACTTATGTGCTATATCATGTAGGCTAGAAGGGAAGATTTGACACATAAGAGAATCATTATGGCTCCATAAGGACCTCACTTGCCTATATTGCCGAACATGGTCAATGGAATCAGTCTTTCCATCATAAATTTTAAATTTGGGAATGACGAATTGCTTCTGGGGGTGTTATTATTCAATCTCCCTTGATAAAGGGGATTTCATTTGAGTGTTGATAGCTCTTCTAGCTAGATCCTTGGTTGATCTATCCCCACAGTGGGTTGGGTGTTTATCCATCTATTTCCAAACCATCATTCTGACATCATCATTATGGCAATGATTACCTCAGTGGTGCCTTTTTTATCGTCCATACTCTAATCGATCGTGATCGAGTCTGAATCTCCTTCCTCGATTGTGAGTCTTGCTTTCCTGAGGGCTAGGAGACCGATTATGATGGTTTTTGCTATTTATAGAGAGATCTTTCCAGATGTTTTGAAGTCTCCTTTGCAAGCAAGCATTCTCTTATATATGGAGGCATATTGCCTCCTCCTGTTCTTAAAGATAGGCTTTAGAAGCATTAACCAGCCTAAAGATTTGGGTAGACTTAGGTGGTCCATGAGTCTCTTCAAAAGGTTGACTCTCCTAGAAAAACCTTAGGTTTGGTTGGAGAATCCCAAACATAATCCTTTATGGTTCTAGATCAGCCTAAACATTGCATTCTTAAGGAAGATTGTGGTTATGGTGAGATATCACAAGCTTTCTTTCAATAACTGTTTCGTAGGAAGATAATTTGCTTCCCACAAAGGACGTCAATTATGAGTGTAAGAAATATCACAATAGAAATATCCACGAAAATAATTATAAAGTGAATAAAGTAAAGATCACATACATAATAAAAAATATACATGGTTCGAAAAATTTCCTATATCCACGGAGATGATACAGTTTTATTATAGTGTCTCTCAAATCCTTGGATTACATCCCCTTCACCCTAGGGTCGAGGTTTACATTTATAGATGTCAAAATAAGTGATTGAATTGTAGAATTAACTTAACCAACTTGTTAGATAGCTCGTAAGTGTCCCTGAATATCTCCTGGAGATTCTTGTTAACTATTTCAAGAGTATCTCAATGTATTTAAATACACAGGTAAAAAAATTTATCTTCAATTGGGCCGGCAATCCGTTATGTGTTCTGGGCTGGTCGGCTAGAGTATTGGGCTTGAATAAACAAGACCGAAAACTACTATTCCTATTCAGGAATTAACGATAAATTTACACCATCATGGCTCTAATACCAAGAAAGGAATGATCAACTAGTATATCAACAAGTTTATATAAACATATATTTAAGAAAGATGGAAATCTGGAAACAAAAATTTATAAAATAAAAAACTAACAAATTATTACCCGATGTACTCTAAAAAACTATTAAAAGCTAAAGAGAATGGGTAGAGAGAGAGAGAGAGAGAGAGAGAGAGAGAGAGAGAAGTTGTGATACCCCGCCCATTTAAATAACAGGTGAACATCCTTTTAGTAAAATAAAACACGAATCTCAGACTGGCTTATTCTTAGCATCACTATCAAAACCAATTTAATAACTAATAACCTATTACCCACAGTGTCAAATTTTAAGACTTGTTTTTTTGCAAAAATAAAACTTCCCTTCACATAACAAACCATGCCAATAATCTAAATACACATTCACCATGATAATATACTATTGCTAAATAAATGTGACAATTAGATTGAATAACACTCGTGAAAAGTCTTAATATAATAATCCATCTAAATTAAATCAAAATAAAGTCTGAAAAATGTAAATAGTGTCTGATAATGGGTGACATGACCTAACAAACAACTGAACTAAAATCCTATCTCAAAATCTAAGATAAATGCATCTAGTCAATCCCTACAAGTATTTGCAGCATTGTCTGACCGGAGAGATAATCACATCTGGCATCCTTGTGGTTGGGCACCTAAATGGTTTCAAAATAATTTGTTACCATTCAGAGCCCAAAAACCATTTGAAAATATTTTTGAAGTGTTTAAAATACAATAATAGTTATGCAATGTAATTTTTCATATTTAAAGTAGTGTTGCACTCCTATGAGATACTCCTCTCCCGTCATCTATAATGCATACCTATTTCATGCATTTTAAATACCCTAGTTACCCTACCCTACCTAACTAGTACCAACAAATTTCTAGCCAAACTGTATTGCTTGTATATATTCTTTGGTTTGATTCTCATTTACCTAACACATACGCTAAATCATTATAATTCTCATCGCTAATAGATTCGCATAACTTCACACTAGTTATTAATTCAATGTTCACACATTCGTTTTATGTACACATATACAGTTAACACGCATATTTTTGTCTATACATATGGCATATGGTATACACACACACACACACACACACACACACACACACACAGATATATATATATATATATATATATATCACTCGCTATATATTTGTAACCACATCCCTAGAACTGAGACCTCATGGATGCATCTCTAGCATACTATCGGCTCCGGGTAGATCACGTACAACTCCTGGGAAAATGGATCAAGATATCACCACCGAACCCAAATCATAAACACATAGCCAGAGGATGTCATAGACTTATATCCATGAGTCATATCCATACCACATTAGCCCACTATACTCTAAACTCACATGTAGTGGTCATGCGACAGGCCTATGACCTAGAGAAATCAATCCAACACATGTTGGTCAATGCTAAGGTGGACCGCCCACTATGCGCAACCTCCAATGATAGCATCTATAGAGTAACTACGTTTCACATATATCAATCACGCAGATATATCCACATGCATATACTCTCTCTCTCCCTCTCTCTCTCTCTCTCTCTCTCTCTCCATATATATATATATATATATATATATATATATATATATATATATATATATATATATATATATATAACCGATTAAACGTGCATAAGTCACTCATAGCACTAGCCTTTGATTCCCGAGTCTGACTCCGACTCCCGAATATTGAAGTAGTCACTTACTTATAATGAACTCACAAATGTTATAATTATTCTGGACACTAAGCTATTCTACTCCATCTCGTATCCCATATGAAATTCCAACCCGATTTCATTAATCATTTTCTGAGTGTCATTCACCCTCAAACACCCATTTTCCCATTCTCGGGTTTTATCCCCAACTTACCAAAGGTAATATAATGTCCCACATAATTTCAGAATTAAAAACTTCCTAAATTAATTCAGACCCCAACTGATTCACGGATGGACCAAAACAAACAACATGGATCGAATTGGTTCGCCCTTGACCTGAACTGGTTCACTCCCTGGTGTTGTTCGGGGTGGGACTGGTGTGTTTTTTTATGAAGTTTCCCGATTTCCATACCCTGTATGAACATTATTCTTCATCCAAACATATATCAACATCATCATATATTTGCTAAATGTAAAGGTGCACATTTTTACGTCCGTATTCATCCGAAAACATTTGGAATCATGGGATTCAACATTATTTATCAATAATTAATTCACTTCATAATTCTAATTCAAAATTACAATAATCCTCAAATTTACCATTAAAGATCGCATATTTTTGTTATGATTCAATCTCAGATTTTATCCAAGATCATATCTTTTATTTATAAACCAATATCATATCTTATATGGGATTACAATCAAATCAACTTTCTAAAATATCTTTCCCCCAAATCCCATATTTTATCATGTGAATCCCACCCGAAAAATTTATATTTTTACACCAACTCTAATATAAATTATTGATATATCATAAAATATAAAAACAAGTCAAACACTTGCCTTTAATCATATAGAATTCTAATTCTTTGTCTTAGTATTCTCAATATGTGTTGGTTCTAGGTCGAATATTGGTCTCCCGAATTGATTTTCTTGGCTTCCTCTTAAGTTCCCCCTTCTACTTTCTCTTCTCTCTCAATTTAGATATCTTGGGATGGTGGAATGGCTGCCTATCCCATCCACCTTCCCCAATTATATCACGAATCTCGTAATTAGATTATAATTTAAGTAAAAAAAATGACCCGAATGCCCTTATACGATAGCTAATTAGTCTTAAAAAGTCCCCGAAACTTGATTACCATGCCTGAGTTCCTAATTTGGACTATGACGACCCATACTGGATCATCGTTGCACTCTAAATCACCATCCGAGTCACTTAACTTAAATATTCCATTTCATTCCCAAAATTACTCCACCCGCTTGTCCCAAATACAATACCATCAATACCCATCAATTTTTACTCACTTACGACATAATAGACATAATTTTAATTACTTACCATACTAGTAAGTATATTTTGACGTAAATATTAATTATTCTCTTGCTAATTAATATTAATTTAATCCTCATTATTTCTCATTTCATTTAAATCATGTTCACACGTGTACTTTAAAATGCCTAAAAATAAATACTCAAAAATACGGGGTGTTACATATTTCCCCCCTTAAAAAGGATATTGGTTCCTGAAATTAGACATATATGTCATAAAGAGATCGATATATTTCTCTCGCATATCATCATTACTCTCCCATGTCGACTCAATGGCATTTGTGTGATCCCACTGAACATGAACCAAGGGAACCACTTTTGACAGCAACTAACACTCACTTGGATTTAAAATAACAACTTGTTTTTGCTCATATGAGATGTCAAGATTAAAATCAATATCCTCAAATGTAAAGTGTCAATATGCCCTATCACACCTCTAGTACTTTTTCAATGATGACATGAAACACATCGTGAATCCGTTGAAGATGCTCTAGCAGGGTGAGACTATACTCAACTGGCCCTACCCTCTTAATGATCAGGAAAGCCACCACATACCTCGACTCTATCTTACCCTTCTTCCCAAATCACATAACTCCTTTCATAGAAGATACCCGTAATAATAACTGGTCACCCACATTCAGCTCTATGTGACTTTTATCAGTATCTTCATAATTTTTCTTTTTGTACTGAGCTATTTGTATATGACCCCAAATTAGCTCGATCTTCACAGAATTGTCTTGAATCATCTTAGGTACAAGAAGCTTATTGTCCCCCACCTTTAACCATCAAGTGAGAGAGCGACAAGGTCGGCCATAAAATGTGTTAAAAGGCCCCATGTCGATAGTGAACTGGTAAGAATTATTATATTCCAACTCTACCAGTGAAAGAATAAGCTCCCAACCTCCCCTAAAATCCAGTATACACATCCTGAGCATATCATCTAGCAAGTAATTAACCATCTCAATCTTCCCATCAGTCTATGGATGGTAAGCCGTACCAAACCAAAACTCTCCCCATATCCTCCTAGAAACTCCACCAAAAATGAGGCACGAAGATCTTGTCTGTGTCAAACACAGTATTAATAGGTACCTCGTGTAACCTCACTATTTTAGCTATAAAGAGCTAAGCATTTTTTTACCATCGTATAACCCGTCGGGAACTGGGCAAAAGTTGTCCACCTTGGTCATATGATCCATAATGACCCATATGTAATTGTGACCCCTCTGTAATGTTGGTAGCCCCGTAATGAAGACAATCAATGTACTTTCCCATTTCTAAACCAAAATCTCCAATAGTTGTAATATCCCGATTGGTGTCTGATGGTCTATCTTCACTACTTGACAAGCGGTACACTTCATGCAATAAAACCTATGCTTATTAAACTTATTGTACAACTGATGGTCCCGTAATGTCTGTAAAGCCATACATAAATGCTTTCCATACTCGCCCTTCATCTGAGGATAGATCAGAAAATCATCTATGAACACAAACACAAACTGGTCTAGGAAATCTCTGGTCACCGTGTTTATGAGATTCATGAATATTGTTGGTGCATTGACAAGCCCAAACAGCATAACCCAGAACTCATATAAGCTACACCGCATTAGGAATGCGGTCTTAGGGACATCCTCCTCCCTAATACGTAATTAGTCAAAACCCAATCTCAAGTCTATTTTTAAGAAGTAAGCTACTCCTTTTAATTGGTCGAACAAGTCATCGATTCGAGGCAATAGGTATCTATTCCTAATTGTGACCTTGTTCAACTCTCGATAATCAATACACAGTCTGAGCAAACTAAAAAATTTATTCACAAATAACACTGGAGGACCCTACAAAGATGTACTTCGTAGAATAGTTCCCTACCCCAAGAGCTATTGAATCTGGTCCCTCAACTCCCGCATATCTAACAGGTCCATGTGATACGATGTACGTGAAATTGACCTAGTTCGAGGCACTAAATCAATAACAAATTCAATATCCCATCTTAGCAAATAACTTGATATATCTTGGAGCACATACGCAAACTCCCTAATCACTGGGATCGAGTTTGGAGTGATAATCACCTTTTGCAATGTCTCCTGCTCAGTATAATAAAGCTGCCTGCTTGTCCCTCCCTCAAGAAGAGGTATCGCTACCAAAAACATCTCCTGCCCTGGAATGGAAAACACGATGGTCCTACCAAAACAATCCACCATCTCTCTATACGTTTCCACCTAGTCCATACCTAGAATGACATTATACCCAGTCATGTCTAATACGAGTAAGTCGACTGATAAGGACAATCTCCCGACAACTATCTCCCCTCTTGTACAAATGGAATTAATAAGGGACCCACTACCCAAAGGTGAATGGACACACATAATAATGTTGTCATCCATCTCTAATAAATTGATAGTTTGCGCAAATCTAGTAGCAATGAAAGAATGTTATGCCTTTGTATCAAATAATACCCAACCTATATTCCCATGGATAAGAAATGCACCTTCTAAATCTGGTGGTGCTTACGTCGCTTGTAGAATCATTGCATTATAGATGTTGTAGGCATGCCCATACTATAACTGCCCCTGCTATGATGGGACTCCTAGGTGGAAACTGTGCGTATTTTCCCTGTTGGGCACCCTACTTCTACCCTTAGCCCACCGTGGGTAAGCATCGGCGTATGACATCCCCATAACTTAGGCCCTACTGGTCTTGTCAGGGCTACCCCGGTCTCTGGCCTTGTTGGCCACGCTTGTTATTCCCTTGGCCCTGAGGAACATTCTACTACTGTCCCTGCATAAACCCACCCTGATTGGAGTCTCTTAGTTAGATCCTCCTGCAAGGTATTCTGCTCATATTGTCTACTTGACTGGTGCTGAGGTGCCCCACTAGCATCATAACCTACCATCTTTCGCTGTTGGCTTAACTCTACTTTTCTCTTTCCTCCCTTAACATAGAATCTATGATACTAATGATAAAGCAGTGCGGCATAGACGACATCAGTATACGTCTTTAATGTCGAATTACCCAACAATTATTATCAGATCCTCTAATTATGTCCATCCATAAACTTCAACATCTTTTTCTCTTCAATTTTTACCTAATCAGGCATAAAGTTCACCAGACGGGTGAAATCCTCTTCATACTTGACCACAATCCGACCCTCATGTGCTACATTAATAAACTGCCTCGCATCTCAGTTTGAATCACGGAAAGGAGGAACTCGCATTTGAACCACACCTAAAATTATGCTATCGTCATCGTGTCTCTCTCCTTAGATGTGGTGATTGACTCCCACCATTGTAATTAGGCTCCACTAACTTGATTGTAGACAAAATCTATTTTTGAGTGTCACTGCACTCAATCATGCGTAGATGACATTGTATATCTTTCTTTCACTGACCGGTAGCTACCACATCTGCACTGCCCTGGAACTCTGGTGGATGCCCTTTCTAAAAAACCTCTCGAACTGTCTCCCACACTAATGGTCCTCGGTGGACCTGGATGATCAGTGTATCAGCTGCTGTAGCTAAGTCTATGTGAATTGTTTTTCCATGGCGATCATGGCAGAATTTACTGCGTGAGCAACTATAGGGGGCACCTTTATAACCGTCACTGTCCCTTATGGTATCAGCAACTCCTGCTGAGCCTCTCCCCCATTGGCCATCCTAGTTACCTTAGCTGGTTGTCCTTTCTTAGGTGAGATCTAAAATCATATTAAATTTGTATAGGTCCATAATTAATATAATTCATAATAGCAGAAGAACGTAAATGCATAAATAAATGCAATAGTGCTAATAATAGGACTCTATATCAAAGGATGCTACACTAGAATCGTAACAAGGCGCACAAATCCTAAAGACACGAGAACTCGATGCTCTAATACCATATGTGATGCCTTGTTTATTTAAATAATGGGTTGCCAACCCTCTACTAAAATAAAACAGGAATTTCAGACTAACTTATTCTTAGCATCACTGTCAAAAACTAATTTAATTACTAATAACCATTAAGCCCGGTGTCAAATTTTATGACTTATTAACTTGCCAAAATAAAACTTCCATTCACAGAACAAACCATGCCAATAATATAAATACACATTCATCACAATAATAAGCTGAATGTTGAATAAATGTAATAATCAGATTAACCGAATAACACTCTATAAAAATCTCAATAGAATAATCCAACTAAACTGAAATAAACTAAAGTATGCGTAACTTAAATATGGTATGATAATGGGCGACATGCTTGAACAAAAAAATGAATTGAAATCTTATCTTGAAATAAAAGAGAGATGCGTCTAGTCAATCCTTGGAGGCATCCGTAGCTGTTGTAGTATCATCTGATTTGAAAGATAATCACATCTGGCCTCCCTGTGGCTGGGCAAAAGGGTTTTCAAAAATTTTGATATTGGTCAGATCCAAAAATTCATTCGAAAATATTTTTCAAGTATCTAAAATACAATAATAATTATAAAATGTAATCGTTCATAGTTAAACTGGCGTCGCTCTCCCATGAGACTATTCTCGCCTTTTATCTATAGTTACCATTTAATGAATATTTTTTAAACACCCTGGTTGAATTACCTTGCCTAACTAGTAGCAACACTTATCTTTGTTCCATATGTTAAAATTCTAGCCAAATAGTATCACATGTATTTATACTTTTCGTTGATTTGTAACACCTCGCGTTTTTATTAATTCATTTATGGACTTGAAGAAAGGTTTAAAGTCGATTCTCGAGTATGAATAGGAGTTCATAAATTTATCTATGTTTGTACCAGAGGAGGTTAACACTGAGGTGAAGAAAATGGAGTGTTTCATTAAAGGATTGCCTTGGTCGATTAGGCAGATGTTGTTGGGGAATCCAACATACACTACCTACGCTCAGGTGGTGGATGTAGAAATGTTGCTATGGCAAAAAAAAAATCAAATTATCAAAAGAAGTTAGGAAAGAGACAAGAGTTTAATGGACAAGGAGGTGAGAATAAGGATCGTAATGACCATGTTTGGAAGAAACAGAGAACAAATCAAGGACAACAGAGTGGGCAAAATTGGGGGATGAATTCAGGAGATATTAGGAGTGCATGTGTTGTCTGTGGAAAAAAAAAGGACATCGATCTGCTCAGTGTAAGAAGAGAGAGGGCCAACAAGGCCAAGTGGCATAGGCCCAGTAAGGGCAACAAGGTCAAGAAGTACATGGACAGCATGGACTAAGGCTTCCAGTTCTCACAGCAGCAGGTGTTCAGGAAGCACCATCAGATGTCAGGTGGTCAGGGAGTAACCACAGCACCGACCAATACTGGTTATGCGAGGTGTAATTTGCCTCAGCCTCAGGAAAAGAAGGATAGATTCCGTAGAGTAGAGTATCGCGATATGTAATATTTTCTTAAATACTTATATATGTAAGCGATATATATATTGTATTTTTGTTAAGGATTACGTTCGGATAGGTTAGGTGTATGGGTGCCTAATTGTGATACTCTATGGGTAGGCATATGTGACCCTTATTTTATTTTGCGCCATTATAAATTGCTGAATTTCGAGGACGAGATTCCTTTGCTAATGGGGAAGTATGTAACACCCCGTGTTTTATTAATTAGTTTAATTAATTAATTTAAATATTTGAGAAAAATAAAATTTTGGATTTAATGGTCTTTAATAATTAAACATGTTGATTTTTATATTTGAGTACTAAATTTTCAACCGAAATTAAATCGGAGTTATAATAAAATGTTAGAATGATTTTTAAAATATTTTAACAAGCAAGTATGTTTTTCTTGAGTTAAAGAATATTCTTCTAACTGTAAAGTCGGTGTTTTAAAGATTTTGTATGGAGTCTTGGGGTCATTCAAATGACCGCGTATGTCGTTTGAACGACGTAGCGTCTCATTCGAATGATAGCTGTCAGTCGTTCGAGCGACAGGAGGTAGTGGGTGGATTAGAGTCCTAATCATTTTCTAACTTTCAGACCCTTTAATTACCAAATTGGTTCGGGGCTGGAACTTTTAAAACATTTTCCCCCCAAACTTTTCTCCATTAAGGTTCTCTCATCTTCAACCTTAGCCCCAACTTGTAATAAGTTTTAACTCAAGAATTGAAGACTCAATTGATGTCTTCTCAAGAAGAGTCCAACCAGATTTTTATCCAACAAATTTGAGGTATGAATACTCTATTCATTTCCTTTAGCATTATGCATTTTAAGTGTCGCCTAAACCTTTAATCATGTTTTTTTTTATTAAAATCAATTAGTAACTTAATTAGAGAAAGTGGACACTAAATTTTGGCACTGTTTTTGTGAAATTTTTTAATATGAATTAATCTTTGAAACTCTTGGGTGCGTAGGTTTGATTTTTGGGTGTTTATGGTTTTGGGTGTAGGTTCTCATGTAGAATTTTTATGATATTATTTATATGGATTAATGGGACGCACTCACACTTATAAAAATAAATTTGATGAGTTATAATTATGTCATATTGAATATTTTTGCATGTAAATAAAATTTTACATTTTTTAACATAATTAATTATGTTGAAAACTACGACGGTGTTATTCATTGAATTAAATTGAATTGGGATTTTTATGATTACGTGCTATGTCCTTCTTATGAATTATGTATTGTGTGATTTATTATTATTCACTTTTGCCATCGCGGGAATGGGGGGCTTTTGGGTAGTATTTTTACTCACCTCTATTATTGGATACTTACTAGGTATGGGACTACTGGGTAGGCCTTGGTTATAATTTATGCGTGCTAGGTGTGGGACTAGTTAGCGTAAATTCGTGCGGATCTTACGTCCCGGGGGTGGGCTAATTTTTATGTTTTATTATCGTTACGTTAGCCTAATCGTGAGACTAGGATGTATTTTATATTGAAAATTTATCCTATGCGTAGGACGTGATGTGGATGTACTTTGGGGACCCTTAGGTATGGGACTAGGGGATAATGTGAGGATCTCATATCAATAAAATCGGTGGGGTAATTTTGATAATCGAGAAATTGAGAATTTAATACCTAAGATAATAAAACGGGTATTAAAATATATTGGCGACATAATCAGTGAGGGCCGACAGTTTAAATGGGTCACTCAACATTTTATGTCATTTCGTGTGTGGAACCTCGTCATGTAGGAGAGGTCGATAGTTTAAACGGACTAGCTGGAATTTTGGCGAGGGGATGTGTATTTTTTTTTGTGTAATCACCTGAGGCGGGAGGACTTCTATTCTTAAGTGAAATAAAATGAGAAAATGATAACTTGGGAAAATTTAATTAAATTAATACTTTGGGGATGTGGGATAATTAAAATGATATTAGTGTGTTTTTATCAAAATCTTTGGGGGTGGTTAGTTATTAATCCTTCCCACGTTTAATTATATTCATAATTAAAATACTCTATTGTGATATTTATTGTGTATAATGCTATTATCTGGGTTCAGAGACCATATTTGAGGGGAGTAGTGTGTATTCATACTCGGGGCTCTGACCTCGTGCGTTGACTAACTTTTTCAGGTATTAGTTCTGGAGTTGTTGCATAGAATTTATTTGATATCATTTGGAAGTGCATCTGGAGTTTATTCATTTTTATCGCTTTATTTAGTTAGACTTTCTTTTCAGCCGCATTTCATTATGAGACTTCATTTGGATTTTATTGGGCCATTCGGTTCCAAAGTTGTTAGGGGATTTCAGTTGGATTATTCACAATTGATTATTACTCAGTTTTAATTAAATCGTTTTTGGAGATTGGATTGATTCGATGTTTTAGCATGTGATGGATCTTTTATTGTCCAGTTGTTATTATCATTTCGGGTTGATTAAAATATTTATCTTATGGATTGATTTTATTATGTCTCATATCTGTCTCATACTAAGAATGGTATTTTATTTACTCGTGCCCAGTATAGTTTTGGTGGTGGCAACGCTAGAATTACGCAGGCTGTGAAATGATTCTTAATTAGCTGGCAGTTGCGCTAAATCATTATAAGTCTCGTCATTAACTAATTCACATAATTTCACACTACTTATTAGTTTAATGTTCACACATTGTTTTATTCACACGTAAATAGTGAACACCCTTTTATACATATATACATATCACATCACACACACACACACACACACACACACACACACACACACACACATATATATATATATATATATATATAATTGCATCCCCAAAGTTGGGACCTTGTGGATGCATTCTCTGGCATGGTATCAGCTCCAAGTAGATCACTTGCCACTCCATGGTCTAAGGGTCGAGAACTCACCACCGAAGACAAATCTTAAACACATAAATGGATGCGGTCACAGACTTGCATCCATGTGTTATAGCCATACCAAATTACCCCACAAGACTTTAAAATCACATACAATGATTATGCTATAGTCCTATGACCTAGGGAAATCGATCTAACACTTGCTAGTCAACGTCAGGGTGGACCACCCACTACGCGTAACTTCCTATGAGAATCTATTGAGTAGGTATATTTCACATATATGAATCGCACAAATTTACACACACACACACACACACACACTCTATCCCTCTTAATATGTATATATATAACTGGTAAACGTGCATAATTCACTTGTTGCACTAGACCATAATTCTCGAGTCTACCCCCGACTCCTGAATATTCAAGTAGTCACTTAGTTATAATGAATTCACAATTATTATTATTATTATTATTATTATTATTATTATTATTATTATTATTATTATTATTATTATTATTATTATTATTATTACTATCACTATTACTATTACTATTACTATTACTATTACTATTACTATTACTATTATTATTATAATAATAATAATAATTATTATTATTATTATTATTATTATTATTATTATTTTGTTTTATTTTGAAAAAGTTTCATTTTTGGAGCAGAAGGAACTAAACCACTATGTTTGAGGCCATCCTTCCAAATTTTATGATAGTTAAATTATTGTTTTATTGAATTGAAAATATGAGTATATCATCAATATAAACTATTGAAAATTTCATATAAGGATTGAAAATTTAATTCATAATATTTTGAAATTCAGATGGGGCATTTTTAAGCCAAATGGCATAGAATCCCGTTGATAATGATCAAAAGGAACCACAAAGGAAGTATTATATCTATTTTGAGGAGCAATTTGAATTTTCTAATCACCGGAATTTATATCAAATTTAAAAAAATGGTAGCTGAATTTAGTTTTTTAAGTAAATACTTTTAACGAAGGATTGAAAATCTAATCCATTATAAAATATTATTAACGGTCTTCCAATTAATTACAAAGGAAGTACCCACTCTTTTTCAAAAACTTTATTAACATAAAAATCTAAGCACTCCATGGGGAATAACTTTTAGCTATTAATTTTATATCCAAAAGACTTTGATTTTTTTTACGTAATTCAAGGCATTGAGTATTTATTTCACTAAGTCTTGTTTTTGTGGGAATAGATTTTTCATTAAAATCTTTTTCATAAGGAAGGAAAACATATGATTCTTTCTATCCCCAAAAGCATTAGGAATATCAATATAAACATCTATTAGAAATTTATTTTTAATAAAATTTATTTTTTAGCAACCAAAGATTTTTTAACGATAGTTAAAAAAAGATATTTCATTTTGCAAGAATTTTAATTATTTTTGTTTGAAAAAGATATTATCTTTCAAAGAATTAATTTTCTTTAATTCAGTCCGAGTTATAAACTCAAAACAATTTATTAGCCTTTTAAACCAGTATAAATTCCTTTTGAATTTATTTTATATGGAGTACCTAGAATGACTTGTTCGACCATATTGCCTAATAGCAAAAAAACACTTGATAAACATATCCCATCATTACAAATATAAGCATCTGTAAACTTATATTTGATATGCACATCACCACCACTAGTATTAAAGAATATTTTTGTGGTTTTCTCAAAATAATGAGTTAGGACTAATCCTTCTTGTATGCAGTTCGTATCTGCACCACTAGCCAGTGAGCCATTAATGTCTGATAATGAATACTCGTTATCAATAAACAAAGTAATGAAAATATACAATTTTTGAGTAGGAATTAAATTAAAAAGGCTTAAATATTGTTCAGGAACTTTAGTCATTGAAGTTTAAGGATTGGAAGACTGTATTTCTCGTTTGAGTTTAGTAATCTCAATTTGCATATTTTGTTGCTGAGTTTTTAACTGTTGTAATTTACTATTAAGGTTATTAACCTTGTGTCTTAAGTCTAAAATATTAGCCAGTTTGGAATAACTTTGTCTTTCAGTAATATTTTAAAATTCCTGATTATCACTTTCAATTTTTATATTAGAGTAAGAAGTCTCAATTAATTTAATTTTAGAATCTGGATCATCGATTTGGTTGATGATGTTAATTTAACATTGTTGTTGGCTAGTAAGAACATTGATGCTTAAACCATTAATTGGTAAGAATGCTTGTGAATGATTATTTTTGTCTTGCAGTTCATTGCAATGGACGTCAAAAATTTCAGAATTATTTGATTCACTGGAACTGTGAAGATTGTAAATTTTATCTTCATCAGAAGAACCTTCTTCAGAATTTGAAGGATTAGAATTAAGTAGCAATTTAATAAATTATCGTTTTGTCTTAATATTTTTAAAGATTGTGCAATTTCTATTTGGCTTTATATTAATGGTCAATTCTCCCATATTTGTAGCATTTAGCATCACTTTCTAATTTGGATTGATGCTTTTTCTAAAATATTAGAAGTTTCAGGCTTAGAAGAATCTTTGTTTTTTTACTTCTTTATGAGAGTATTATATCTTATAGTAAGACTTATCATCAAATTTTATAGATTTAGGAAAAGGCGTTGGAGTATTGTAGGAAAATTGCTCACAAAATTCGCCAAGCTCACATTTTTTAGATAATTTATGCTTTTTAAGCCGATATTGTAATTTAAGATCATTACAAATTGCAAGACCTTGTTGAACAATGATGCTAAATAAATGCCCATAGGTATAATTATTGTACGAAATAAAGATTCGATTACATTTACAAGGCAATCCTCACTGAGATTGAACCTATGGTAATTTCCTACACCAATAGAAATAGAAAAAAATTTAAAGTCTCCTATTTCTTGTAGCGAAACTATTTTCAAAAAAATTCTCTCAATTCGAGAAAGGGGAATTCATCCTATGAAAACTAGAATACTACACTTAATTACGGGAGAATCCTATAATTACTAGGATTGTATTAATGCCAGCATTTTATTATCCAAATTTTGAACACAAACACATATGAATTTTAAAATTTTCCTCAGCTAATAAAGGTTGATTACCCTTGTTGGGTATTTCAATGACGGGATAATTTGGTCCTAATTCAGACTTCTTTACGGAGACAATGTCTATAGAAAATTTGTTTCTAATTTGGAGTCAATTTCATTCAAGTCTAAAGAAAAAAATCATCTTCCCATAGGATTTTCCACCATTTTATTCTTCACTGAATTCATTATCCCATGCATTTGGAAATAAGATTTATAATGCAGAATGAATCAATTAAGGATTTCAATTCTTGAACGTACTTTTGACTATCATTGGTGGATTGACATTGATAATCAATAAACTATCTCTTTAGTTAAGGAGATTATAAAATATTATACGGAATAAGAGGAAGAGTCTCCCCCCTCCTAAAATATATGTCCATGTGTAAATCCAATACATGATTTAAAATTTTTACTTACAAGATAATTGTCTAATCTACCTAATGAAAACATTTAGAAAACATTGTGAGACATATGGAAAGCCAATCTGAGTCAGTTTTTTCTACCAATACTATGGCATCTCAATCAGACGATGGTAATCCAATTTATGTGTCGTCTAATTAGGATACATCCATGGTATCCAATGTAAATTCAGACAATCCTTTCTTTTATCTTTCCAGTAAATTACATGATCATAATGAGGATTTAACAGACGTTACTAATCTAGATATTCCAACTACTCCAACAATGGATGCATTTTTTTGTCTCTCTTGAAACTTCATTTCTAGCTAAATCAAATGGTGCCTTTTTTGAATTTTTGGATAAATGGACAAGTGAAAATTAATTAAAATCACTTTCTATTTTTTTTTGGGACTAATGGGCCCTACAATTGACTACAAATGCAACCTACACAAGATGCTAAATAAGGCACATGCAAGACGATAAATGACTTGACGCCAATGTAATAAGACAAATGACTCAGCCCTGCACCGAATAGTGGCAGGATCCAATGGTCCTTGTCTTAGAATAAATTATTCCTTTATCTTATATATAAATGGAATACCTAACCCTTTGTTCAGGACACACTTAACTTCTTTATTTTCTCTCTCCCTGTCTCTCTCGTGAAAAACTCTCTCCATTATCTTTTGCTTTTAATTATTTTTCCACAGTACTTCTGATAATATTTTGTTAGTTTTTTTATTTATTTCAAGCATTGTTAAATGTAAGTTAGTATAAAATAGTTGATATACTAGTTGATCATTATTTTATAGTTCAATAATCATGTTATTAGGAATGGATTCAGGTCTAGATGTGTGCAAAACTACTTTAGGAATTTTGGAATTGTCAAAAGCTATTGGAGAACTTATTTTCCCCTTTTCTCAGCATTTAATCTAAAAAAATCTTGATAATCCTGTAAAGTAGGATATTTATCTTCATCATTGATAATATATTTTCCTACTCTTTGATGGGATTACCCACGACCTCCGCCACCACGACGACCACTCATGGAGTCTGCAAAAATTCCCATGTTAGAAAATGGGGTAGTGAATTATTTTCACCTTTAATAAGATAAATATTGAAATCAAAAGAAAACAAATTGTCCTACCATTTAGAAAAGATGTGTTCCGAAATAATATTTTTGACATCTTTTTTCAAAACTTGTTTAGGACTGCTGCAGTCCATTCTGAGTAAAAATGTTTGAATTAATAAATCATCCTGAAAAAATAGAAATACACATGATAATAAAATATGTTTTTTCAGTGTTGAAATTTTTATAGGGGAAGTTTCTATGTGCTAGGAGTAAAACAAAGTAGTTCTTTTTTATGATAAGAAATAATTTTTTTTAAGAAACCAACATAGCCAATATCCAAAGCATCTATTTCAATAATTTTGAAAGAAGTTGGATTGGCTAAAGCAATGCAAGTTATTTTCTTGACTTTTAATTTTATTTTTTGAACAATTTTGGTAAGTTCATCAGTCCAAGGTGAAGGACTTTTTGCATAATCTTGGGAGGAAAAAGAATGTTGTCGTCTCGAGAGAACGACATCAAGGTCAAAATTAATGCTTGCGAAACTAAGTAATTCGAAGGACCGTGGACTAAGTTACGGAACCCATCCCGCTTTTTCAATCTCACATGGGCAAATGTTAATCTTCTTTACATGGGTACAATATAAATGGTGGAGAAAATCATTCATATCGCTTGATGGAAAGGAACATAATGAATTAATCCGTAGAAGTTTTCCCAAAAATAATAATGCAAAATGTGATATAAGTATTTACCAAATCATAAGTCGTTATGAAAGAGTGCATGTGTACATCGGACGAAAAACAAGCATGTAAGAATATAAATATATCTATATCTATATATATATATATATATATAGAGAGAGAGAGAGAGAGAGAGAGAGCATACTAAGTTTGTACATCATTTTTTTAAAATAGTAAAAAAAATATTTTTGAGATGAATTTTTTTGTATGATATTTAAACATTTCAAGGTAAAACACTTCAGCTCAAAAAAACTTTTTTTGCTATTTTTAAAAAATCGATCAAACCTTTACTGCTTGTAAGCACTTTAAAAACTGCGAAAGTTTGACCAATTTTTTAAAAGTAGCAAAAAAGCTTTTTTTTAGCTGAATTTTTTATATAGGTGCGTTGAAATTTTTAAACATCACAAAAAAATAACCCAAATATATTTTTTTATTATTTAAAAAAAATTGGTGTGCACCAACACTTAGTGTGCACACGAGCCTCCACACACACACACACACACACACACACACACACACATATATATATATATATATATGTATGAAAAAAGCATATAAACACAAATAAAAGAGGACTCAGATCTCGGGACAGTCCTAAGGTGCTTTCGTAGCCCAAGGGGTATCAAATTCCATGTAATTCGAAAATAACATAGGGGTGGGATTTAACCCATAAATTTTAATGGGGTATTTCTATTATGTGTGTGTAGAGAAAATGTTCTTTGAGAGTGAGAGGGTGAAAATGGAAATCCCGCTTTTGTAATTTATGGATAAACCCAAAACTACTTTTTCTTGGATATTTGTTTTAAAATAGATTATGTGCAAATACTATGAATAAAGAGTAGAGATTAATGGATGTGAAGTAATGAGACATAAGTTGTACTTAAATGAAAATAATGTAAATAAAACTCAAATGGAAGAATTAAAGAAAGAGATAGAGAATTAGACCTCTTTATGAGTGTTTTTTGCTGACCTTGAGATGTAGATGTGATGATCTTGTAACATTATGGAATTGGTATGAAAAGTTGAGGTGCATTACCGAGTAAGGTAAGAAAGTGATGAAAGGGAATGTGGGAAAATAGGTTTTTTGGGGAAAGAGATATGCTCTGAATTCGAGAGTATGATGAGGGGTGACTTTAAATGTGAAGTCACGAACTCTATTTATAGGGACAATGGGGTGACGATCAAAAGCGTCCTTCACCTGCCTATCGACATAACACCTCAGACACCGTGCCGATAGGAGTCCAAATTTTTTTTTCCAGAAAAATGGGAATAAAATGCAAGTCATAAGTCAAAAATCCAAATAGGGTAAACTATTGGAAAGGGTATTCAAAGCCCATAAAGAATCCATGAAGTCACTCCCAGGTCCAGGAGTTCACTAAGGTCAAATAGGCCTCAAAAGCGACTGTTGGTCTTGAGATAGGAGGTTTTCGAAGAAAAATGGATTGTTCGTCTGAACCATAAGGCCGATTCATGCGCAGGACAGATCGTTGGAAAGGATATCCAGTTTCCTTCAAGATTTCATTATTCTTTGGTCAATTCTGAGAGTGTCCTAGATCAAACGAATCCCAAAAGTGATCGGTGACCCTTAAAGTAAAATAGGTCGTTCATTCGAACCGTAAGGCCGATTTGCACATGAGACGGACCGTTAGAAAGGGGATTCTAAGCACTTCTAATATTCACTAGGATTTACTCAAGATTGAGCATTGACCGAAGTTAAAAGATGCTCTGAAGCACTCAGTGGAATCCAGATCAGTTTTTTGAGTGAAAATGGACTGTTAGTTTGAACCATAAGGCTGATTCATGCACATGAGGAACCATTGGAAAGGGTACTCAGTGCACGTAGGATATTCATTAGCTTATCTCAAGTGGGAGAGTTGATCGGAGTCAAATGTGGCCAGGAAGCACCTGGTGACCTTTATATCGGCACTCGTAGTGAAATGGACCACTCGTCTGAATCATAAGGTTGATTTATACACGAGACGAACTATTGGAAAGGGATTCAGAGCCATTTAAAGATTCATTAAGATTTATCTCAAGCGAGAGAGTAGACCAGAGTCAAATAGGGTTCGGGAGATCTCGGTGGCCTCTAGATCGGTACTTGGAGTATGACCTAGGGTTTATGGTGGATGGATGAGTGTTAGGGAACTAAGGAGGTGTTTAGGGTGGTCCCAAGATAGGGTGTCTACAATCTCCAATATAATTCAGACTTCTATGTCTTTAGTCATGTTTTTTTTCATTCTTAACTACATACATCTGTATATGTTAATTGTACCCATCAGATCCAATAAATGTACTAAAAATCTACATAGTTGAGATATTGGTAGAAGGTAGATCTATCGGGTTAGGATACATGCAAATTAGTATCGAGTTTTTTAAAATAAAAAATGCTTTGAAAGAAGATGTCTTGAGCTAAAATGTTAATAAATCGTGAACTTTTCTAATAGCAAACTATGAAGGATTTAGACATAACCTTTAACTAAAACTAGATAATACTTAACATTTTACAGGAGTTATTAAAGAATCTCTTATGAAAAAATTGATATTTGAATTTAGTAAAATGTTAAAGTTGAATATTAGTGACATTGACCAAGGAATGAAACACACACACACACACACACACACACACACACACACACACACACACACACACACACACACACACACACACATATATATATATAGGAGAAGACTAACCTACATCATGCTCTATACATCATTCATACATCACATCAAGTTATAGGCGCTAAATATTTTTTCTTTCCAAATTTTGTATTTTTCTCTTGAAATTAACCTTCCATAAACCCATATTTAAAAAATTGGGCCAAAATACATTTTTAAAAATAGTTACAAAATTTATTTTTACCTATTTTTTTGAATATGGGTTGATTAGAAGGTCAATTTCAAGAGAAAAATAAAAAATTTGGAGAAATTTTTTCTTAGGACCTAGAAATAGGTGTGATGTATTTTGTGATGTATATATCATGATGTAGGTGAGCCTTCCCCCCCCCCCCCCTCTCTCTCTCTCTCTCTCTCTCTCTCTCTCTCTCTCTCTCTATATATATATATATATATATATATATATATATATATATATATATATATATATATATATATATATATATATATATATATATATATATTACTCCTCAAAATACTTTATCTTATATACGTCCACTCATTGGATTGTATAAGGTAACTTTTGATAAAATAATTGTGGATGATTTTCTCACCATGGAAATCATTATCACCAATTTTCATCAAAACAAAACTATTGGTGAGTATAATGAATATATTTGTGCAATTTCGATGGAGGAAACTTTCAATCAGCATCACACCCATTATATTGTGGAACATTTTGATAAACGTTCATTAGATAATCTCCATGTGATCACCATAATGTGGAGATCATCATCACCAATTTTATCAGATAATTTATTAATTAACTTAAAAATTAGCTGTATTTCTTCTCTTCTTCTTCTTCTTCTTCTTCTTCTTCTTCTTCTTCTTCTCGTCGAAGAGTATATATACACACATCAATCTTTTACCTTGATTTAATTTGATTTTTGTAATGAAAAACTACATTACACCCACTATTTATGGTGATCTCTAACCAAGATCAAATGTTTCTTTTATAATGAAAACTTCGAATTTGTGAAGCTCATGTATTTTTATTAATGCATTCTACATATGGTTTCTAGTAAATTTCAAACCCGACATTTATTTGAAAGCGTTAATGATGTGAGCTGAAATATTATGCCAGACTTTTCAAAGGAATAGAACATATGATACTATAATATTAAAAGGATGTAATATTAAGTTGATAATGATTATTAATTTGGGGTGGAATTGTTTATTCAAGACTCAATGCTACTTTTCTCTCCCGATATCTCTGTCTCTTTTATTTTTAAGTTATTTTTAACAACTCTATAACCTTTAAATTTTAGGCAAGTTAGTGAAACACTTAAAATGATTATTCAATAATCTTGTCCCTATAATGGATTGACAAATTTATTCCTTACCACTCATATTATTTTTTGTGTTGAAACTTCCTAATTATGCATCTCTTGTAATTTTAGCCTGATTTACATAAAGTTTGTATTCTAGAAAGTCTCAATGAGATTATTACTCTCTAGAATTGATATCAGGATGTTTTTTAGTCTTACCTGATAAATACCAATAATAAACTATAACAAATAAATAAAATAATGGCTTGGATTTGAGAGATGTCAGGGATATAGAATGAGGCAGGACATTAACTTGGTTCAACCAAATAAGATGATTACGTCCACAACTACAATTTTTTTTTATTTGACATCATTGAGTGCTAATTATATATAGAGAGAAGATAAAGAGGTGGAATGTCTTTATAAATCAGACAGTAACACCTTTCTACATCCCACGAGGCAACTAATGATGAGTTGGATACAATCAACTGAAAGTACTAGTCCATGATTGGTTATTAATAACATGAACTCATATTAGTTGTCCATCCAGTTGATCATAAGTAATACTGACCGACCACAAACAATGTTGGGCTGACCATGCTTTGGTAATGAGATAATTTTCTCCTAATGATACGTGTCATAATACCAATGGTTCATATCATATTCCATATTTATAATATAACAAAATCCCCCAAGACTTTAGTCTTGATTGGAACGAGTAGTATCTTGTCCAAAGTGTAAGAACTTCAGAGTGGCTAGGCTCATGGAATGAATGGATGGAGTATTAACTGGTACACGTTGATTGTGTTATTAGGAGCTTTGCCATAGGACTTCGATTGTAGCTTTGGACTATTGAGGCACTTAACCAGTTGCCGATATGTGAGAGTTGGCATTTTTAGGAAATGTTTGCTCCTGATGCAGTGGTAATTTTGTAAATAAGGTCAAATTTTGGGGGCATGAAGTGTTTAAAGGCACACCTATAATAAAATGCATTAGGCAACGAACCGTCATGAAAACAAAACAGTAGATACTTTTAATCGTATCATATCTTCCAGATGGTAGATGTTATTTAAGCTTATAAAGTGTCATTTTACCCCTTTTGCATATTTATCCCTTCATTTAAAAATTTGTTCCTTTATCTCCAAGTTCTTCAGCCATTTGTGAGAGTTTTGTTCTTCCCTTTCGCTGTATGGCCTCCTTATCTTTTCTCTTTATAGTTCCTTTGTAATGCTTGTTGAAATATGGTTTATACTATGGATGAGAGTTCATTAAAGGTTTTTAGGGTTACCCACTGAATCCATACATAAGTAAAAATTGAGTTGGTAAATAGGGCTTGTGACCTCTGTGCTCTAGTTGAGGGTCATTGGTTACCCACCATCGTTATTGCTGAGTGTGGGGTCATGTTACCCCAATCATTTATTTTGGGAGATTTTACATTATTTCGATATGGTTCTTGCCTACATTTCCTCAAACACTTGGACAATCATTTATGGGGTCCACCACATTAATGAAAAATATGGGACATATATTAGGACGAAAGAGTTAATATATTGTTACCATTGGGGCACCACTAATGAGAATATTATTACTTGAAGAGAATAAAGTTCAATCACCAATTTTTTCATGATTATTGGGATCAAAATTTAATTACAAAGAACTTATAGTTTGCAATTGCCCCTCTTCCTGAGGGTGTTGTGTATAGTTATCCAAGCTAACTTCAGGAAGGTAAAGGAATAAGTTGGCACATGCACACACATTTTAAATATTTTTCCTTATGATTTCGTCTTTACTTCTATAAATGATTGTGTATCTATGGTTTCTATTTTGCATAAAAGAGTACGAAAAAAATCCCTTGTACCTCCGAAGTCAATTTTGCTGACTTGAAAATCGTGTGTGGTCAATTCAATAAGGGATTGGAATGGAAGACCATCCTTGATTAACATCATTTTTTATTGGATACCACATCAATACTTCTTTTGTATCCAGAATAATTGAATAAACTCCTCTAGTACCCATCTGTTTAGACGATATATCATCCTCCCCATATGATTCCTCGAGATCTAGTTATGAGTTTTCTCACAAAGAAGGTGATAATTTCACAGTAGAAAGAAACTATTCCTCTTTTGAGCCCTTAGACATCACGCTAGTGCTGAGCAATATCTCTTCTTTCGATATAGTGAAACGAAAGGTTCCCAATATCCTTACTAGGACTAGGTCACCTCCCCCCGTAAATAAGAAACCTGAGGTGGGGGTTTCGACCATTTTATCCATGTGGGTAAATCTCCTTCAAAGGATCATGAACCTCTGTCTAAATGGATCAGAAAGGATCAACCTTGTTCTATGGAGATGGTCGAAAAGAGACTAGCCAATACGGATAAAAATGTTGTTCAATTCATCATAGTTAACCCTGAGCTTGCTCGTGAGCTGATTAGCGCCAGAGTTCTCCCTGATGATGAAGTTGTTGCATCTTCTCTTCCTTAATCAAAGATTAATTAATCGTGCGAATAATATTTTAGCCCTTGTAAATTAGATGTCCACTATATAATTTTTATTCTTGCTTTTTTAATTCATTTTTCTAACACCTTTTTTCGAACATTTATCTTTTAGCTCTTGATTGACTATACGTAGCTTTTGAAGAGGAATGATAAAAAGAAATAGTCATCCTCTGATGTTGAGATTGGGTTTAAGGGCCCGTGTTAATGTTTGGAAGATTCTGGTCGTGTTCATAAGGACCAGATGAAGGAGAAGTGGAAGTTGGAAGATAAGGTCACGTCATTACAGATAGGCTAGGTGGCAAAGGAAAACGCCCAGGCTACTAAGGATAAGTAGGATGCCTTCACAAGGGGATAGAATAAGGCATTCTGTAATGCCCTTATACAGATTGAATATTTGAAGAAGTTATCCTTTAAATATGGATACAGCGCAGCCCTTGCAAAGGTTGACCTGGTGAAGGGTCAGAACTATTTTATTTGCATAATCCTGGCATCCTCTCCCATTTTGATGAGGAAGAAATTAGGAATTCTACTGATAATGACCAGGTAGTAGTCATTGGGCAGGCTGAGGATGGCATTAATACTGACAAAGACAAGATGGGGAGAAAAACATCATGACTCTTGTTAGGGATTTTGCATTTCTTTTTATTTTCTTCAGTGTACTTGGAACATCCCTACGTGATTCCTTTATTTTTTTATATCCCTATGTAATTCCTTTATTTTTTTTTATAAAAATAAAATTTTTGCTCCATATATTATTTTCTTAGTCAAATTCTTGAAAATCCTTTTTCTTGAAGAGAACTTATATTCGACCACTTATCTTTTAGTTGATCTAGTCACTATTCAGATTGATTTTCAAGAAAGATTTAATCAGCTATTCAGCATTGATCCTGATGAGCTTGAGAAGTTGCTCGACCAAGATGTATCTACTTAAGCCAAGGAATTGTATTTAAGTATGCGTAATATTTCTTATCGAGAGATGGAAGATAATGATGCTTATCATGATATGATTCTCAACCATCAACAGAGCCATAAGGAGTCAACAACAAATCTTTATGAAGACTATAAAAAACTAGCAGACCTGAAGAAGAGCGATAGATTTGATTAGAAGTTTCTTTCCTTATTATTATCTTAGTCCAAGAAAGAGTTCATTCTCAAATCAGAGTTGAAAAGTGCCAAAGAGGTTGCCATAATGACTGAGTAAGAGAATAATTCCTTAAGCATTAAGTTTGAGGGTCTTAACAAGTCAAGTCCTGTCGACCAAAATGAAGGTATTTCCTTTTTGGAAGAGGAGAATGATCACGTTAAGAAGAAAATTAATAAAGAACAGAGTACAAAAACTCTTTCAGACCAAGCTGCAACCATGAAAAGTCAATTTTCCACCATCAATAAGTTGAAAGACGAGATAGATTATCTCGCATATCAATCCCATAAACAACCTCGTACTGTATATATGGACAGTTATGATGAGTTTCTTATACAGATAGGGACATATATTGATCAGGCTCATAAGGTTGGTTATAAACACGATTGGCTCATTGCCCTTACTGTGATGAAGGTGCTCAAGTAGAACTAACAATGGTATTAGCATGACCCATGAATATGGAACTTCTCAATCCTCCTTTCAAACTTAATATTTCATAGGTTACTCCGAATGCTATCCCCATAATCTTGAGTAGAAAATACCTTGGGTATTACAGCCTGAATAGGATGATGAACTTCAGCGAACACTAAACTTAATAGATGTGGCAAATAAAGCATAGATATTTGAGGATGACCATGACCCTCATGAATTGGATAGATGACCATCACCCCTCATGAATTGGATATAGTGCAAGCGGGTTTTGACAAAATACCATATAAACAACCTCGTTCTCTAAGATAAATTTTTGTATGTTCATTTTGTTTGATTTGTATTAACTTTACATGATTTATAATGAAAATTTACATCTTTCTTTCTTTCTAACTTATAGAATGTTAATTATTTAGAAAGGGGCTATTAGTAGTTTAGTCTTATGATTATATGGTAATAGTTACCAATATTGTATGAACATGGGTTACCCTGTCTCGAGTCCTGTTAATGTGTAATTGGTTGTACAGATAAATCCTTTCGTCTTGACTAAGTGTTAATGTTAGTTATCAAAGAGAACAAAATATGTTAGGATTTGTCTATACATTTAGCCAGTTATGGCTAGACCTTGTCATTCGTATGACCGACTGGGATAGATTTCCTTAATTTGGGTTGGAAAACTTCTTATCTTTAGTCTGCCCTAGAGTGAGTCCATGTAAGAAGTTTGGAGCTTCTTCTTCTTTACCTTATGAGGTCCTACATGAAGTTTGTTATTATATCAATGTGTAATCCTGGATGAGATGTCTTCAGCGTAACTGAGATGTCTTTGGCTTTGAATTTTTAGCACATCTCCACATTGACGAAAATACATAAAACGGAGCAATAGAACTCACGAGGAATTAGCAATTTTTATTGATCATTGGAAATGGGTTACAGAAAGATGAAAAGACTTTGAATGAATTTTTTTTACATTTTCATCACTATTCATTGTACTTCCTAAGATGTTCGGAATTCCATAGGCTCTTAAACCATTCTCCTTCCAAGGTTTTACTTTCTTATGTCCTCGATCAAACAATAGTAGAAATACGATACGGACCATGCCAGTTTGGTTCCAACTTATTTCCTTTCTGAAGGACTTTCTTCAGCACATAATGTCATTCTTTTAAAGTGATCGGCTTCACTATTTTGTTATAAAATCCAGCACCTCACTGTTGGTATTCTTCCATACTAAGTCATGTATGCTCTCTGACCTCTTTCACTAGGTATAGATCAAACTTTCTCATGATGTCGCTCTTTAGGGAGCCAAAATTAGGGATATGGTGACTTAACAGACCAATTTCTGTTGCGACCACTACCTCTATCTTAAAAGGTAACATATAAGGTATCACTCTCGTAGATGTTCTCGACGTTATCCGCTATGCCAAGATTATACCTTGGAATTCATTGATCCACTTTCCTTTAGCATCGTCTAGTCTCTTTTTCATTCCATCGAGTAGAGTTCTATGTTTTACCTCCATTTTTTTATTTCACCATGTATGATTAGGTGCACAATATAGTTTTTGGATTTTATAATGAATACAAAAATCTTCAATTTATTAATTATAGAACCGCTTGTCGTGGTCGGTGATGAAGGGATATAGCATTCCGTAACATATAATAATGTTCTTTTAAATGAAATTGAAGACCATTTCTTATGCATCTATATAAGGGTTCATCTTCTGCCCATTTGGTTAAATATTCCACTACAATGACCAGATATTTGAACCTTCAAGTTATTTTGGCAGAGGGCTGACCATGTCTATACTTGACATGACAAATGGATAAGGGGATGTGATTGGCATGAGTGAAGCCCTCAATATTTTATGAATTATTACGTATTTATGACACTTATCACACCGCTTCACATAATCTACACAATCCATTTTCATGGTGGGCCAGTAGTATCATCGTGTGTCCACTTGTTTGATTAATGATCTCCCTACAAAATATGGTCCACAAGATCCTTCATATACCTCCTTTATTATGTTGTTGATCTCAGTCGGATGGAAACATTGAAGTAATAAAATGATGAACCCTCTTTTTAATAAGAGTCCTCCTCCTAAGACATACCACTCTACTTTGTACCGAATTCTCCTAGCTTGCTTAGGCTCTGTTGGGATAATAAATTTTTGAGGTGTGCTTGTATTAGAACTATCCATGATGGAACCAAGTCTAATTCAATTGTAGTGGAAATTTTCTCATCGGTACTTTAATGTAAGAGAATTTTTAAAATAACTATTCTTCTTACTTTTGTTCTTGTTGCATAAGAAAGCAAGTGCGCCTGTTCGGGCATTCTCTACCCTTCGAATTCTAAACTTTCTAACTGTTGGGAACATTGCTATTATTCTTTGGGTTTTGGCCAGGTATTTTTCCGTTGATTCTTTTCTTGCCCCACAAACCCATTGAAGTTGGTTAATACTATATGAGAATTAATGTGCGTATATATCTGCTTGGCGCTAGGAGGTGAATCTTGGCCAAATCCTACTATGAGCGCCTCATACTCTACCTCGTTATTGGAGGATTTAATTTAGAATCTAAGAGCCTATTTCATATCAATGTCATTCGATGTGGTAATTATTAAACCCACTCCATTGCCAATGGCACATGATGAACCGTCTACGAACATTTTCCACACAAGGGGTATTCTTTTAATTAATCTTTCATTAAGGTCCCATAATTCAATAAATTTTTAATCTTCTTCAAGTTGGGAGCAATTTCTTCCTATTTGGTTGATGACCCTCGGTCCTCAATACTTTGGTCAAACGATTTGATGTCTAAGATATTTACCACTGGAATTTATTTGTCTGATCGAATAGTGACCTCTCTCCTAAAGAAGCCTACTTGGTATATTGTGGAGATAAGATCCCTTCCGTAGAAGTCTTCGTTTCTCCTTGCTTCATTGAGCTCTCTTCCTTATAAGTCTGCTCCACAAATTTTTCCTCGCATTGAAATAAGTAATGAAATCTTCCATAGCTTGTCCATTTATTATTATTCTTGGTTTATATTATATGTCATACTCTCATAATTCTACATCCCAAGACATTAGTCTGCCCGACTTTTTAGTTTTATTATCGGCTTATCATAGTGGAAGGTTTGTATAGAGTACAATGGTATGGGATTAAAAGTATGGCTTCATCCTTCGAAAGGCCTTGGTTATTGCTAATGCTAGTTCTTCCATCCTTTGATATCAAATCTCCGCTCCTCGATATGCTTTGCCCTTATAGTAAATAGGTTTTCGCACTCTATTTTCTAGTCGAAACAATGCTGAGATAATCGTTAATTTAGATATGTCCATGGATAAGTAAAGTTTTTCTCCCATGCAGGACTTAAAAGCGAAAGTGGAGATCCATTGTACTTTTTCAATTACAAGAAAGAATTTTCGTAACCGTCATTCCAATCAAATGTTTTTTGCATTACTTTAAAGAAGGGAAGGCACTTATTTATAGCTCGCAAAATAAATAATTTTAGCACCACTACCTTACTCGTTAACTTTTGTAGTTCCTTTTGTTCATTAAAGACTGCATATTGATCAATGCCTGAATTTTATCAAGATTTACTTTAATGCCTCTTTGATTAACTATGAATCATGGGAACATTTCTTCTCGCAATGTGAACATACATTTCACTGGGTTGAGTTTCATTCCATGTTTTTTAACTGGTCGAATGTCTAATCTATATATTTGATGTGATACATGGTTGTTTTGCTCATAGTGAGCATGTCATCAATATACACCTCCATATTTCGGTCGATCTGTTCTAAAAACACTTTGATCAATAATCCTCTGGTTCATTGCTCTAGTGTTATTGGGCCCGAAAGGAATGAAATTTCAGTATTAGGCACCTCGTCTTTTGGTAAATAAAGTATTTTTCTTTTCTTCAAGTTTCTTCTTGATTTAGTTGTAGCCTGAGTACATATCCATAAAACTAAGTAACTCATGTCCAAAACTGGCATTGACCAATTGATCGATCCTAGGTAAAGGATAGTGGTCCTTCCGGTAAGCTTTGTTTTTAGGTCAGTGAAGTTGGCACATATACTCCATTTGTTATTCTTTTTTCTGATAATTGCTATATTAAAAAGCCAATATGGGTAATTGACATCCGCAATAAAATTTTCTTTTTATAATTTATATACTTCTTCTTGTATGGCCATATTCTTCTCCTGGTTATTTTTGCTTAATTGTCTTGGCATCCTTGATTATATTAATTTCATGACATATGAATTCTTGATCAATTATTTGCATGCCTTAGTGACTCCAAGTGAACATGTTATTCCAGTGCCTAACAAAATCAACCAATTTCGTCCTGATGGTAGGGTCCAGTGATGAGTCAATCTGGACTGTTCTCTTTGGGTATTCACCATCAAAGATAATCTATTATATTACTCCTATGAATTATTCTTTTACTTACTCTGCCTCTTCTCTTGGATTCAATGTTTCAATGTAGTAGGTCATGGTTAGTTTCTGATATTCTTCCTTGTCGATTGAAGGATAATAGCACTCATTGGCTTCAACCTGGTTCCCTTTAGCCATAGTAACTCTATAATGAATGAGAAATTTCAAACATTGGTACATAAATGAAGGTACTGCTTTGAATTTTTTCAACCTTACTCTATATAAGAAAATATTAAATGCTTGGCTGATGTTCTTATCCAGGATGAATAAATGAATATTCCATATTCGATAGGTTAGCGAGACGTCGATCACTTCTTCCAGATTAATAGTTCATAAGGGGTAAAGTTTCACTGCAGAAAAACCAATAAAAGTCATGTGATGAGCATAGAGTTTGTGGTATCGTATCCCCGAACCTCGTAAGCAATTATTGAATAAGACTTCAGTCGAACAACCATTATCAACCAAAACTCTTACAAGCTTACCTTGACTTACCATCATGGTGCCAAATAGGGGTCATCTTGAGGGTAAATTACTCCTGATAGATTATCTTTGGAGAAATTGACCATTAAAAGATCTTTATCACCTTCCTCAGATGAGTATCTACATCTTCGGTCAGATTGATCTACCTAATATACGAAAACGCCTTTGCTTAGTAAAGGTAGGATTTACTCTATACTAGTTTATCTCCTCTTCTAGCATCATCTTTCATAATAAAGTTGCACCCAAAAGAGATGATATTTACTTAACGCACAGGTTCCTTTAGCCTTTTGGGATGGTTCGAGTTGTCTTCGTAATCATCATCTACTTCTTTTCTTATCATCTCCCCTTCAGTAAGGACATGCTGATCGGTTCATGGGTTCTTACTCATCACTATTTTTTTCTCGACCAACCCTATTAATAAATTTTAATATTTCTCCTCTTTGGATTAGGCTTTATATCTCATTCTTCAAGGCTAAAGAATTATCAGTGTTTTGGTTGCAGTTTTGATTGAACGCATGTTACTTACCCTTATCTTTTCATTTTGGAGGAGATTTTAAGTTTTTGAGTCATTTTAGGTTTATACTTTTGCGAATCTCTTCTAGGATGTGGTGAACACCAATGGTAAGAGGAGTGTATTAATCATATTTTTCTAGCTTTTCCATCTTTATATCTTTCTTCTCTCTCTTCTCCAAACTCTTTTTGGCATTGGTCTTGGAGTTGCTACAGTTTTAGCTTCCATAGCTTCATAAACATTCATTATTTTTCCTATTTTGTTTAATATTTTGGTCATATTCTTGGGTGGCTCAATCTCCAGTGCATAATATAACTTCTCAGGTAGTAGGACACGCATTATCATGGTGATCATTGTCTTCCCATCATACTTGATTATTTCTAGCTTTTCACTTGTGATGCATTCGTGGGTAGTCATGTTGATTTTGTGGCAAACATATAATAAACGGGCTACCTTTTACTAGGCTTGGACCCAAAGTATAAGTTGTGAATGAAAATTTTAACAAGCTGTTGAAAGTTGGATATTTTCCCTCATGGTAGATTATTTTACCAAATCTGTGTCGACTCAGTGATTGTAATAGAGACGGATCCATAGCATATCTCATCGGGGACATAAAAGATGTCGTCAATAGAATGGTATTGCTCCACATGTAACATTGGATTGGTTTTACCATCATACTTTGGTGTTACCATAAGTGGCTTGAACTTAGCAGGTGTGGGATAATCCACAATAGAAAGTGTGAATGGAGATCCTTTCACAAATGTAAGGGATTCTTTGATTTAGTCATTTTTTCCCAATGATCTTCTAGTCGCTAGGTTAAGACCATCCAGCGATGGTTATCCTGATTAGTCATAACTATGACGGTCTTAGCTACCCAATCACTATTTTGTTTTTAAATATCTTCCTAAAAACTCTACTCAGCACATATTGATCTTCACATGCTCTTCTTTGACCTGACAGAATCTTCTCAATAATCTCTAGATCATATAGTCTCTTGTTGATATCATTCTCACACTACTCAGGGACTTATCCAATTAAATGAAAAGGCTTTGTTCCTCCTCTCAGATAGACTCGGTCTATCCCAGGAGAATGATTACTCGTCATAGTTATCTGTTGCCCTGAGGAACGAGCTGGCTCCTATGCAATATGACCGGTTATTTTGTTATAATAGTATCCACATCTACTTTTTTCCTTTTGCGAACCCAAATTCATCTTTGTAGGGTTTCACAGAGATCGTTCGTGGTAGGCTAGTTGCCTATCTCTATAGGGGATGGAGGCAACATTTCACCTATTGTTTCAGAGGGTTCTCTCCCAGTCAGGGTGATAAAATATGCTCCAGGCCTATTTTGATTAGCCTAGAGTGTCTGTGTTAGTTTCTTTACTATTTCTTGCATCGCCTCTTATCCTTTGGCTATGCTCATCAGAATTCCTTATATATCATTCATCCCAACAAGGATGGTGGAATTATTTCATTCGACTGACTACTTTATTCGTTGTCTCCTATTTCCAAGGTTAGAAGATGTCGAGACGGACTTGGGTAAGTTTTGTCAATAAGGGATGGTAGGAAACAACAGAGGGCTTGTTTAGGCTTCCCACGGTTGGTGCCAATCTGTTATTGCCGAAAACTGGTGTCACGATGTTTTTGAGTCTTAGCTGATATATAACAATCATAAAGTTGAACAAATAAAGAAAATATCATCTTGGATTTGAGAGAGATGCGATATAGAGAATTATATTGGAGATTAACATAGATCAACCCAATGAGATTCCTACGTCCACAAGTGCAATGGTGTTTTATAAGGGACACAAGCTCTCAAAAATCTTTCTAGGGTTTTGTGTATGGCCATTTGGATTGAGTATATTTCAGATGCCCTTGTTATGCATCATTGAGTGCTATTTATAGAAAAAGAGAATATGAAGAGGGGGATTGCCTTTATGAATCAGACTGTTACACCATTCTACATCCCAATAGATAACTAGTCATGAGTTGGCCACAATAAACTGGAATAACTAGTCCTTAAATGGGTATTGGTAGCAGTACATATTCCCGCACGTGCCCCATATATTTGTTTCATAATTAATAACATAAAATCATCTTAATCGGTCATCTAATCGACCACAAGTAATACTGTCCCGACAACAAATAACATTGGGCCGACAAAACTCAGGCAACGATATAATCTTTTTTTATGACAAGTGCCACAATACCAATGGATCAAGTCATATTACACATTTATAATGTAACACAGTTACTAAAAGAGATCCATAAAACATAAGTAATTTTGAAGGTTTTTAATTTTTTACACGAAATTCATACGTTTAAAATCTCTCGATGAGATCTACAAATAATAAACCATGCCGACTATGTAATTCATAAACTTTTAGAATTTTTCATTCACCTCAATATGTTTTACAAACATTAGAATTAAATATTTTTCGTTTGACATATATGTATATACTTGCAAAGATGTACAAGATATCTAAAGGTCCATAAAGGATAAATTATTCTGTAAATTCGGTTCACATTTAATTTATTTTTATAGCTTTACATATCCTTCATCCAGAGCTTTCCAAACACACATACACACACACACACAATTTTGTATTAAACGTACTTATATTTTGAGCCTTGTAAAAAATTTCTGTAAAATAGAAATTATAATAAATTTGAAAGTCCTTATTCTTCATCAATCTCTATGGATAACTTTCATAGAAAGAATTATATATTATTAAACATGCTTATATATATATATATATATATATATATATATATATATATATATATATATATATATATGAACTTGATAATAAAATTTCAAAATCTTTAAAATTTCATATCCCGAATGAATCTCCAATAACAAATCTCATCGATTGCTTTCAAATTATATAAATTTAATATCAAACGGTTTATACTAGATATAATAAAATATTTCATAAATTATTAATAGGTTGTTTGAAAAACTACTTATAATGGAAATTATTTTCCATTAGAATAACTTATACTAAATTATTTTCCGTTATCTGAGTCCTCTCGATCGTAAGGCCCTTTATGAGTTAAACGAATTATAGGCTGGGGAAAGTTCCATTAAAGAACATCTTCACGGGGTCTAACACCAGTTGATTGAATCTTTTCTCTCCTTTGAAATTTTAACATAACAAATTATAATGAACAAAAGATGGTGTTGATAAAAGAAATAAAAATTTTGAGCACTCCTCGAAATAGACAATTCAATGTAAAAATTAAAAATCCACAACACCAATGGGAGTTTAAGAACGTGGCGACTTGTGAACATTGTGATGATTTCTATCACGGTAGGACACCACGATACTTTAGAGTAGTTCTTTCAAAATTATTGTCAACTAAAACTAGTAAAAAGATAATTTTAGGTCTTAGATAGGAAGTACCAATAGAAAACTATAACAAGTAGGGAAGCAAATAGTTTAATCTTGGGAGACTTGAGAGACAAAGAATAAGGCAAGAGGTTAACGTGGTTCGGCCAAATGAGGTGTTTACATCCACAAGTGCAATACTACTTTGTATTAGAAGTGGGTGAAATCTCTCAAATGTCCCTCTAGGGTTTTTTGTATGCCGTTTTTTTCATGTCCCATATAGGGTATATGATATGCTATTTATAGTAAGTTTTAAAAGAAGAAGAAGAGGTGGGGTGCCTTTATAAGCCTGGAAGTTACACCTTTTGACATTCTTAATGACTACCAATCATGACCTAACTTGAGGGTTTAACCCACGTGCATTTATAAAAAAGATAATAGATTTTCCCACATGTGTCCAAATCTTGACATTCTACCTTGCTCATGGTTGGCCTTCCTCTTAGTGGTCATCCATACTGCCGACCAAGAGAGAATATTCATCTGACTAAGATAATGACCTGCGAATAATGCTTAGATAATGATTAATTGAATATTTCATTATAACAGATGTCATATGTTCATTGATCTAGGTCATACTTTAGTTTTATTATACAATAAAATCCCTCAATACGTCATTCTTGATTGGAGCGAGCAGTAGTTGATGGAGTGAAGGAATGGAGCATTAACCACGAGGTGTTGGTTGGTTTTGTGAGAACTTAGTCATAAGCCTTTGATTATGGTTTTTACCTATTGAGGTGCTTGGTCTTCCATAGATCTCTAAAATTTTGCTTTTTGGGGGTTTTTGCTTCTTAAGATAATGGCAATTATGTAAATAAGGGCAAAAATTGAGAAATATTTAGGGTATACAGGTATAAAACTTATTAGGTAATTAATCACCGTCATATATGAGACGATATGTACTTTTAATTATACACACTTTGTGAAACTTGAGAGATGTCACTGAGCCTATAAATTGTAATTTCCCTCATTCATTCACTTCACCCTTAATTTTAAAATCTCTTTCTTCTCTTCCAAGTCTTTTTCACCAGCTATATTCCTGGTCTACCTTTTTACGGTTAGAACTTCTCATTCCTTGAATATCTTTGGTATTTTTCTGTTTCAAATATGGTTTATATAATAGACGAGAGTTCTTTGTATCGCTTTAGGTCCTCTTGCAGAATTATTAATTGGTCCCTGTAATCTATGTGCTTTAGTTATGGAAGTTTTCCAATATTTTGATGCAGTCCATGCCTAAGGTCCCCCAAATTCTTGGAGGGTGTTTAACACAGTTTACAGCATTAATGAACAATATACAACAAATATATGAACAAAAGAGTTGATGTACTACTATAGTTGGGGAATCACCAACGAGAATATTTATTACTTGAAGATGAGACAATATAATAGGGGCCCTTGTTGTGAATCTACCGATTTCCAATAAAGATTATTGGGATCACGAATCATAAAAGATTGGTAATTTACCTCTCTTCCCGAGGGAGAGGTGTATAGTCGTCTCAGGTGCCCCTAAGAGGGCCAATAAATAGGTAGGCACGTGTACACACAGTTTGTGTTTTTTCTTATGATATTCTGATCTTTACGTTTGTAACTAAATATTCATATCTATATTTTATTTTCTATAGAAAAGACCGAAATTCCTCGTATTTCAGACTTTAGTTTTGCTGAGATGGATATTGTTTGGTCTATCCAACAGAGAATTCAAGTCGAAGAATATCCCCACTCGTCTTCCTTCCATCTTGGATATCGTAGTTTTATTACCTCCTTTGTTTCTCGACTAACAGAGGAGATACCAACAACCCCTATTAGTTTAGATGACCCGCTTCTTCCTCTTTAGGATATCATTCTGAGTCTTTATCTTAACAAAGAGGGCAATTCTTTAGTATATAGCACTTCATCCTCCTTTGAACCATTAGACGTTGACCCAGTGCCAATAAAAATTCCTTCCTTAGATATGGTTAAAAGAAAAATTCCTAACCTCTTTATCAGAACTGATATGACAGATATAGTCCCCTGTCGCGCCTATTGACTGATAAAGTACTGGAAGGCTGCATCCCTATTTGAAGGCCGCATCCCTTATTGGAAGGCTGCATCCCTACTACAAGGCTGCATCCCTATTTGAAGGCCGCATCCCTTATTGGAAGGCTGCATCCCTACTACAAGGCTGCATCCCTGTTTGAAGGCCGCACCCCTTACCTAAAGTTCGCATCCCTTACTCGAAGGCCGCATCCCTTATTGGAAGGCCGCGACAACCTTAACATATCTGTGCGACACCCATGGTAGGCCGCATCCCTCACAATTACATCTGTTACCTCACAAGACACGTGAGCATATCTCCTATAAATAGAGGACCACACCTCAAAATAAGGGAGGGATTCCACACACGCCCGAGGCAGGGTCCACAACACAGGTCCTCTTTACATCCCCTCAACACACAACTTGGAGGCCACACATCTACATTGCAGCCACCTATCCGGCACTCCGGAATCCTCAGTACTGCCATGTATTCTCCTTTATTCTCATATTTGTATGCCACTTTAGGCATGATTATATTGTACAATGCAACGCATATAATGAGAACGGAGCAACACAGTGGATGTAGGCCTATTTTAAAGGCTGAACCACTCTATATCTTGTCTTCTCTCTATTTACTTGCTTTACTTGTTCATTACATACTTTACTCTTGACTTGCTGATATGAGAACGACTTGTGGACGATTTCTCGTATCATCAATTTGGCGCCGTCTGTGGGAATCGAGATACTTCAATCTTGTTTCTCTATATTTCGAGTTCTTAAACACCTTATTCTATTCATGGGGATCCTATGGATCATCATCCCATGAGTAAATTTTGGTTACTAAGCTCTATTTGATACTTACACCCTTAAGTGGGTATTTCATACCTTCAGATCTGTTCTCGGGTCTCCATTTTATGACCTTAGATCTATTTTACATACCCCTGTGATATCACCCCACCTAGATAAAGCTAGAAGGCTTGATGGGCTTTAGCCCCGTAAATGTGGGTGATTAGGGAAGAGTTATATTTACTCCCTTTTTGTTCTTTGCCTATGATCTAGGGTTTATCATTAGAATTGTGCCATTGTGTGCACCGAGAGGTTATTCTCTCATGGATAGACCCTAGTAGGTATGCTATCCACGGGTTTCGGGAGAAAAACTCAGTTTTGGGGTTTCAATTTTAGGATTTTCCCTCGCTGTCTAGGTAGGGATGCGGCGTGGTAGTTCAACTACCTTACATGCCGCGGCCTCTACTGGGTCAGGTATGTTACAGAAGCTTCAAAACATCAAGGAACACTCGGGTGATTTTCAGCTCAGCCTTGGTGATATCATTCAAAGGCTGCGGCAGTGCACTTGTGTGCCTTACTGGCCGCGGCCTCGTCAGAATATCATGCAGCAGTTCAAACACTGCATCCCAATTTTAAACCAATTTCGGTAATTGCCCCTTCCTGCCCAATAAGGGATGCGACCTGGTAGTTTAACTGCCCTCTTGCCGCAGCCCCTATAGTGCAGTTGGTTTATAGCAGCTTCAAAACATCAAGGAATGGACTTAGGTAGTCTCTAGCTCAACCTTGGTGCATATCATACAAGGCCGCGGCACTTCACCTATGTGCCTTACTGGCCGCGGCCTCGGCAGGAATACCATGTGGCAGTGAAAACGTTGTATTCCCATTTCCTACTTGATTACTCCAATATTTCTGAGATTACTCACTTCTGTTAGTTTTGTCTCAGATTATATATATTTGTGAAGACTAACAAAGCATAAATGGAAGGGAACTCTAGCCAAAATGCAGAAATGAAGAATGAGGTTGCTCAACTATATGACCACATCAACCATCTCTATGACCACCAGGCCTCACTACAGGGCCAAATCAATTTCCTAGCACAAAGGGTCCTCATGCTAGAGTCTGCAGCCTTTACCTCTATGCCAAAGGCCACAACATCAGAAATCGGAGAAATATCCCAACTAAAAGCGGTGGCCGCGGAAGGCAAGGCCGCATCCAGGGCCCTAAAGAGGATAAGGAAATATGAGGAAAATGAGCTATGTAAGAACTACACACCACTGAACTCTAGCCTGGAGGATATCCTTGGAAGCATCGAGGAAAAATTACTCAAGTGGCCAAAGATGCTGAAGACTCCACCTCATAAGAGGAACCAGGACAAGTGGTGTAAATTCCACAAGGATCACGGTCACGATACCGAACATTGTTTTGCACTGAAGGATGAAATTGAGGGGCTGGTTAGGCAAGGGATGCTGCAGCGATTCCTGGAGAATAGATAAAGGATGCAGCCAAACCTGACAGAGGCCGCATGCCGCATCTCATCCTTAGTTTTTCCTGTTTATACTATTTATGTTTATGTTTTATGAAGCTCATTATAGCCCTAATCTTCAAGACTTTATGTTTTATTAACAAAGTCATTAGCTGGAGCATACATATATAAATATATGAATTAACAAATTTTGCCATATCTCATTTCTCTCTTGTTTTCATAATTTGTCATCTCACAAAAAGACCTTTTGTCTTAAACAGATTCCAAGGGAAGAATAACACATTATCTTGGAAGATTATTATTATTTTGGGATGCACCTATGGAGGGATTGTGGTCTTAATTAGCTCAAAAGTTCCCCTCACGATGTGCAACTATATCTTATCATATGATGATCATAATCACGAAAGCATCCGAGGATTCAAGGAGCTTTTATTAGCCACGGGGGCTTACAATGCCCGTTCTCAGCTCTCGGGATGCTACAATTAGCCACGGGGGCTTATAAATCCCGTACCTAGCTTTCGAAATGCTTCAATTAGCCACGGGGGCTTACAATGCTCGTTATCAGCTTTCGAAATGCGTCGGTTGGCTTGGGGAAACCCCATAATGCCCAGCCTGGGAAGGCTTTATATATGTTCCACTATAGCTTGGGGAAGCTTCATAATACCTAGCCTGAGGAGGCCTGATAATAGCCGTCAGAAAGGGCCAAGGACTTAATAGTCCGCGGATAATCCTATCTCTACAGATTAAATCTACACATGAAAGTCAGATCTAGCCGCGATAATAAAACTCAAGGCTAAAGAAAAATATGGCCGCGATAACAGTACATGATTCAAATGCAGGGCATTCATACAAAAGATGGCTGTAGCCCTAAACAAGCATTCAAAATGGCATGAAAAATGACTGCAGGGTAACTGGCCATGGCATATTTACATAACAAAGAAGCTAAGAAAAATGCTCCTGGTATTGATTAAGGCTACATCCCTATGCCAAAAGGCCACGGCGTCATCTGAGTTCAGTGATCAAAGGCCATATATCCACAGTGCACGACAAAAATTCAGCAAGAAAATTAAGTGGATGCAGCCCAACGATTATGCCAATCAAAAGGTTTTAAGCAGAAGAATTCAGCCGCAGCCCTAAATGACAAGGCAAGATAAGAAGTAGTCATGCCCCCACGTTTAATACATTCAAAATAAGAAACGACCGGGAAAGCATTTAAGCTATAGCCATAAATATCATAGTGTCGCAGAATAGTAAAGCTACAAGTTGGCATCAGCCCAGCATGCTATCATCAATTTGCTGATAAGGGCCTGAAAGGCGCGGCACCTTCATTAGTACTTAGCCGCCGCCTGGGCTCAAAAAGGCCACGGCACCTTCATTAGTACTTGGTGGCCGCCTGGGCTCAAAGAGGCTGCGGCACTTTCTTTAGTACTTGGTCGCCGCCTGGATTCAAACAGGCCACGGCAATTTCTTAAGTACTTGGTCGCCGCCTGGGTACAAACAGGCCGCGGCACTTTCTTAAGTACTTGGTCGTCGCCTGGATTCAAACAGGTCACGGCACTTTCATTAGTACTTGGTCGTCGCCTGGGCTCAAACAGGCCGCGGCACTTTCTTAAGTACTTGGTCGTCGCCTGGGCTCAAACAGGCCGCGGCACTTTCTTAAGTACTTGGTCGCCGCCTGGGCTCAAACAGGCCACGGCAATTTCTTAAGTACTTGGTCGCCGCCTGGGTACAAACAGGCCGCGGCACTTTCTTAAGTACTTGGTCGTCGCCTGGATTCAAACAGGTCGCGGCACTTTCATTAGTACTTGGTCGTCGCCTGGGCTCAAACAGGCCGCGACACTTTCTTAAGTACTTCGTCGCCGCCTGGACTCAAACAGGCCGCGGCATTTTCTTAATTACTTGGCCGTCGCCTGGTATAAAATAGGCTATGGCACCTTCATTAGTACTTGGTGGCCGCCTGGACTCAAATAGGCCGCGGCACTTTCTTAAGTACTTGGTCGCCGCCTGGGCTCAAACAGGCCGCGGCACTTTCTTAAGTACTTGGTCGCCGCCTGGGCTCAAACAGGCCGCGACACTTTCTTAAGTATTTGGTCGCCGCCTGGGCTCAAACAGGCCGCGGCACTTTCTTAATTACTTGGTTGCCGCCTGGGCTCAAATAGACCGCGGCACTTTCTTAAGTACTTGGTCGCCGCCTGGACTCAAACAGGCCGCGGCACTTTCTAAAGTACTTGGTTGCCGCCTGGTATCAATCAGGCCGCGGCACTTTCTGTCGTCGCCTGGTATAAAATAGGCTACGGCACCTTCATTAGTACTTGGTGGCCGCCTGGACTCAAATAGGCCGCGGCACTTTCTTAAGCACTTGGTCGCCGCCTGGGCTCAAACAGGCCGCGGCACTTTCTTAAGTACTTGGTCGCCGCCTGGGCTCAAACAGGCCGCGGCACTTTCTTAATTACTTGGTTGCCGCCTGAGCTCAAATAGGCCGCGGCACTTTCTTAAGTACTTGGCTGCCGCCTAGCTCAAATAGGCCGCGGCATATTCTTCAGTACTTGGTCATCGCCTGGGCTCAAACAGGCCACGACACTTTCTAAAGTACTTGGTTGCCGCCTGGTATCAATCAGGCCGCGGCACATTCTGTCGTCGCCTGGTATAAAATAGGCTACGGCACCTTCATTAGTACTTGGTGGCCGCCTGGACTCAAATAGGCCGCGGCACTTTCTTAAGTACTTGGTCGTCGCCTGGGCTCAAACAGGCCGCGGCACTTTCTTAAGTACTTGGTCGTCGCCTGGGCTCAAACAGGCCGCGGCACTTTCTTAAGTACTTGGTCGCCGCCTGGGCTCAAACAGGCCGCGGCACTTTCTTAATTACTTGGTTGCCGCCTGAGCTCAAATAGGCCGCGGCACTTTCTTAAGTACTTGGCTGCCGCCTAGCTCAAATAGGCCGCGGCATATTCTTCAGTACTTGGTCATCGCCTGGGCTCAAACAGGCCACGACACTTTCTAAAGTACTTGGTTGCCGCCTGGTATCAATCAGGCCGCGGCACATTCTGTCGTCGCCTGGTATAAAATAGGCTACGGCACCTTCATTAGTACTTGGTGGCCGCCTGGACTCAAATAGGCCGCGGCACTTTCTTAAGTACTTGGTCGTCGCCTGGGCTCAAACAGGCCGCGGCACTTTCTTAAGTACTTGGTCGACGCCTGGGCTCAAACAGGCCGCGGCACTTTCTTAAGTACTTGGTCGTCGCCTGGGCTCAAACAGGCCGCGGCACTTTCTTAAGTACTTCGTCGCCGCCTGGACTCAAACAGGCCGCGGCACTTTCTAAAGTACTTGGTTGCCGCCTGGTATCAATCAGGCCGCGGCACTTTCTTAATAACTTGGTCGTCGCCTGGGCTCAAACAGGCCGCGGCACTTTCTTAAGTACTTCGTCGCCGCCTGGACTCAAACAGGCCGCGGCATTTTCTTAATTACTTGGCCGTCGCCTGGTATAAAATAGGCTACGGCACCTTCATTAGTACTTGGTGGCCGCCTGGACTCAAATAGGCCGCGGCACTTTCATAAGTACTTGGTCGTCGCCTGGGCTCAAACAGGCCGCAACACTTTCTTAAGTATTTGGTCGCCGCCTGGGCTCAAACAGGCCGCGGCACTTTCTTAATTACTTGGTTGCCGCCTGGGCTCAAATAGACCGCGGCACTTTCTTAAGTACTTGGTCGCCGCCTGGGCTCAAAAAGGCCGCGGCACTTTCTTAAGTACTTGGTCGCCGCCTGGGCTCAAACAGGCCGCGGCACTTTCTAAAGTACTTGGTTGCCGCCTGGTATCAATCAGGCCGCGGCACCTTCTGTCGTCGCCTGGTATAAAATAGGCTACGGCACCTTCATTAGTACTTGGTGGCCGCCTGGACTCAAATAGGCCGCGGCACTTTCTTAAGTACTTGGTCGCTGCCTGAACTCGAACAGGCCGTGACACCTTTTGATACTTGGCTGCCGCCTAGCTCAAATAGGCCGCGGCATATTCTTCAGTACATGGTCGTCGCCTGGGCTCAAACAGGCCGCGGCACTTTCTTCAGTCCTTGGTCGATGCTTGGTATCAAACGGGCCACAACACTACTGTATCCCATTTATGTAAGAGGTCACGGGAAGATGAGACTTCTCACGGTTTTCGTGGCAGTCACATAATTCAGCCGCAGCCCCAAAATTGCAACCTCTTGGCACTACGACTTGGGGGCTTATTGATATGACAGATATAGTCCCCTGTCGCGCCTATTGACTGATAAAGTACTGGAAGGCTGCATCCCTATTTGAAGGCCGCATCCCTTATTGGAAGGCTGCATCCCTACTACAAGGCTGCATCCCTATTTGAAGGCCGCATCCCTTATTGGAAGGCTGCATCCCTACTACAAGGCTGCATCCCTGTTTGAAGGCCGCACCCCTTACCTAAAGTTCGCATCCCTTACTCGAAGGCCGCATCCCTTATTGGAAGGCCGCGACAACCTTAACATATCTGTGCGACACCCATGGTAGGCCGCATCCCTCACAATTACATCTGTTACCTCACAAGACACGTGAGCATATCTCCTATAAATAGAGGACCACACCTCAAAATAAGGGAGGGATTCCACACACGCCCGAGGCAGGGTCCACAACACAGGTCCTCTTTACATCCCCTCAACACACAACTTGGAGGCCACACATCTACATTGCAGCCACCTATCCGGCACTCCGGAATCCTCAGTACTGCCATGTATTCTCCTTTATTCTCATATTTGTATGCCACTTTAGGCATGATTATATTGTACAATGCAACGCATATAATGAGAACGGAGCAACACAGTGGATGTAGGCCTATTTTAAAGGCTGAACCACTCTATATCTTGTCTTCTCTCTATTTACTTGCTTTACTTGTTCATTACATACTTTACTCTTGACTTGCTGATATGAGAACGACTTGTGGACGATTTCTCGTATCATCAAGAACCATGTCTCCTCCCCTTATAGGCAAAAATCCAGATATTAAGGGTTCTAGTCAACCTTTCATTGTGGAAATTTCCCTAACCAAAGATCAAGATCCTTTATAAAAGAGGCTGAGGAGGGGGTATAACTCCGCCTATATAGGTGGTAAAAAAGGAGCTTATTGACAAAGATAAAGGTATTTCCCAGTCCATAGCGGTAAATCTAGATCTCTCTTACGAATTATTTAGAGCTGGAGTTATTCCTTCTAATGAGGCGATAAAGTCTTTCCTTCCTCACTCAAGGCTAGTTACTTGGACCAATCAAAATCTGGCTCTTGTAAGTGTAGTGTTTGTTATTCCCCTGTTGTTATATTTATACCGTTATGTTTTATAACATCCTCTCCTAATTGTTTATATTGCAGTTCCTGATTGATTATAACCATCTTCTGAGGAGGAATGACAAGGTAAAAGAGTCATCATTTGATGTGGAGGCTGCCTTCTATAGGATGCCCAAATCCTTGTAAGTTATTGGTCATGCCCACGAGGATGAAAATAAGGAGTTTGAAGATATAATTAAGCTGTTGGAACAGGGGAAAACTATGGCAGATAAATCCATGAACAATACAAAGAGGGAGGCAGAGGAGTCTAAGAAGGGTTCCAAATAGAAAAAAACACAAGTGGTTAATGCTAAGGCTAAGGATAAGGAGGATGCCTTTACTAGGGGTTGGTAGAAGGTGATATTTAATGCTTCCATACATGTTGAATATATGAGGAAGTCCTCTCTCAAGGAAGTTTGGGATGCTACTCTCACCCGATTAGTACTGTAAAGGGGTCAAAGATTTTTATTCATGTCACTCCTACTCCGATAGAGGAAGAGGTAGATGAGGAGGAAGAGGTGGATGAGTCTGTGGTGGATGATGAGAAGCTATGAGATAGATCCCAAAAGGTCTAGGGGTTTTGTGCTTCTTCTTTCGATTTTCTTAACGAACTTTTTCTTTACGATTGTAACTCCCCAATGTAACACCATTTATGTTTAAATAAAAATGAAGTTTTATTCTCTCTGTCATTGTTTTGATTAAATTATTATAGCTTCTTCTCTATTTGGCCTTTACTTATGTCCAATAACATATTTTCCCTTTAACATGAAGATGACTTATTTGGTCTATACTCAGAATGGTCTACAACAGAGGCATAATCAGCTATTCAACAATAGTTATAAAGAGAAAGACAAAGAGGAGTTGGATGAATTTCCTGGCCTAGACGTATAAGGTAAAGCCAAGGATGCCTATCTGGATATGTGTCACCATTTTCATCAGTTAATGGTGAGCAGCGTCACATATTATGAAATAATCCATAACCTTCAGCAAAATCATAAAGACACACTAGTAAGTCTGACCTCCGATTGTGAGAAAAAGTTTGTCGCCTTAAAAAAGGACAATGGCATTGACCATAAGATGCCCTCTTTGCCTTCGATATACTCCCATAAGTATGTTGTCTTTAAGTCAGAGATGAAAAAAATAGTAGAGGTTTCTAATTTCTTTAAATAAGTAAATTATTTATTATACAATGATCTTGAGGTCATAAGAATTTTAGGATTGCCGACCAAACTGAAGTGCCTCTTTTTTATAGTAAGAGAATGCATGTTTGATGGAAGAGCTAGGACAATCGATAAAGTCTAAGGGAAAAAGTCATTCTTTTCAGAAATTAGTTAAGATCCATCACTCAGTGGAGGAGGAGTGGACCAAGAAAACTTTATCTGACCAATCTACCATCACAAAGCATCAGTCAGTGAGAATCAAAATGATGAACAAAAAAGTTGTTCACCTTACCTATTAATTCCATAAATAACTTCGGACAGCTTGGATGGTTGGTTGTGATGCAACCCTTACGCATATGAGTTAAGAACTTGACCAAGACCACGAAGTTGGTTATAAACATGCTTGTCTCAATGCATTGACCGTAAAGAAAGAACCAAAGGAAAAATAGTTGTGGTACTGGCATGATCCTCGTGATTTGGAGCATCCTATTGCTCTTTTAAGCTATATGCTTCATGGATTCCTCCAGATAATATTCCTATGAGTTTAATCAGAAAATAACTTGGGGAATTTGGTCTTCATGGAGATGGTGAGCTTAATTGACCACTACATTTGGCAAACAGGGAAAATTCTAGTGGCCAGACAAGACTTGGAGATCTGAGTACTATGCTCAGCCCCTATGCCTTGGATGTTCCTCCAACTGGTGTTGAGAGGAATTCAAATGAGAAATATTGTACCCTTTGAAGCTTTACTGTATTTTTATTATGTTGTCATTGTAATAACTCTTCTTGATCAATTAAAACTTATATCTTCATTTTTCCTGTATGAAGTTAATTTGTTCTAGTAGTAGTTTAGTCTTACGATTATCTATTCAACGGCTTCTTTAAAAATCTACCTTACTATTGTCTTGCCTTGGGTTATACTATTTATCTTATTTATCGTGTAAACGTATATCGTCGTTTTGAGCAAGTGCTAACGCTAGTTACCGGTGGTGACCAAATGTGGTAGGATTAGTCCTTACTTTTAACCAGTTATGATTGGTCTTTGTTGTTTGTACTGAATCCACTGGATTTCATTGATTCTTTTTAGTGATCTTCTTTTTCTTGACTTTATAGGGTCATATATGAAGTTTGTTTTATCTGAAACCACTTTTTCTTGACCTTAGGAAGTCATATATGAAGTTTTGTTTATTAGTTTTCATGGTGGAAATTTCTTCGAATTTTGAGTAAATCTCCAACTCCGACGAAAAAAATAGAAAAACTAATGATATATCTTAGGAATTAACAATCTTCATTAATCAACAAATATGCATTATAGGGAGTTGAAAATAAACTACGTTTCTTGCAAATATTGATAGTACTTCCTCAAATGTTCTGCACTGCAAGGGTTCTTGAACAATTTTTTAATTTTTTTTACCTTTGTCTATTCCTGATAAAGGGGGAGAATGATAGGGGGATAAATGGTATATATTCCTATTATTATCGTAGCTTAGTTTGGGGGAGATTTATCTTAGCGGGAGACGACTTTCTAAGTGGGTCATAGTTGATAATGGGAGAGAATTAATTTAGGGGAAGTTGTTACTTTACTTGCATTAAATATTCTGATATTCCTTATGCGTGTAATGTGTTTGCTTAAGTGTGAAGGAATTATTTTATAAAGCGACAACATTCAACGGAAAAAGTTTGTGATCCTTTGGGTTGTTTGAGTCAAGCATTGTATTTTTATTTATTTTGGGTGGGACATTTTATTAGTCTAGTAGATCTTGATGGCCCTTTAGGATTTTTGTTGGTTTTTGTCCTGAAATAGCCAAAGGGGGAGATTTGTAAGGACATAAATTTCCAATTGAGTCCTTTGTTGTTTTGGCTCAATTCTGGACAAAAACATTTGAGTCAAAGGATAGAGTATATTGATCATCTTTCAAGCCTATGGCGTGTTTGTTGAAGACGTAGCAGCCAAGTGTATAAAGCTTCATCAAAATGCCGAGTTTAAGTGCCTCGTTTTAACGTCATCAATAGTGGTTCGATGCTCCCAAGGTATGAATGCATTAAATATATATATAGGAGCTTGGAACGGTTTATATTGGGTGTTAGGTTTTTAAAACTGTGATTTGTTTTCAAAATGTTATCAATTAAAGCTTATATATAAAGTATATAAAAGTTTCTGGGCTTAAAGAGAATTTTTAAACATTCTGTGAGTTCGTTCGAAGTGTCGTTCGAACGAGATTGCCAATGACTTCCCATTATGGCATATTGGAACTTCGTTCGAAATGTCGTTCGAACGAGATTGTCATTCTAACGAGATTCTAACGAGTTCATGCTGGAACTTCGTTAGAAGACTCATTCGAACGAGAATGTCGTTCGAACGAAATTTCGTTCGAACGAGATTTCAGGCGGGAAAAATTTCTGGCAGTTTTTACCCACTTTCCCCACTTGTTTCTCCACTAACTTTTTTCAGAACTTATAATGTGCGGGAACAACTTTTTCCAACTTAACTTTTCATATCCTACCAACCTCTAGAGAGTGTTTGAGAGCAAAATTGTTTTAGGGAAAAGTTTATTGTTTTAAAGTGTTAATTTTCAGAGAAAAATCATATACACTTTAGTTTTACACCCATTGTTTTTCATCCAAGTTCATATATATATATACATCTTGCTTGGAGTTTGGCACCGGGTTTATCTCTACACCGAATTAAAGAGATCGTTTGGGTTTTCTTCTACATCCCATAAGAAGAAGAGTTCGTTTTGATGCGGTATTCGCATATGGTAAAAGACACCACGTGTGGTAGACGGTGTACCTATTGTCCGATTGGTGAGTCTAAGATCGCGGTGGAGCTCCATGATTATCCGCTAGGAAGAGGTGGTTACAAGAGACGCATCAAGGCTTGAGAGGGTTCGAGTTGAGAAAGTAAGTCATCTGTCTTTTAAATGTAAATTCCGTACTTAGTGGATTTGAGGCTAGGGTCGTCCGAGGTTGTTTCCCGTCTTGGGTTTTTCCTCGTACATTACGGCGTAGTGGTTTCATTGTTTATTTTATCTTGCTATACTCACCTAGAACGCATGCTTAGGTAATTCAAGATAAAATTGGGTTTTAATAACTGCTCATGTTTAATTTGGTGATACATAATTATTTGGGTAAATGTAGTTAATTCAAGTCATTAATTTAAATGTGTTAAATTTGGTTTGGCCTAATTTGTTAAAATTGAGAAATATGACTTAGGCGAATTTCTAGGAATTGGATTAATTAATATGTAAGTGAAATTTGAATTGTGTGTGTGTTATAAGTTAATTTCACTTTGGTTTGATTTTAATTTTGTTAAGAACTTAAAATTTGTTTTTTAATGTTGTGAACCATCACCTCTTTACGCTCCCGCACCTATTTCATAAAAATGAAATATTTTAAATATTTTATATTTTTAAAAGTAAGATTTTAAAAATCGGGGGTTCCACTCATTTACAAATTGTCTTATCATAATACATAAACTACCTTAATATCCACAAAAATAAATGTTATAGTTTCATAGAATTAGGAAGAAACTTAATACGTAATTGTTATAGTTTTCACGAAATCAAGAATAAAAATACAGTTTAAGAAGAAACTGTCATTATACAGCAATAAGCAACAACATCATTATCTATTTTAATGGAAAATCATATGTTCTTAACATTCTCTCTGATACCACATGTAAGTTATATTTTATACATAATTCCAAAGATCTTTGAACAATATGATAATCACGTCAATAGACATGTAAAAAGAGTAATTTTATTTACCTCCTTTTGACTCCATAGATTCAGTCTCGCTATTGAACGTCACCATCGAGTGTCGCCGGTGTGATTACCTTAGCAATCCTTTAATAGAGAATTTGGCTTCAATATCCTTGCCTATAAAACTTTAGGTATGTGTTTTAATTGGAATGATTTCTAATGGACAAAATGCATCTATTTATAGGTGGAGAGAGGGCCTGAATTCCAAAGGTCAATTAATCTCAACCGTCCATCAAGGTTGATATTAAGTGGAATATTTACTCGCTTTTATTCTTCATTTCATGCGGAATACGAACCATTTATATAGGATATAACATGTATTCTTTATTAAAAGCGAATTAATAAAGACCACATTTTGGGGAAGGAAATAAACAAAAGGTTTATTTAATAATTTCCTTATATTTTATAGCTAACCCCTGACTTAGAGAGATAAAAATGATAACTCGAATAGCTCTGGGAGTGGGACCAAACCTGCTAGGTCAACACTCCGCCGAGAGGAACAAAGATTCGATCGCCTACGTCGACAATCTCGACCCTCAGGTAACTGAAGAATTATTATGGGACTTGTTCATTCAAGAAGGCCCCGTTGTTAACGTGTATGTTTCGAAGGATAGAGTCACAAATCTTCATCAAGCTTACGGATTTGTCGAACTTTGGAGCGCTGACTACGCAATAAAGAATCTAGTCATGATTAAACTATATGGGAAACCTATATGAGGGAATAAGGCTTGACAAGATAAGAAGAGCCTGGATATTGGAGCTAGGGATGTCAATGGACCGGGTTTGGACCCGGACCTGACCCAGACCCCACCCGAATTAATGGATCTGAGCAAAATTTATAGATCCGATTACGCGATTAGTTAATGGACCGAGTTTGGATATACTTGACTCCGATCCGATAAGGACCCGACTCGACGCGAATATATATATATATATATATTATTTTACATTTTTGAAATCAATGTTGATGTTGATTCTGGAGGTATCCTTTGAAATCAATGTTGATTTGGATGTGGTTTGAAAATGTTAACTGTAAATTGTTCGGGTAATCGGGTTGGGTATTCGTGACGGGTCCCCGGGTCCTTAATGGATCCAAGTCTGAATCCATTTATTGAGACCCGACGGGTAATCGAGTAAGACCCGATCCGCTAAAAAAATATCCAGATCGGATATGGATATAACCTTACCCGATCCAGACCCAATCTGTTTACACCCCTAGTTGAAGCGAAGATTTTTGTTGTAAATATTGATCTTGATATGGATGAGAAACTTTTATATGACACTTTCAGTGCATTCGGAGTCATTGTTTGAAATCCCAAAATATTAAGAGATCTTGACACGGGCAATTCCAGAGGTTTTGGTTTCATTAGCTATGATTCGTTCGAGGCATCAGATGTAGCAATTGAGGCAATAAATGGCCAATATCTTTGTAACCGTCAGATAACAGTGTCCTATTCATACAAGAAAGACACTAAGGCATCTTTAGTTGGTAGTCTAAATGTGTACATTCAATTTTTTTTAGATTTTTTGTCTCACAGTGGGCAACTAAATGTACACATTTAGCTCACAGAAAATTTAGGCGTCGTATAAATTTAGATGGCCACAACACAATGTGTAAACGGTGGGACCCGTTGATGGGCGGGGAAGAGTTGGCCGCACAGCCCTTGGGCGTGTACCATTTATCCGCCCAACCCTCTTCCAATTAAAAAATATATTAATATCCAAACGGTAACTTTTTAACGGCTAAAAAATTTACAATGGTTACTTTAATTTTGTATCTATCTATCTATATATATATATATTAGACTCCTCAAAAACTTTTACCACAACACTAATTTATATTTTTTTACATATCAATTCAAATAATTTTTATGGATTCTTCTTCGCAAAGTATTCTGCCAAGTTTGAGCCGACTACCAAATTTCAATCCACACGAGGAAGTGTTGCTTTATATGGCATACGTTAAATTTTCTATAGATGGTGCTATGGGGACTAACTAAGTAGGTTCAACCTTATGGAAAAAAATTACGAACGAATAAAACTCAAGCGGGGGTGTTATTTACCAACGCACCGAGAATGCATTGCAGTGAAAATTTCAAAAAATTAACACAGAGTGTTTGTTGTATGCGACGAAGTTGTCCCAAGCTTAAGGTAGGGGGACAGAAAGCGGCACGTCGAAGGTTTTGTGGGTAATTATAATTAATTTCCGTTTATTTATTATTTATAATTAAATTCATAATTTTGTGAAACTAAAGCGAGAATATTTTTTTCTATAGGTCCAACGAGTTTGTGATAACTTTCGTTTAAAAAGGGGTAATAAATTCAATTACGACCAATGCAATGAGGTGCTTAAGGACTTGCCAAAGTATTCGATGTAAACTACCGGTTCACAGTATACTGATGAAGAAGATAATGCAAACCCGCTTGAATCAAACGACATCAAAATAAGGGAATTCAATAATCCGCTAAAAAGACCGAAAGGATGTAAAGCTGCGAAACAAAAAGGGAAGGAACGAGCGACAACCAACAGTGCGGCTACACAAACGCAAATTTTAGAGAACTCTGATGAGTTCAACAAACTTTATGATAAAAATTCTGCAGAATCCCAATTAATCAAAAGAACTCTAAATGAAAATATTGATGCTTTAATTTCAATTCACACCAAAGAGTATGAATCTCAACTCCAATGTGACGAAGATCACATTATTTACATGGATACAACTAACTTCACTCCCCAATAAAGAGAATTTCACAAGATGCGATTGGCTCAGATAATGTAGCGTCGGTCTCAAGCATATCAAAACTTCTCACGATAGATTTATATGGTTATTTATGTAATCCAAAGTTATTAATTATTAACTTTTGTACCAATGTTTATCAATGAATATCCCAAACAAATTTTATTTAGTAGGGAGAAAACTGTGTACATATATTAGATAGGGTAAATGGATAAAATTGAAATTACAATCAAGATGATGATTCTGCATAACGATTCCAAATGTGTTCCATAAGGTCCTCACGTAACTGGTTATGGTCATCCTTGTTCCATATATTAGCCTCTTGCACCTGGTAATGATAATGGCCAGCAAGACGTTGCCTGCTTAAGTAGGGGGTGGGTCACGTAAGGGAAGGTCAGCTCGCCAAGTCTCGTCCCGCAACTCTTCCTCGACAATCATATTGAGTAATATGACACAAGACTTCATAATTACATGTAATTATTTATATTCCTAAAAATTGGTTAGGTTTCTAATAAAGTGGAACTGTTGTTGTAAGATGCCAAATGCCCGTTCCACGTCCTTTTGGGATCCTTCATGAGCTCGTGTGAACACCTACTATTTTTGAGTGATCGGTCTCTTAAAAATCTTAACGATATTTGCGATGGGAAGATAGATACCATCTGCAAGGTAGTACCCCGTGTCATATGTGTTTTCGTTGATTTCAAAGTGCATAGGGGTACGATTTCCTTCCATAAGTTCTTCGAACACATGAGATTTTGCAAGAACATTCAGATCATTATATGCACCAGGCATTCCAAAGAGTGCATGCCAAATCTAAGTATCATAAGATGTCACAGCCTCTAAAATTATAGTGGTAGCATGGCAATCACCTTTATGTTATCCTTTCCATGCATGTGGATAGTGCATGCAGTCAATGCTCCCAATCATCCTCGAGAACCCACGTCATTCATTCTCTGTCAACATGCGGGCTATATCTACAACTGTAGGTGTGTGACAGTACTCCAGGTTAAACACCTTCACTACAACCCTATAAAAATGTTTTAAAGTCTCAATCGTTGTTGTCTCGACTATTTTTAGATATTCGTCCTGCAAATCTCCGCATCCACTTTATGCCAACACATGAAGCGCACAAACAATCTTCTGGTGAGAGCTTAATCCCATTCGTCCAACACAATCAGGTTTTTAGATGAAATATGAATCTTTTTTACAAACTACTTCCAAAATACAATTGAAGCTCGCCTTTTTGCATCCCGAACCTACGCCTGAACATTTCTTCAGGATGAGTGGGGTTCTCTTGAAAATAGTCTTTTCATAAATTGCGATGAGTCGTCTCTCTATCTCGATGCACCGTTCGTCGCTCATGTATTTCTCGACTACTGTGCAGTAAGGACGATCGATATATTGCATTCTGAAATTTGTTATGTATCGTGACGGCTTCATTATCTAAGTCTTCATCATACGTTTAGGCAATCTGTGCTAATATCATCTCGTGAAGATCGTTGTTAGACATTTTTGTTATAGACATGGTAAATGTTTATATCTTAGGATGAGTAGTTGTGATGCTTAACATCTATCTAAGTATTATAATTATAGTCCTGATATTATACATGATGTGACCAATCGTCCTTATTGGACGGTAAAACATGTCCTGCCTAAATAAATTTATTGGAGATAAATCGTCTTTATTGAACGGTAAAACAAGTACCCCCCAACAAGTTTATTGGACTAAAGCTAAATATATCCCTGTCCACAAAATATCAGTCCTGATATTATAGATGATGTGACCAATTGTCCTTATTGGACGGTAAGACAAGTCCCACCCAGTAAATTTATTGGACTAAAGATGAACAGATGCGTGTCTACAAAATATCAGTCCTGATATTATAGATGATGTGATCAATCATCTTTATTTGATGGTAAAATAATTCCTTCTCGATAAATTCATTAGATAGCAATCGTCCTTATAGGACGGTAAACCAAGTTCCGTCCAATAAGTTTATTGGACTAAAGCTGAACAGATGATGTGACCATTTGTCCCGCCCAACACTAGTATAATACTAGTATAAACTAAATGGAAATTTCATTTCAAACACTACCAAATGGAAAGCCATAAGGTAAAGTGAAAATCTAAGGCATCAACATCATTTGATGAGATCCATGTTGAGGAAGTTGAACCCGTTTTAACCATTATAGATGATGTGACCATTCGTCTTTATTAGACGATAAAATAAGTCCCGCCCAATAAATTTATTGGACATAAGCTTCACATTTACGTCAAAAAGATATCAGGCCTGACATTATAGATGATGTGACCATTTGTCTTTATTATACGGTAAAATAAGTCCCATCTAACAAATTTAGTGGCCAGAAGCTTCACATTTACGTCAAAAAGATATTAGGTCTGACATTATAGATGATGTGACCATTCGTCTTTATTAGAAGGTAAAATAAGTCCCACCTAACAAATTCCGTAGATAGAAGCTTCACATTTACATAAAAAAGATATCAAGTATGACATTATAGATGATGTGACCATTCATCTTTATTAGACGGTAAAATAAGTCCTCCCTGACAAGTGTTCTTGATAGAAGCTTCACATTTAGGTCAAAATATATAAGGCCTTATATATTTAAAATCAGCTATAAATATCTGGCGTTATATTTAAAATCACTTATATATATATATATATAAGGCCTTTTCGTTTAATATTTCAAACATGGCTTCATGTCCCTACAATTTATCCATTTACACTGGATCATGCATAGATATTGTCGGTAACATTTGTATGGAAAGAAACTGATTTTCCAAACTTATCCGATTGAAACTTAACGACGTTTTCTTAATGACTTTGGTCATATTTTCATAATCTCCTCGACTTCGAAACCTGAAGACGGAGTTGAGTACCCTTAGGAACACCTGACATGGCAAGAAAAATATGATGAAAGGTGTGACTTGGATGTTCTTTGCCATTACCATCACATACATGTTTCGAGAAATCGGGCTGCCGCACTTTGGACAATATTATATCCCAAAGAAGCGGAGATGTTTTATCTTGATTTATTGGAGGAAGAGATATGGCTGATGGAGAGGCGCTTATAACGTTATCATAAATCACAACGTGCGATGCTATCAGATCATCACATTCGGGAAAAAATGATTGACATATATAACGATTCTGCGTTGGCATCAGATAATGACATTTTCGACTACACCAATTCTGGTTATGATTACTTTTCCTAATGCATACATGAAAATTTTAGGGAAGAGTACGAACGAAATATATCAAACTATAACAAAAAATAAATTGATTCTGATATGCAACGATCTTACTTACCTAAATGTTTAATACGCAATGGGAAACCATTTTATTGTACTTCTGATAGGTTCGACCTAAGCATTTGAGTGTTTGTACTACATAAGTATGAGTTTAATGTCTACTGTGCTCAGCATGTTTGCTGGTGGTGGTATGGTATTTGTATTCGAATATAATATAATCCAAATAATTTTGTCTTTGAGTATGGTGTTTGTACTTGAATCTAATATCTTCAATAAATAAACAAATTATAACAATAGCTAACTCTTTTAAATAAAGGTACACATCGTTATTAAATAAAAATGATTTTATTATCATAACAAATTATTACATTATAAGTTTAACTTTACATCGGATCCCTACCAAGATATTGCTCATAAGGAAATTCGTTGAAAAGTCCAAAAATACCATCGACAAGAGAGGGTTGATTGAGCGATCCTCTAGGGTCGTGTGTTGGGGGATGGGTCGTATTAGGAAAAGAAATTGGATATTCATCTCCATATATGTATACGGGTGTGTATTGCGGAATGGGGTTGTGCCCGGTAGATGAACTTGGCCCAACGCCTCACAAAGTTGCAATATCTTTATATTTTTATTGCAGAAGTTTGTCTCTCTCTCTCTCTCACCCACCTTTGCCACATAAGCTCTCGTTAAAACATTCTTGATTTAAGTTTCCCTATGTATTCCTCTCTAAAAAACACCATATCACGCCAATGGGAGCGTGAGTAAAATTCTCCGGCGCTAAGTTATTATGAGTGCTTAGCGCCTGACTATTGTGCCATTCAAATTTATATATGCAACTTCAGACTCCCTTGACAACGGTATACAATTTGACGATGAAGATTGTCCATGTGTGTTGTATATATGGGGAACTTCCCATCTATCTACTAGTGCACTGGGTACCCGCAAATCAGAGGGTGCAATCGAAGCGAACCCTACTCTGTCATGGTTTTCCACCGAATTAGGGAGGGAAATATTGCACCCTTACCCACAATATTCCATTATGTTAACCATTAATTTTCCAATGAAACTGCGACACGAGCAATTGCAGGTTGCTAGTTGTCAATTTGTTCCATATATATTTCCCTTGGAATGAATGTCATATGATACGGTGGGTTTTCTGGAATTGTAACAAAACTTGTCATTTGACGATAGCAGCGATCTCCGAGATACCAAGTTCCACCTAACTCGATATCCAAAAGCATGAACCGTCTCTGCCCCAAATCGTGATCAACTATAACGACATTAAACTGGTTTTCTTCTAATCCCATAAATGGTTGCCATATCACTGACTCTGGAGAGCGCATTTCTAGTTGCTCCTGCATTACCGAACTTTTGAACCTCATCTATCCCAATAAAGACCCACGTTGATTGGACACCCATCGTAGCATACATGGCCATATTTCCATAGCATTATCATGCAATATGGGAGCCATTATGTGAAGGTACTCGTAGCCGAAGTACTGCGGGTAATAGCAAAAACTCATTAGTATTTGGTATATTATTAAACTAAAAAAATTTAAATTTAATGGTTGTGATTCAAATGTTAAATTAGAGAAAAAATACCTCTATAAGTTGCCAGAAACAATTTACTATTTTTTGCGCATTTATGGTGCATGCATCAAGCGCGTAGTAAACACGGCTAAAATGGAAGAACCCTAATCCTTAGCATCCATGTCATTAAGATCATTTAAGTAAGTTGTTCAATCCACACACAAGGTATTATGGCCCGTCGGGAAAAAAATGGAGCTTAACACAAATACAATAAAAGCTCTGGCGATCTGTTCTTCGCTCACTAATCTTTGCTCCCGAGCTTGTTCGCACCAATCCAACATATACATTTTTAAGGTTCTACAAGATATATTTCTTCCTTTGTACTCTGGGTCGCCTATTTCGAGAAAATATTGGTCGAACATTTCCTCCATAGTATAAGGACAAGATGTTGGAAAGCTAGGAAAAATTGGATGAATTCCAATTGGAATTCCTAAAACCAAATAATTTAAGAAGTATTAAATATGAAAACTTTCAACAGTAATTAATAAAAATAATTACAGCGCAAAAAAATAGTATTGAAATAATTACTTGATAAATGCACAAAATCATAAGGGGTAATCCCCAACTCCACACTCGGTAGATGGAATGTATGCGTTATTTCCAACCATTTGCTTATAAGCACTCCAGTCATTTGGTTGTCGATGTTAGGAAAATATTCGCTAAATAAATGACTGAAACCAAAATTCCCAATGACCGCTCGCATAAATGGAATCTGGAATAATTCGGCATACACCTCTATCGGACCTTGGACACTACCGCGCATGTGAAATTGACTGTCGGTAGGATGAGCTGTAGGATCAATAATTATATCTCTCGCAAGCGAAAAACTATCGTTAAACAACTGATGATAATTCCGATACAAGATTGGCAAAATCGGTGGTGGGGGTGGAATGTGATTTGTTTATGCGATTTTGCCACACCATTTTCTTTGAATAGATAACATTTTGAAAACAAATAGTATTGAATATATAAGAAATATGTGTCTGATTTTTGGGATTTAAAAAATGTACAAGGATGCTGTAGGAATAATTATGGGATTATTTTTGGGAGTATGAAACATAGGAGATAAAAGTATGTTGTAGGAATAAATTTGTGATAAGTATGAAAAATAGAAGAGGAGAAAGTGGTATTTATAGGGGGTAAATGTATAATTAATAAAACTGACAACAGCTAAATAATAACATCTAGAAACGGCAAGAAGTTAATGGTACTGGGGAGCTTGGCGTGAAATATATACTCCCCCAATTCTGGCTGTGTAACACTCGTCCGTTTAGAGTGGGCCCCACCGCTGCCACGTCATTTTCACACCGCCCCATCGTAAAAAATGGACAAATAATCTAACTCAAAAATTACACATTTGTATTTTTTTACACGCTCCCGCTACAGATGGCCTAAGGGAGAGTGTCATGGTACCCCGGCAGAGGCCTGTAAATGGGTCAGATTCGGATCGGATCATGCCAATCCATATCCGAATTCGTTTATGTTAAACGGATTTTGATCCGATCCGATTATCCGACGGATTATGTGTTAGGGTTCGGAATCCGAATCCGTTAGGAATCCATTAATCCGATATGTTTATCCGATCCGATCCGATTATAATATTATAAATAACTATTATAAATTTCAAAATACAATATATATTATAAATAACTATTATAATATATATTTCAAAAAATATATTTAAATAACTATTATAATATAAATTACTATTATAAATAAATACAATATATATATTAATATAGGACTATTAAAATTTCCATTTAAAATATTAATAAATGTCTAAATACAATATATATATATTAATTAAAAATATTATATATATATATATATATATTAATTAGATAGGATTATTAACAGATCAGATCATATGAATTTCGCTCCATTTAATAAACGGGTAACCGGGTAATCGAATAATCGGGTAATCGAATTTCAGGCGTGATCCAAATCCGTATAAATGGATCGGATTTGGATAAAATTCGATTCGTTGACCTGCCTACCCCGGCAGAGAGCGTTTTGGATGCAAGGAATCCAGGTACCCAAAAGAGCACGCCCCAAACTTTGTTTGCAAGCGGTCCCCCCAAACTTCCAAATGCTCCCCAGGCCAATGGTACCATAAATACTCCGGCCCAACCACGGCCTTTTGCAAATGGTGCTGTTCCAACAGGCCCCATTCCTGGGTTCCACCCTCCACCACCACCTCAGGTGTTCCCAACCATGCAAATCTCTGGACCACCATCTTGGCAGGGTCATCCATAGCAGCAACAGGGTCAAATGCTTGCACTGCCTCCTACGCACTCGTTTATACGATTATAAATGTTGGTTTGAAAGAATTACTTGACTCAATGATGATGAAAAATCTAAACCTGTTATGATTTGTCTAGCAAAACGATTCCTTGGTGATGGATTGCGACCAATTTTTTTGGATAAAATAGGAGGACCATGCTCTTTTGTAGGTGTAAATATTTTTACGTAGTCTCCAGATGGTTGGCATTTGCATGCTTAAAAAGTGGCCAGCATGCCAACTAACATAGTTCCAGTCAACCCACCAAATTGGATGGCAAGATTGAAGCACTTTATACTCTTGACTCACTTGGGTCTACATTGTATAAGTGCTCATTTAGTTTGGAAATAGTGACAAAATTGAGTCCATCCCCTAGATACCAAAGAGCCTCAAACAATTCTCTACAATTCATTCCTCTTGTTTGATTGATCAAGGTATATGCACAAACACTCACACACATTAGGACTGCATACATTATTCATATATTGCATAAATTGTTTGTGTGTGTGTTGTGTGTGTTAATTTCCCTTAAAAAAAATTAATAATTTTTGGGGAATTTTTAATGAATTTTGAAACAATTTTTCATAATTAAATTTGGAATTAAAATGTTTTGGGGTCATTCTATAAATTCTGGTTTTATGGTTTTATGCCTAAAAGTTCTCTTGGGTAGAAACCAAAAGCGCTGAAGACATTAGGGTGTGTTTGTAATTTCTTTTAGACGCACGTTTGTGTTTCAATATTTTCCCTACACTTGTCGCAATCCTATTGGTTGATTGTGTGTTTCTTTTAAGAAACAAAATCGATATCTTTTATCAGCCCTTGGATTGAACTTGTCAACGCTCTGCATGCGTCCTTTTCCAATCCATGTGAAACCCTTATCCTCCAATCACAATCCTCTTAACCAATCGCTTATCTTAAACCGTTAGATTGAAGTCAATATGAGAGGAATGAATCCCATCCCTTGATTTTGAACCATCTTCTCGATCCTTCTCAGCCCAGTATATAAAGAGGCTAACCCTCAGCCTTTGAGAAGATTTTGCCCCTTCATATAATTTTAGTGAGAAGAGAGAGAAAAGAGAGAGAGAAGAGAGAGAAACCATAGAGTTAGAAACCCTAACCCTAAATCATTTCAAACACCTTATCAAACCCTAACCCTTTTACCAAAAACCAGTTTACAACAAACACGATTCCTGAGTGTTTGATAGTTTTTGTGTGTTGGTTTGAAAGTTATTTCGTGATGTAACTTCTTCGTTTTAAGATCTTGTGTCCAACTTAAACATTAGGTTAGATATGTATTTCCGTTTTATAGAAATCATAGATCTGGTCATTTTATGTTATATTATACTTAGATCTGCATTCGTAGTTTCTTGTCTTGAGAAATCTATTGTTGATTATTTTCTGTAAATGTTTTCATCTTCAAAATCAACAAAATCATTTTCTGCTTCTAGTTCTTTTGAAATAAGGCCTTTGACCTAGTTGGAATCACACTTGGCGGATTTTAATTTCAAAAATATTTTTCAAAACCCTGAAATTGATTAAGATCTTGAAACATTTTCTGAGCAAGATAACCGTGGATTATTGGTTCATTTTAAAGGTCAAATAAGGTTTAAGTTTCCTAAGAAGAGAGAAACTGAAAATCACAGCATATAGATTTGGTTTGTAATTTGCTAGGACTATTTGTATAAATAAGCGTGTGTGTGTGCATGAATGTGTTAGAGCGCCATCATAAACACTTACACACTACAACAATGAAAGTGTTGGTATTAAGATCTTGAAACAAGAGTCGACATAAAGACTGGAATAAAGTGGAAGTTAGCAAACTGGTAGAGCAACATCAACAATCAGATCTGCAAAAAAGTTAGAAGGACACCAGTGGGTACATTCCTAAACTTATATATAACTGATTTGTGTGAATGTGTGCTATATATTTTGTAACTGATATATTTTGTTTTAGTAGATTTTCTTTTTTACTCCGCAGAGGGAATCATGGATGTTTCCTCAGTTGGGTGAGGTTTTACCACGTTAAAAATCTCTTGGCATTAATCTTTCTCCATTTCCTCATCTCATTCTTACTGGTGTGGTGATTTAAACTGTTTTAGTTTTGTTTTTCAAAACTTGTTAACAAATCTTGAACTGATCTCGTGCACGTTTTATTAATCACATCTTGTGATTAAAACTATTTTGGTTTAAAGAAAAGGTTTTCCTCAAAAAACAGTTCGGAGTTACTTAAATAGTTTAATCATGTATTAAACAACTTTAGTAATAGTTTTTTAATTGGTATCAGATCTTTGAAAATATTTTTAAAAGATCTTGTGTTTCTGAAATTGTTTTATTGAAATCAAATCAATGGACGAGAAAAATGAAAGATTTGACAACTTGACCAGACCCCCTCTCTTTGATGGAAACAACTTTGCTTACTGAAAGGTATGAATGGTTGATTTCATATAAGGAACCTTGGGAGATGATGTCTGGCATATTGTGGAAAATGGATAAACTTATCCTACTAAACCAGCCACTGAAGAAAGTAATGAGAGGATTAAGAAAGCATTAAGTGAATTCACTCAAGAAGAGAAGAAAACTTCTCGAAACAATAACAATGGCAAGAATGCGATCTTTATGTCTATAAATGTACATGAGTTCAAAAGGATCTCATCTTGTGCCACTTTTAGGGAAGCTTGGGATACACTGATCACTGCACATGAAGGTGACACTATAGTTAAGGATGCTAAAACTCAAAAGATATGCTATTGAGAAAGTGTACATTTAATATCATTGCCACAGAAATTTGACAGACATATGACAGACATGAAATTGTATCTAAAATTCTAAGATCATTGCCACAGAAATTTGACAACAAAAGATATGCTATTGAGAAAGTGTGTGATCAAAATCTCACTCTTGAATTACTCAGTAGTAAACTACAAACTGAGGAAATGGAATTAGAATTTAAGAAACAAATGACCGAGTCCCATAGGAAACAGGCTAGTTCCAACTTGAGTTTTTCCACTAAGTTGATGAAACCTGAGTTTACTATTCCTATTGATGATTCTGATGAGGAATGTGATATAGATAGTTTGGATAATCAAATTGCCTTGATGTGAAAATAGTTTAAGAAAATTGTAAAATTTAGAAATAAATTGTCAAACAGACAAGGCAAGTCAAATTATCCAACTCAGTCTAACTACAAACCTTATGAGAAAGGTCAAGACAAACATCATAAGGAAATGAGAATCAACAAAGACTTCAAGAACATTTAATGTTTTAGATGTGGAAAACTAAGACACATAGCACAAGACTGTAGAGTGAAACTGATCACTGCCAATAAACATACTAGGGTCAACATTTACAAAACATGGGATGATTCAAGTGATTCTGAAAATAAGGAACCTAAATCTTCTGATTTTTTTGATCCTTGCATTCTTTCTTTGCCAAGATAATCTATAATGATGATATGCCTTTGCATATGTATGAGAATGACGATAATAGGTCTACTTCTGTTGTTATAAATCATACTTCTACTTCTTTAGATGCTTTAATTTCTGAGAATATTACTAGCTCTACCACGGGGTGTGATGTCAATGGGTGCGTGAGCTCAAGAATTGAATCTTTAGGGGTCACTTCACACACTACACTTAGTGACTCATACACTGAAGACCTCCCTGACATTCACACACTTTATGCGAAAACCCTCAAGAAAAACACTAGACTAGAGAAGATAGTGACTGATCTCACTAAGAAACTAGAAGACCTAAGTCTGATGGTTAAACTTAATGCTGAAGAGTATACTACCCAATGCCTAACTCATGAAAATGAAGTCAAATTTTTTTATCAAAAATTAAAGAATTTGATTGAAGAAAATGAAACTCTGGAGAAAAAAATATAAAGGGACATTATTAGAATTGGAACAATCCAAAGAGAAGACAGTAACAGTTTTTTAAATATTTGCAAAATTTGAAAATAATTCAAACCGTTTTGATGGTTTTGTTGTTGATTCAAAAACCAATTCTAATGATCGAACTGGAATAGGGTTTTGTCCAAATTTGAAGACACAAACTAAAACCATGAACCAATTAAGTTTGTGTCAGAACGCAAAAGACCTATAGAAACTTGTCTAGATTTTTATTATCTGAAAAATGAGTTTGATGAAAAATAATAAAAGTTTGATATTGGGGAATCAAGTTTCTCTAAGTGTGAAAGTCCACCCAATACTAAATATGTCTGCCCCTCCAATTATGAAGAGTGATTTCGCCTTTCAAACTATACTCCCTAGGAATAAGGTTCAACTCCAAAATGCCACGAAGTCTATGTTTAGAGACTTTTCTAAGGAGATACCATCCTCAAGAAAATTATATTTCTCTTATTTGGTCATTCCTTTGAAGATTGCTACTCTAGACGTTTAGTCAACCCTGTCTATAATACTCATGTGTACCAAAACTTTAACTATTCTAGGCGAAGCCGTAACTATTATTTTCTCCCTAGACAACCAGACAAAAACTCTAACTATAGAAAGAGAAAGACCACCTAAAAGATAATTTTCAAGAAGGATTCCTAGACACTTTCCTAAGATAAATGCTCTTGTTGATTATAAAATTCAACCTCATGCGCAAAACATTTTTCAACAGAAATCTAATGCTCGCAAATTTTATCAAATGAGAGCAAATAAGTGAAAAATGAAAACAAGAGCTATTTAGGTTAAAAAGGAAGAGCTATTAACCCAGATGAAGTGAAAAATTGTGATTACTTCTTTAAAAGTTGAACACACTCCCTTTGGTTGGTATTTAGACTCTGGATGTTCAAAGCACATGATTGGGAATGATACCAAACTTTTAAACAAAACCAGCTTTGTTGGAGGAAAAGTTATTTTTGGTGATGGTGTATCATCTCAAATCATTGTTAAAGGAACACTCCAAGAAAAAGGATTACCTTTACTTGAAAATGTTCTTCTAGTAAAAGGTCTTAAGACCAACCTAATTAGTATCTCACAATTTTGTGACTCAAATCATACTGTCACCTTTTCAAAGAATAATTGCAAAATTTTAAATGAAAAAGTTGAATGCATAATTACAGGACTCAGGACTCCAGATAATTGTTATACTTTCCAGAACAATACTGAGGTCTGTAATATTGCCATAATGGATGACAATGAGATATGGCATAATCGAATGGATAACATAAATTACGAAAATCTTAGTAGATTGTCTTCACAAGAAATAGTTAGAGGTATTCCTAAGATCAAACCTATTTCTAATATTGTCTGTGGATCTTGTCAGGAAGGAAAAATTATTAAGGCCCCTCATAACAAAGTCAAAGGTATCCTTACCTCTAAACCCCTGGAGCTCATCTATATGGACCTTATGGGTCCTTCTCAAACTGTTCGTCTTTGTGAACACAATTACATTCTTGTTATGGTTGATGACTTCACCATATTTACTTAGGTAGCTTTCTTAAAACAAAAGTCTGACACATTCCAAAACTTTTTGAAGATTTTACTTCGAATTGAAAATGAGAAATATACTCAAGTAAATAAAATTCGTAGTGATAGAGATGGAGAATTCATAGATACTGGTATTATAAAGTATTGTGACTATAATGGTTACAAACATGAATTTAGTGCTCCTAAGATTCCTCAAAAGGACGGTATTGCTGAGAGAAAGAATTGTACCCTTCAAGCGATGGCACGTGTTATGATTCATGTCAAAACTTTACCTAAGTATTTTTGGGTAGAATATATTCGTACTGCGAGTCACATTATCAATAGGGTCTATCTTAGAAAGAATTCTAAACAAACTCCTTACGGACTATGGTATGGGAAGAATCCCAATCTTAAGTACCTTAGAACCTTTGGTAGTATGTGTTATGTCTGCAGAGACAGCGAACACTTATCCAAATTTGAGACTCGTGAAGATGAAGCTGTTTTCTAGGATATTCTCCTAACAGTAGAGCAAATCGTGTGTATAATCATCGTACTAAGACCTTAATAGAATCCATAAACATTATTATAAGTGACACTATTGTAGAGAGTAAGACTGGAGAACCACCTATTGTGGAAGAGTCTGAAAATGTTTTAGAAAATAACTCTCCATAAATAGATGGTTCTTTACCAATTGAGACACCTGAAGTACTTAATTGGGTTTGTAAAGACCACCCCATTGATAATGTTGGTGGTAACCCTAGTGAGCTTGTACGTACAAGATCTCAATTAAGAAACTATGCTCATTGTACATGTTTTGTTTCCCTTGTGGAACCAAAGAATGTAAATGATGCGTTGAATGATCCTCATTAGATTTTTGCAATGCAGGATGAACTTCTTTAATTTGTCATTCATGATGTTTGGTATCGTGTACCTAAGCCTGATCACAAAAAGGTTATTGGCACATGTTGGATATTTAAAAATAAACATGATGAAAGTGGGATAATCATTAGAAACAAAGCCAGATTAGTTGTTTAAGGATACTCTCAAATTGAAGGAATAGATTTTAACGAGACTTTTTCTCCTGTTACTCGATTAGAATCAGTTCGTCTTCTCTTTTTCATAGCTTGCTACTTACATTTTACACTTTACTAAATGGATGTTAAATTTGTCTTCCTTAATGGAATATTGACTGAGGAGACCTATGTAGAACAACTAAAAGGGTTAATTGACCCTAAATATCCAAATCATGTCTTTCGTCTTCAAAAGGCATTGTATGGCCTAAAATAAGCACCAAGAGCCTGGTATGAGCGCATTTCCAATTTTCTCTTAGACAAAGGTTTTAAGAGAGGTGGAAATTATCAAACCCTTTTTGTCAAACATTTTGACAAAGATATCATTATTGCTCAAGTTTATGTTGATGATATCATTTTTGGATCAACTTCCCATTCAGAAGTTAAATGTTTTTCTGAAATTATGCATAAAGAATTTCAAATGTCTCTTATGGGGGAGTTACAATTTTTCTCGGGTCTTCAAGTCAAACAAAATTCAAAAGGATTATTTGTTTCGTATTCAAAATATGCTTTAGAGATTGTTAGAAAAATTCGGCCTTGAGAGTGCAAAAGATGCCAAAACTCCCATGAGTACTACTGTTAAACTGTCTAAGGATGAAACTGAGAAATCCATAGATCCAACATTATATCGTATTATGATAGGAACCTTGCTATACCTTACCGCCTCACGTCCTGATATTATGTACGTTGTTTGCGTGTGTGCCCGTTATCAAAACAATCCCAAAGAGAGCCATTTAGCTTGTGTTAAAAGAATTATAAAATACATTAAAGGCACTCTAAATCTAGGAATTTGGTACACCAATAATACTCCTAACACTATAATAGGATACACTGATGCCGATTGCGCAGGGTGTACTGATGATAATAAGAGCACATCAGGAGCATGTTATTATATAGGTAATAATTTGGTAGGTTGGAGTGGTAAGACACAAAACTGCACTTCTTTATCGACTGCTGAATAAAAATACATAGCCGCTGGAAGTTTCTGTGCTCAATTACTTTATCTTAAGAAAATGCTAAGTGATTATGGTATTAAAGAGAAAAAATTACATCTCTATTGTGATAATCAAAGCGCGATCAATATCTCTAAAAATCATGTTCAAGACTCGCGAACAAAACACATAAAAATAAGACATCACTTTATACGCGAATTAGTTGAGACTAAGGAATTATAAATCAATTATCTTCCTACTGATTTGCAACTCGCATATATGTTTACCAAACCTTTGGATTAAAATAGATGTCTTTATGTGCATAAATCGATTGGAATGGTTTGTGATGAATAAACTCTTTGGTTTGCTTAGATTTTCCCCTTGTCCATTTGAGACAAAATGGGGGAGAAATTTGAGTCTTATGAGTTCATTTCTTTTGTACGTATTCTAAAAAGCTTGAACTTAGTGATTATTTACAGGATTCCGTACAGTTATTCTCAACAGATGTAATAGGGTATTGAATTGTACTAGTTGAGTTATGTAATTTTCTTTTATAGGAAATGGGTAGATAGAATTTTTGTATAGGAATAGGCTTTTCCTTTTATTTTTGTTGCCCTACGAGTCCAAGATGACTCAAAGGAGATTTTGTCTCGTATTTCCAAAGGGGGATATTGAAGAACCGTATACTCTTGACTCACTTGAGTCTACATTGTATAAGTGCTCATCTAGTTGGGAAATAGTGACAAAATTAAGTCCCTCCCCTAGATACCAAAGAGCCTCAAACATTTCTCTACAATTCATTCCTCTTGTTTGATTGATCAAGGTATATGCACAAACACTCACACACATTAGGACCGCATACATTGTTCATATATTGTATAAATTATTTGTGTCTGTGTTGTGTGTGTTAATTTCCCTTAAAATAATTTTTAATGATTTTTTGGGAATTTTTAATGAATTTTGAAATAATTTTTTCATAATTAAAATTGGAATTAAAATGTTTTGGGGTCATTCTATAAATTCTGATTTATGGTTTTACGGCTAAAAGTTCTCTTGGGTAGAAACCAAAAGCGTAGAAGACATTAGGGTGTGTTTGTAATTTCTTTGAGACGCGCGTTTGTGGTTCAATATTTGCCCTACACCTGTCGCAATCCTATTGGTTGATTGTGTGTTTCTTTTAAGAGACAAAACCGGTGTCTTTTATCAGCCCTTGGATTGAACTTATCAACGCTCTACATGCCTCCTTTTACAATCCATGTGAAACCCTTATCCTCGAATCACAAGCCTCTTAACCAACCGCTTATCTTAAACCGTTGAATAGAAGTCAATATGAGAAGACTGGATCCCAGCCCTTGATTTTGAACCATCTTCTCGATCCTTCTCAGCCCAGTATATAAAAAGGCTAACCCTCAACCTTTGAGAAGATTTTGCCCCTTCGTCTAATCCAAGTGAAAAGAGACAAGAGAGAGAAAAGAGAGAGAAAGAGATAGAGAAGAGAGAAAAACCACATAGTTAGAAACCCTAACCCTAAATCGTTTTAAACACCTTATCAAACCCTAACCCTTTTACCAAAAACCAGTTTACACCAAACACCATCCCTAAGTGTTTAAGAGTTTTTGTGCATTGGTTTGAAAGTAGTTTCGTGATGTAATATCTTCGTTTTAAGATCTTGTGTCCAACTTAAACATTAGGTTAAATCTATATTTTCATTTTATAGAAATCATAGATCTGGTCATTTTGTGTTATATTACACTTAGATTTACATTCTTAGTTTCTCGTCTTGAGAAATCTTTTGTTTATTATTTTCTGTAAATGTTTTCATCTTCAAAATCAACAAAATCATTTTCTATTTCTAGTTTTTTTTAAACAAGACCTTTGACCTATTTGGAATCACACTTGGCGGTTTTCAATTTCAAAAATATTTTTAAAACCCTGAAGACGATTAAGATCTTGAAACGTCTTCTGAGAAATATAGCCGTGGATTCTGGGTTCATTTTAAAGGTCAAATAAGGTTTATGTTTCCTAAGAAGAGAGAAACATAAAATCACAGCATATAGATCTGGTTTGTAATTTGCTAGGACTGTTTGTATAAATAAGTGTGTGTGTGTGCATACATGTGTTAGAGCACCATCACAAACACTTACACAGTACAACACTGAAAGTGTTGGTAATAAGATATTGAAACAAGAGTCGACGTAAAGACTGGAACAAAGTAGAAGTTAGCAAACTAGGAGAGCGACATCAACAATCAGACCTGCTAAAAAGTTAGAAGGACACTAGTGGGTACATTCCTAAACTTGTATAGGACTAATTTGTGTGCATGTGTGTTATATAGTTTGTAACTAATATATTTTTTTAGTGGATTTTTCTTCTTACTCCGTAGAGGGAGTCGTGGATGTTTCCTCAGTTGGGTGAGGTTTTAGCACGTTAAAAATCTCTTGTCATTAATCTTTCTACATCTCCTCGTCTCATTCTTGCTAGTGTGCTGATTTAAATTGTTTTAGTTTTGTTTTTCAAAACTTGTTAACAAATCTTGAACTGATCTCGTGCATGTTTTATTAAACACATCTTGTGAACTAAACTATTTTGGTTTAAAGAAAAGAGTTTCCTCAAAATACAGTTCGGAGTTACTTAAATAGTTTACTCCTGTATTAAACGGCTTTAGTAACAATTTTGCAAAGATGGCATTGTATTTGTCTCCTCCTCAGTAAATCTTAGTAATGGTGTGGGAGTTTTTAATGCTGCTCGGACCTTTATTATTTTGGTGAAAACGTCAATTTTATTGTATTTTTTCAACTACAAACAACTTTAAACCTGTATTTTTTTGCAGGCATTTGTTGAAAATTAATGTTAAGTTTCGAAATTAATTATTTAATTTCAATTGTATTAAATTTTGAATTTCCCATTTATGTGGTCTTGATAAATGTCATATAATTAATTAGGAATGTGATAAATAAGGATATTAAAAGATTGGGTAAATCTTATCCGTTAGTCACATGATGGTTAGTGGCATTAGTGGGAGACTTGAAAAGAGTCCAATCTCCACTAGGATTTCGGCCCTCTTCCCCTTATAAATAGAGACCTCTACACCATCTAGAGTGATCTCATAACACACTGTTTCTAAGAACGGAGAGAAAATCCAAAATTCTCAGAATTCATATTTTCTCACAAATATTTTGGGCACATAAGATTGTAATTCTGGACTGTTCAAGAAGGGATTCAAAGGAAACTTTGATAGGAGCTTTCGAGTCACCTTATTCTAATCAATTGCAATGGACAAAGGTTAGTTTTGATCATAGTTATAATGAACTTATAATTCTGTGATTGCATGAAGTTTAAACATCTTGGATTCATGATAAAATTGTTTTTAACACGATGTAACATTATGGTTTATATCCGGATTTATGATTGACAAAACAGTATTGATTAACATGTGGTATGAGAGCAAGGTTTTATAATCTCATGTTTTCCTTTAATGGAAATTTCTTTATAACAATTTTGATCTTCTGAATCTGGAAATCTGGAATTTGTTCCTTTGATGAATCTGGAAATATTGTTTTGAAAAAAAATCTAAAAATCTAGAATTTTAAGCATTCTGGTAATCATACACTAATCTGGAATCGATGATTCGAATTTCGTTATGTATGATATTAAGAACGAAATTGCTTTATACAGTCCTTAATCTTATGAAAACTGTCCCATTATTGTTCAACCCCTTTTCGAGTTATTAGAATCCTAACATGCCGTTAACATGATTTTATTGTTTCATGTTGTGCAAGCATTCTGGAAAACACTTTTATTAATAACGATAAGAAAATGAATCTGTTTTTAAGATTAATTAAGTGAAAACTGTGATTGACGGAAAAATAGATTTCGGTAGAATTTTTTTTTGGTGCAGTGAATAGTAATTTTTGATAATTTTGGTGTTCGATTGACTTGAAACTTGGTAGGTTGACTGGAAATGGGCCAACGATCGAATTTCATCACCCTCGATTACGAAGTAATGTGTTTTTCGGCGATCCGAGTCTGTTAAGGCCCTCAAAAACCTGGTTTTACCATTTTAGGAAATATTCTCGGGGCTTATAACTCTTTACAGAAAATTGATGTTAACGTTCCGCAAAAAGTTTTGGTTTTCTATCATGTTTTTCTTCGATTCTATGGTGAAAACTCATTTTTACCATTTTTGGCAAAATTCATGTATTTTGTGTTTTTACTATACCTAGGCAATTATGTTTTTAAGGCATTTAAGATGCTATTGGTATCTTTTTAATTACTTGTAGATTACGTATTATAGTTAATATTTAATGCATGATTAACTATACTTGAGTTGCGACATGTAAGCAATTATTCATTTGAGTTTAGTCAAAGGCAAAACACAGACTGAGACTGTATGTACAAATAATACACTTACTTTCATTAAAGGTTTATTCTAATGTTAGTTATAAAATTGAATTGAGGCGCAACACGTGCTAATATCTTAATTAAACAACATTAGAACTGGGTTTGTGAAAACATAATAGTTGACATTAAGTCCATTAATCATGGTATTAAATGTTTAGGCAACAAACACAGATACCAAAATTATGGGACCATGATAAATGAATTATAAGGTAGTATATCATTACAAATCTGAACATTTTGTGATGATTAACACAGATTCCGTGATTTTCATATTGTACACGAAATCTGCCAAATTTTTAGCTAACAATTCAATATTCGACCCTTGCAAATTTTATTGTGTAAAAAAATTAATTCGTGAACATTGTTATTAATTGCAGTTCCCCTTAACCTGTATTCGCAAGCTTAGTCCTATTCTAAATTTAATGGAACTAATTTTTCTGAATGGAATGAGGAAATTGAGTTCAGCCTAGGGGTTCTTGACGTGGACATGGCAATTATATGTAATAAACCCTCTGCTATTACTAATGCCAATAGCGAGGATGAAATTGTTGTCTATGAAGCATGGTCTCGATCCAATAGGATGACCCTTATGTTTATGTGAATGTGTGTTGCTGCTAATATTAAGACCTTCCTACCTGAAACTAAGAAAGCGAAAGAGTATTTGAACAACATTAAGGAACGCTTTCGCACTATTGATAAATCCATTGCTGGGAAACTGATGGCAGACCGGACCAGTATGAGGTTAGATCGTACTCGAACCATGAATAAGCACATTATAGAGATGACCAATCTGGTAGCTAGACTTAGAGTTTTGGACATGACAATGGATGAGTCTTTTCTCGTCCTTAAACTCCCTACCTCCTGAGTATGGTCCTTTCCAAATCAATTACAACACTATAAAAGATAAGTGGAATGTAAATGATTTACAAAGCATATTGGTGCAGTAGGAAGGAAGGCCTAAGCAACAAAATGGCCATGTGACTAAGGGACATGTGGCAAATATTACAGTCAAAGGAGCTTGTTTTAAGAAGAAGTTTGACAAGGGCATTAAGAAAGGTCATGCACCATCTCATCAAGCTGAACCATCAACTGCTGTTGTGAAGAAGGAAAAGAACGACAAGTGTCACTTCTGTAAAAAGAAAGGCCATTTCCAGAGGGATTGTCATAAACAAAATCCCTGGATCGAGAAAAAGGGTAAGCCCTTTATTTATGTTTGTTTCGAATCAAACTTTATTAACGCTCCTTCTAACACTTGGTGGATTGATTATGTATCTATGTGTCATGTTTCTAATTTTATGCAGGGCTTCACTTCAATCCGTAAAACAAATCCAAATGAGCATTTTCTCTATATGGGCAATAAAGCGAAGGCTAAAATAGAAGCTATTGGAGTCTTTCGCCTGATTTTAAGCACTGGATTTATTTTAGATTTGCAAGAAACTTTTTATGTTCCCACAATTTTTAGGAATTTAATTTCTATTTCCAAACTTTCTTTAAATGGTTTTGCGATTGAATCTAAGTACAATGGTTTTGGTTTGATTAAAAATTCTAATAATGTTGGTTCGGGAATTTTATTAGATGGTTTATATCAATTGAATCTTGAAAAGAATTTTTCTGAAACCCTTGTGACCCTGCATCCTAATGTTGGTATGAACCGTACACTTAATGATGAAAAATCTGCTTATTTGTGGCATAAAAGATTAGGGAACATATCCAGGCCGAGAATTAAAAGGCTCATTAAAGATGGAATACTCCATAACCTGGATTGGGCCAATTATGATGTATGTGTGGACTGTATGAAAGGAAAATAGACCAAACATACAAAGAAATGAGCCAAAAGAAGCACCCAACTACTTGAAATAATACATACAGACATACGTGGACCTTTTGATATTCCATCCATTGTTGGAGAGAAATACTTCATCACCTTTATAGATGATTTTTCACGTTATTGCATTATGTACATGTTGTATGATAAATCCCAGTCTATGAACGTCGTTGAAATATACATTAATGAGGTTAAGAGGCAACTAGGCAAAAATGTGAAAATTATTAGGTCTTATATAGGTGGTGAATATTATGGCAGATATGATGAGTCAGGGCAACGCCCTGGCCCATTTGCTAAACTCCTTGAAAAATTAGATATTTGTGCCCAATACACAAGGCCAAGATCACCTTAGTAGAATGGTGCAGCTGAAAGGCGTAATCGTACCCTTATAGAAATGGTTAGAAGTATGATAAGTAGGACCTAATTGCCTACATGTTTCTGGACACATGCATTAAAGACCGTTGTACACATCTTAAATAGGGTTCCTAGTAAGTCAGTTTCAAAAACCCCTTTTAAACTTTGGAGAGGATGAAAACCCGATTTAAGGTATTTACATGTGTGGGGCTGCCCAGCAGAAGCTAAAATCTATAACCCTCATGAAAAGAAATTGGATCCTAGGACATTATCATGTCATTTCATCGGGTATCTAGAAAAGTCAAAGGGATATAGATTCTACTTTCCAAATCATACAACTAGAATCATTGAAACTCGAAATGTTGAATTCATTGAAGAAGGTGAAGTAAATAGGAGTATAAAATAAAGGCAGGTAATCATTAGAGAAGTCAGGGTAAAAATTACTATACCCAGAGTTCATAACATACCTGTTGTTCCTAATGTAGTTGTTGAACCGGTCATTGACCCAATCAATAACAATAAACCACAAGTGAATGATCAACCAACTGAACAATCGCATAATGATACTATAACCGATGAAACTTTGGAAGCACTACAGGAAGTGCCATCAAGAAGATCTCAAAGAGAAAGGAGATCAATAGTTCTGGATGATTATGTGGTATACCTTCAAGATAGCAAATTTAACATAAAGAATGTTAATGATCCAGTTTCTTATGAAAAAGCTATAAATACTGATGATTTCCATAAATGGATTAATCCCATGAATGAAGAAATAAATCTATGAATGACAATAAAGTTTAGGAGTTGGTTGAATTTCCAGAAGGACAAAAAAGAGTTGGGTGCAAGTGGATCTTTAAGACCAAACTTGACTCAAAAGGCAATATCGAACGACATAAAGCTAGACTTGTTGCCAAAGGTTTTAATTAATGAGAAGGCATTGATTATAATGATATCTTCTCTCCGGTTTCAAAGAAGGACTCATTAAGAATCAAATTAGCTTTGGTGGCTCATTATGATTTGGAGTTGCACCAAATGGACGTAAAAACAGCTTTTTTAAATGGGAATTTAAAAGAAGAAATCTACATAGCACAGCCACAAGGCTTCATAAAGGAAGGAAATGAAGACATGATCTGTATGTTAAAGAAGTCAATATATGGTTTAAAGAAAGCTTCTCATCAATGGTACATTAAGTTCCACGATACCATTACATCCTTTGGGTTTAAGAAAAACATTGTTGGTCGGTGTATATACCTGAAGATCAGTGGGAGTAAGTTTGTGTTTTTAGTACTATATGTTGATGACTTACTTATCACCAGTAGTGATCTTGGTATATTAAGTGAAACCAATAAGTACCATTCTAAAAACTTTGAAATGAAAGATTTTGGTGAGGCAACCTTCGTGATCGGGATAGAAATATCTCGGGATAGATCACGAGGAACGTTGGGATTGTCTCAGAAAGCTTACATTAACAAAGTTTTAGAAAGATTTAGCATTTAAAGTTGTAATCCTATTAATGTTCCACTTCAGAAAGGGGATAAGCTCAGCTTAAGTCAATGCCCTACAAGTGATTTATAAAGGGAGAACATGAAAGGCATGCCTTATGCTTTGCTCGTAGGAAGCTTGTTGTATGCACAAGTCTCCACTAGGCCGGATATTAGTTTTGCCTTTGGGATGTTAGGTAGATATCAAAGCAATTCAGGGATTTAGCATTGGAAAGTTGTAAAGAAAGTGCCGAGGTACCTGCAAGGGACCAAGGATTACATGCTCACATATCGAAAGACTGATCACCTTGAGGTGATTGGTTATTCAGACTCAGATTTAGGGGGATGCCTTGACAGTAAGAAGAGCACTTCGGGTTATGTCTTTCTTATGTCTGGAGGAGCCGTTTCATGAAAAAGTGATAAGCAAAGCGTAATTGCATCATCTACTACGGAGACTGAATACATTGCTTGCTAAGCTACAAATCATGGATTATGGCTCCGAAACTTTATTTCAGGACTTAGAATTATGGGGTCAATATCTAAGTTGCTGAAAATTTATTGTGGTAATGACGCAACAGTCTTCTTCTCGAAGAATGATAGGTATACTAAGGCTGCTAAGCATGTTAAGATGAAATACTTATCAGTTAAAGAAGAAGTTCAGAAACAAAGAGTGTCAATTGATCACATTAGTACGCGTGATAACATAGTAGATCCTCTTACGAAAGGACTATCTCCGGAGACCTTTATGGACTATGTCAAATAGATGGGTCTCGATTAGTTAGATTATGATTGCTATTTTGGCTTAGTTGTATGACACTATTACTTGAATTCAATAAAAGTGTTTCTGATTTATATTATTTTTATCTTTTGTGAATGCATGCATATAATTATGAATTATTGTTGACAGAAATAGTCCTTATTCAAAAGGACCTTATGAGGCCATTATGATACCCAATATTAAAGGCTTAGTTGAATGAAACGTTGGTGTTGTGGTACATGGAAGGAGCCATGCTCTTGAATGGCAAGAAACCGCCATGATTCGCATCCGTGAATCATTTGATTTAGCAAACTAAATTTATCAATGATTGTGCACATTATGATACCTAATCTAATTATACGAATTATTAAGACCAAGTGGGAGACTGTTGAAAATTAATGTTAAGTGTCGAAATTAATTATTTAATTTCAATTGTATTTAATTTCGAATTTCCCATTTATGTGGTCTTGATAAATGTCCGATAATTAATTAGGAATGTGATAAATAAAGATATTAAAAGATTGGGTAAATCTTATCTGTTAGTCACATGATGGTTAGTGGTATTAGTGGGAGACTTGAAAAGAGTCTCACCTCCACTAGGATTTCGGCCCTCTTGCCCTTATAAATAGAGACCTCTACACCATCTAGAGTCATCTCATAACACACTGTTTCTAAGGAGGGAGAGAAAATCCGAAATTCTCATTATCCATATTTTCTTACAAATATTCTGGGCACTTAAGAAAGTAATTTTGGACTGTTCGAGAAGGGATTCAAAGGAAGCTTTAACAGGAGCATTCAAATCACCTTATTCCAATCAATTGCAATGGACAAAGGTTAGTTTTGATCATAGTTATAACGAACTTATGATTATGTGATTGGATAAAGATTAAACATTCTGAATTTATGAGAAAACTGTTTTTAACACGATGTAACATTATGGTTTATATCCGGATTTATGATTGACAAAACAGCATTTAGAAAAAATTCATGTACTTAGAATATGTAGCATGCCATTGAAATTGAATATGAATAAAATGTAGTGCAATAAACTCGTATGTTTATATTGGAATTGAAATTCCTGGAAATTCCTGCACCATTTGTGAACTCTTATTTATATTGGAATTGAACATGTTTTGATAATAGTTTTCTTTACCTGATAATTTCAATGTACTCTTGCGATAAATGCAAAAATATCTTCTTATTTGGCTTGCTTAGTTTTTCTATAAAATGGGTCATTTTGAAATGGTTCAGTATTATATATATTCTTTAGAAAAATTGTGTACATCGAAAATAAATAAATTTAATCTTTAGATCATTTAAATTTTATATTCTGTTTTTTCCCTTTTATGTGTTATGTTTTGTTGGCATATTTATGGACTATGTACGTACGTAGTTTTTGTAAATGCACATCTATTTAGCTTTATGTTTTAAGAATTGCAAGTACAAGTCTTTATATTTCTTTCTCTGTTGGAAAAGAAAAGATTATGAGAAAACTAATTAACACTTCAATTTTCTTTTCACATACGTTTAAATTTTTTTTGCTACAGAAGTCAACAATAAATGTTGTGGTGGTAAGGGGGACGGGTGGTGTACAGGAGGAGATGTGGTCATGTGCTAATTTCGGGGTTGATCATTTAACGTGTTTTCTTTTTTTATTACTATTATTTATGAAATGTATATTCTCTCGGAATGCTTCTTCTCATATAGAATTAGTTTATATGCATTCCCAAAATTCATACATTGTATAAGAATTTAGTGACCAGCAAGAGCCAAAATTATTTTATTTAGGGTTCTATCTGTATTCTTCCTTTTTTGCATTGATGTATATTATGTAGGTTGTGTTCAACATGCAATACAGGTAAAGTTGTTGATTTGTATAACTTTGCAAAGTGAAGTTGCCCAATGATTTTGCATTTTCAGTATGCATTATATTGTTTTTCCCTAATGTTGGTGATATTTTATTAGACTGCAACTCGAAAAGAAAGACCGGATGACTAACCACCTTCGTCACGCATGAATAAAATGAATAGATTATGCAATTTTATGATTTAAAATAATATTGATTATGGATATAGGACAACAAACATTTGGTTTTCATTTTTAGTCCCTATTTTCAAATTAAAGGGAAACGTGGCATGTTGTGATTGGTTGACGTTTTGTGAATATGTGTCCGCACCAACAACTTTATTAAAAAAATAGGGGCTAAAACTACAAATAAAATGTTTGTTTTCCAATTTTCAAAATTTTCAAAGCCCCTAAAATAAATGTAGAATTGTTGTTTATTTGATACATGATTGGTATGGTGTTGAAAATAAAAGCTTTGATAGAAATTTAATAGGCATGAAATTGTGAATAGTGCCATTGACAAGGGCATAATTATATTTTTAGTTAAAGATCTCATATCTTAGATAGTGTATGTGAATAATAGATAAATCTTTCTTTGTAACTCTGAGAAAACCTAATGCCTATCAAGGGGAGTGTATTAATACAAAATTTCAGTGAACAAGTTGGTGATTCTATTTTGCCATATATATAGTGAGAATGTACTATATTTTCAAATATTATACTAGTGCCTTTAGGGACAAGCATCCGCACTAGTTATGATAAACTACCATATAATTTGTGCGATGCGCGGGAGAAATATATCAAACAAATATAATAATAACTATAAAAATTGGTATATATCATAAATTTAATATCTTATTCTAAAGCCATTATAAAAGCTTAATTTCTTCGTAAATAAATATGTTTGTTATTTTTAAATATTTTTATTACATAAAATTATTTTTTATAAATAAAAATGTCAAAACAACTGAACGTATTTTATATAAAAAAATTATGCATATTCTTATTTTTTTAGTTCAAAAAAATTGTAAATCATTTATAGATAAAAACTTAAAGTTTTTACTATAAGTAAAATGTTAAAAATGTTTTAATAACTAAAAAATTATATCAAAAATATTTTCAAAATTTTGAATTTTTTTACCTAGAAGATATTCTTTATAAATAAAAACTTAAAAAAAACAGTATGTATTTTATATAAAAAAATACATATTTTAATTTATTTCAAGTTTAAATTTTTTAAAATTATTTATAGATAAAAACTTAAATTTTTTTTATCAATACAACATTAAAATTATTTTTATAACTAACTATTTATTTATTTTTAATATTTTATTTTTGAGTATTAATTATTATTTATATCTTTAATATTATTTTATTAAAGGTATAATATAAATGTAATGATACAGTGAATTTATAATAGATTAATGAGGCGACCGAGAGCCAAGCATGGTCCAACTTGCATGAAGTTGATGATTCTTTATTAGATAACTTACATTCTCATGCAATTCCGTTGACATTGACATTGTCTTCTTTTTGTTATTTAATTATTGCAATTAAAATAAGGCCAGATTAGCTATAAATTGAAAGATTATCTGTTAACAGATCAAAAGTTTGATTAAGTTGAGCTTTTAGCTGAACCTCAATAATTTAAAAAAGTCTTTGGATCTTCAAATCCTGATATATAGAATGGGTTGCAGACAGTCATCACCCTATAGACTACTCCCATCATCTGATATTGAAGAAGACCATTTGCTTTAACCGGACAATAACTTGCAGGTATATGTATTCTTTCTCTTCCTCATATGAATAGGAATATATTTTGTTTTACAAATTTGTTGATACTAATCATCTAATATGATTAATTGAAATATAAATGACTCAATAATAGTAGTTCTTACAAATTTTAATGAATTAGTTCATTTTTTAACCAATCATATTGTTGGAACGCAACATTATTTTCCACAATTTTATTTTTATTTTTGAAATAAAAGGTCAAAAAAATTGTGCTCCCGTTTTTGTGCTTCAAAATAGTGGGTAGGAGACATCTGCATGAGTCTTAATGTCATGCTAATTACATGTAATAATTCTTAATATGTGTTCTAAAGGTACACAATAAAAACTTCAAAATAGTAAGAATATACTGTGGACATACAATTAATAGACATACAATTAATAGGAGACAAATGTTCATGTAGAGTTCTCGTAATTATTATTTTGAGAACTAAAATATGTTTTTTAAGGACACATGTTATTATTTTATGAGGAGTGAATAAAATACTTAGGCCATGCTTAGTTGTGAAAAAGTATTTTCCAGATTTCTATTTCTAATTTTCACCCCCATTTTAAATTTCCATTTTCCATACAAAATTTTAGAAAACTAGAAATTGCGCCCATATGATAGATAAAAAATGTTTTCAAAATGTAATTTATAGAAAATTCGGGGGTTAAATATAATTAAAACAAACTTTAGGGTTATAATGTAATTACAAAAATTTTAGAGTCCAAATGTATGTTATAGACCGTCAAAAGAGACAAAATACAATTTATAGAAAGTTCAGGAGCCAAAATGTAATTCCTAAAAGTTTCAAGGCCAAAATATCATTTTTAAAAGACTAAGAGATTAAAATATAATTTACCAAAAGATTATGGATACAAATGTAAGTTATAGAAAATTCAGTATTAAAATGAAATTTAGAAATACTGAAAATTGGTGGAAAACTTGCTAAAGTTGATTTTCATTTTGTTTAGAAAAAATGGAAAAAATTGGTACACTGTTTTTCAATTTTTTCAATTTTTTTGAATTTTTTATTGAAAAAACAACCTCGTTTTCCATAATTAAAGAGAGCTCTAGATTTTTAGTGTGGGTTCTTACCACACATCTTATGCGCTGTCACTAAAATATTAGTAGTAGATTTTAAGGTAAAAGTGTAAATTATATAATTTTGACCACTTTGATTTGGTTAAACATTTAAAACACTATTACATCTCTTGTTGTAAGGTTATTATTAATTTACTTCACTTTGACTTTAGTTTAAGCCTAGTTAAATAGAAGTTTCTAAATCCGACTTTGTTTATCTTTTTAGGATATTGAACATTTCAAACTTGATATTGCAAAGAAATATGAAGCGTTGGTTAAAAAGAATGTGGAACTAGTGAGGGAAATATGTGAACTACGGTATGCCGTATCTAGACTGGAATCCACAAGTCCTCCAACACCACCTGTGAGTGTAAGCTAAATTAATTTGTTTAAATTTGAACTCTGAAATTTAAACTATTAAAAAATTTATTGTCAGCCTAAATAAATTAACAAACTCTCTGCATTTTCTTATATTCGAATATGAGATTTTAAGTTTAAAATATGAATTTGATTTATTATGAAGTTTTGCTACTTCAAACCAGGGGTGGTTATTTGTCGGTTTGGTCGGTATTTGGCTTGTTTCAATACTATAATGTTTTTTCGGTAAGTTCGGTTTCAATAATTACGTTTTTCAATTTCTAAAAATAATATACCAGTACCAAACTATTCGGTATTTTCCATAACTTTGGTTTTGGGTTTTTTGGTATTTTAATTTTGGTTTTCTTTTATTATTAATCTTTTTTCGGTATTTCAATTTGTTAATGGATTAACTAAACTAACACATAAACTACCAAATAGATACATGTTTATATTATGAGTAAGAGTCCTTCTATTGTAACTGAATTTTTGACATAATTTTTGACCGAAAATACACGTGGCGCCGTGTTATTGGTTTATTCTTTGATGCCACTGGCGTGGACCCCACAAAAGAACCAATAGAAACCCTCCACCTCATTCGGTAATTCCACTTTCGGTAAAAAATTCAGTCCCAATATCATTTTCCTATGAGTAAAGCTAGGGAAACCCATAAAAAACCTATTTGGTAAATCCAGTGAATAAGACAAAATGGGTACAAGTTTTTAATGCACATTTTGATGCCCTGGCGGGAGCCACAACAATAAGGTATAAGCTTTTAATGCAGTGGGTTTACCAAATGAATTTTTTTGTGGGTCTCCCTAGATTTATTCTTATATTATATCATAGTCATGAATTTATTAGGCATACATTTTTCTCACAAAGTTTTTAAAAAAAACCACTTCTTAGAGACAAAACATACAAATAAGTACATATTCTTAATTCGAAAAATTACTACATCTACTTTATTAGAGAAAATTAACTGAGAGTTTCTACAAGAGAGAAAATTAATGTTTAATATGACTTTTAAGATTTAAAGTTGTGATAAATGTGTAATGGTATATATGTATAGATATATAATATTAAAAGTTGATATTTTAGGCTTATTAAATCGGTATTTTAGGATGGTAGTTTGAGTATTTTATTTTATACGGTAACTTGGGTAAATCAGCTTTCGAAATGCCAAAACTAAAACCCACCACAAAGTTTTTGCCAATTTCGGTTTCGGTAAATTTAATTGGTGGTAATGAAAAGTAGTGAACTAAAATCGTATTTTTGGGACCAAAACGGTACGATATGATAAAAAATTATACCATATCCACCTTTAACTCAAACGACCTCATGTATGTTTTTATAAAGGGGCATATATCAAATAGTCATTCGAACTTTTTTTAATACACATTTAGTCCAAATCTTTTTATTTTGCACCAAAAAGTCCTTTTTGGTACAAAATAAAAGGCTTGAACTAAATGTGTATTAAAAAATGTTTGAGGGAGTTTTTGGAATTTGATCTTTTTATAAATCAGTATTACTTTTTAATGAGATTAAGAGTTATTCAACTAATACGATAAAAGAAGGGTTGTTTGGGTTTTGGTCCCTATTAATTATTTGATATCGATATTGGTCCCCACAAAATTCAATTTTTGGTGTTTGACATCCAAAATAACTTTTATTGAAGCCAACGTGCCACAAGACACTTTTTGGAATTTTGTGACACTAAAAGTAATTTTGGGAGCCAAATCCCAAGAATAAAAAATTATGAGAGTTTAAATGAATTGCAAAAGTAATATGGGGCCAAACCTCAAATAATTCTAAAAAATATACCATTTGCAGTCTTAAAATTTTAACATATAAAATACAATGAACAACACTAAACTCTAAGGGCCCGTTTGGTTGCGTAAATTATTTAATTTTATAAATTGATCAATTTGAAATGAATAGATTGTCGATGTATTAATTTTAAATGGATTTAAATCTAATTTGTGGTGTGTTTGGAAAACAAAAATGGAGTTATTTACTTTTGATGTGTGTGTATGTGTGTGTGTGTGTGTGTGTGTGTGTGTGTAGAGAGAGAGAGAGAGAGAGTAGTATGGTGAGAGGTACTCTATAGGAGTGGTACATTTAAGATTCATGTTGTAATTATAAATTGTGCAATTTCAAACTTTTGGTGAAATGAACTAATTTAAGTTTTTGTGAATCAACATGAATTGGTTCATTTTTGAATTTGTTCATTCTTGTAACCAAACACTAATAATAAGACAATTCATGAATGAGTTAATTTTAAATGGGCTAATTTACAATTTTGGGGACAACCAAACAGGCCCTAAAGGGATTCAGATTCAAAATTAAGAGCTAGAAAATTGGACAATTCTGAAATCATAATATTAAATATTTGGTTGCTTTATCCAAATGAAATATTTGAACATATATTTTAGGTGTTAAAATTTCCTCTTCATGCAACTAAGAGACAATATTACATCAGAATGATTTAAATGGTAACGTATCAGTTAAACTCTTAAAATTTTAAGAATACAACCCAAATTTAACCACTTATTTCAAACATTCAACATTTTTTGATATGTTTATTTCAAATTCTTGTGTGAACCACGAATTGATTGGTGTTTTACTGATCTATGTGTATTTAAAGAGTCATTCTACGCCGACACAGAATCACGATACGAAAGTATAACACATTTCATGTATCGCACTCATATTCGCTCGTATCCATGTCTCAGAGTGATACACTCTTATTGAGATTCGATTATAAACGAATGAGGGTGCGATACGCCACTTAAAATACTATAAAGAGGGTAAACAAACACATATGTCCTTATGTGCTTTATCCATGCATGTTGTCACATTAATGCTCTTTCTTTAAAAATTGTAGGCCACAAGTAGCCTGGGTGAAGATGCAACCCTCAAGAAGGCATTTGATAAACTGGTTCTTAGGGTTATGGACCTAGAACTTAACTGTTTAAAGAATCTCGTGAGTATACACTGTTTTTATGTGTAATAAAATGCATACCATTTCATATCCACATGATAAATTTAATATATTTCCTTAATCATACTAATTCAGATGACACCAGATATGGAGAAGCATGTGATGAAGAAAATTGAATTGGAAAACAAAATTATGGATCTCACCACCAGTATTGGTCAACTAAAGGCAGATTCGTTTAACTTGATGGTAAAATGTACGTTTAAGACCGATTTGAAAATTAAAGTCCTTTTTCATAAGATGATTGAATCATAGAAAATACTAGGTGGACCCAAAATCCGAACATAAAAGTACGATATAATTGACGTGTTGCACCATCATTTGTTCGTGTCCGGACTTCATTACAAGTGTTACTCAGTGAAATTCAGTCACGAGCGAATGAGAATGCGACACGTCAATTGTGTCGCACCTTTGTGTCACATTTTTATATTGGTATAGCATTACTTTTGAATCATGTATTCAAATCCTTTTGTTATTATAGTTTCAGAAGGAACAAGAAATGAAGAAACATGATGAAAAGAATGGAGCATTAGAAAACACAATTATGGAGTTGGCTACCATTGGCATAGTGGTGGGATTACATGTCTTTTCCTTTTCCTTTTTATTTTTTTGGAAAAATTCTGCTCTATAATCTATTTTCTTATTAAAAAAAATAGATAAGAGTATATAATCGTACATGAAAAGGAAATGGGATGCACGTGACTTTGACATGTATAGGACACACCACGTGTCCACATGGCATGTTAAACGTGATTGTAATGTAAAAAAAAATTTACAAACACAAATAGAGAAAATATTATCATCTGCGAAGAGCACCATGCATTCGTGCTCAACACAAATAAGGATACGACACGTATGTAATATGTATCACACATATCTCCCACTATACATACAGGGATTTTAAATGTCCATACATTTCGTGTTCTTATTTATATTGAGCACGTACACGTGGTATCCTCCCCACATGATACTATTTCTTCACAATTAAATATTGTTAGGACACAAAGAGGATACAACCGAGAAAATTATTACATATTTTTAAATATGTGATTTTAGTTCTTCTTAAATAATGTTTCATCCCCTGGCGTTACATCTCTACTAGCCCTCGAATGACCTTTCATAAAAATTATCATCTCATAAGACATTTATTTTCATGCCCTTCTTTTGAATTTATATTCAAGCATCTTTTCAATGATCTTGTAAATATTTGTTGTCAAATTAATATAATTATATTTATTTATCGCCACGAGCCAGCTGTATTGTATCTTAATTTTTTTATATAACAATATATTTATTTATTACCATGAACTTGCTGTATCGTATCCTTTTTTTTAAAATTTATCATATGTAAGATAAAGGTAATTAATTTTGATTTAAATTCATGTCTCTTATTATTTTATTTTTCTCTCAGCGTGATGTTCAGTCGACAATACATTCAACCAAGCTCACGCTTTCTGAACCTCAAAACGAAGTTCCCGAAATGAACGACTTGCTTGGGTGCCTCGTGATCATTATATTTTTACTAGCTATTTTGATTGGTATCAATACATGAAATTCAAGGTATTTAATTGAGGCAATTGTTAAATAAACCTATTTTATTATCGTGAGAACTTTTTCCACTGACGCCACATTGTCAACACTGCCGATTAGCAAATTCACGGGTTTATTACTAACAAAAGGAAAGGAAAATATCTGTATAGTAATAATTGTGAATGTGACATCAATAATTTATAAATTTGTATCATGATATATAAATACAATGTAAGAGAGTTATAGAACCATGTTAAAGAATATTTAATTCAGTTGTTGAAAAACGTTGCTAATGCCATTTAACACAAGATTAAACTATATAAGCAACTCCGAGATGTTTGTTGAAGAAACCCTTTTCTTTTGAAAATAAAAATTATAAACAACAAGACGTGTTTACAAAAAACTTATGTACGAGAGTAATCAAGACTTTGTAATCAGTTTTTAAAACTAAGACAGTTTCAAAAATTCAGCACACTATAGAATGAGATGAGTAGATGAAGATAATCAACACAGAGTTTTTAACGTGGTAAAACCTCTCCCAATAGAGGAAACATCCACGGTGACTTCTAAGTCACAAAAGTAAAAATCCACTAACAACAAATAATAGTTACAAACAATACAACATACATGCACACAAATCAACCTATTCTAAGTTAAGGAATATACCCCACTTGGTGTCCTTCTAACTTCTCATAGATCTGATTGTTGATGATGTTCTTCCAGTTTGATAACTTCCTTTGCTTTAGCTTCCTTATGTCGACTCAATGATCTCTGATCTTATACACAACACTTTCAGTGTAGTAGTGTGTTAAGTGTTTGTGAAGTGATTCCTATCAACATGCATGAACTCACACACACTTAGTTTTACACACAGTCCTAGAAAAATTACATATAAAGACTATATGCTGCGATTTTGTTTTCTTTCTTTCTTATAGAACTAAAACCTTTTTGACCTTTAATATAACCCAGATTTCACAGATATCTCGCTTCAAAATCGGTCAAGATCTTAATCAATCTCGGTTTTAAAAATATTTTTGAGATTGAAAATCTCCAAGTGTGAATCCAACTAGGTCAAGGTTAAGTTTCGTAAGAATAGAAACCATAAAACATTTTCAAAACTAAATCAGTAAAGATTTTCTCAAATCAAGAAGGAAATATGCAGATCTAGTGAAAATATAACATGCAGAGTGTAGATCTAAAGTTTCTATGAAAAAGAAACACAGATCTTCACACGAATGTTTAAGTTGTAAACAAGATCATAGACAAAGAGGTTACAGCTTCAATATGAACAAACCACTCTCTCTCTCAAACACTCAAGGTTGTGTTTGGGGTGTTATATAAACGAAGGTTTGATTCAGAGTTTGAAGTGTTTAGGGTTAGGGTTAGGGTTTGGCTAACAGTTTCTTCTCTCTCTCTTTTCTTTTCTCTCTTCTCTCTTCTCTCTATTTTTTTTTTCTCAGAAATGACGAATGCCCAAAAGTCTTGAAAGGCTGAGAAGTGGAGGGTTTATATAGGGGTGAGGGAAGGTTCTGGAACGACGAAGGGAATCAATGGCTGAGATCAAGTCTTTCTAACTTTGACGTGATCCAAGGGTTATGAAATAGCGGTGGTTAAGATGATTGTGATTGGTTCATAGATATACCACCAGGATTGATAAAAAAACACATGCAGTCCATCGATTAGGAATGATCCAACTTTCAGCAATGCACCAGGCAATCCTCTCACATAACAAACACAAACTGATGCAACAAGTAAGTGACAAGTGTTGGCATGTGACAGGTGTACAAACGCGCGTCTAAAATATTTACAAGCAGCCCCCTGAAGTCTCTAGCGCATTTGCATTCTACCCAAACAAACTTTCCAATCAAAAATGAAGTTTTTAAAATACTAAATTTACCCCACAAATTATATAAACACATTTTATTAATGAAAACATTTATTTAAAAAATGTTTAAAAATTCCCAAAAAAATTATTAAAGCACCAATTAAAGGGGAATTAATCACACACACAATTTAAAGCAATATATACACATGTATGCACTTCTAATGTGTGTAGTGTGATTCAATTTATACCTTCATGGATCATTGAAGATGATTAGAGAGAATGATTCTGAGGTTCTTTGGATTCTAGGATGGACAACCAATTTTGTCACTATTTCCAAACTAGTTGAACACTTATACAGTATAGACTTAAGTAAGTCAAAGGTATAAGGTGCTTCAATCTCCCCCTTTGGAAATATGAGACAAAATCTCCTTTCAGTTAGCTTAAAACTCGTAGGGAACCAAAAAAAAATAAAACCTAGTCCTATACAAAAGATACTATCTACCCATTTCCTAGAAAGTCAAAAATTACATGACTCAACTATTTACAAATTTGTACACTAGAAATGGTAGACAACCAGTAGAAGAGATTCCTGCAAATATGCACACTAAGATCAAGCAGTTTAGATGAAATGTGAACAAAACATTGAACTCGTAAGACTCAAATTTCTCCCCCATTTTGTCTCAAATGGACAAAGGGTAAAACTTAAGGTCTTAAGAGTTTTAATCAGCGCATACCATACCAATAGAATTACGCAAATACAGAAATCTGTTATAGTCTAAAGGTTTAGTGAACATGTCTGCAAGTTGCAGATCAGTAGGCAGGTAATGAATTTCTAATTCCTTAGTTTCAACAAGTTCGCGTATAAAATGATGCCTTATTTTAATATGCTTAGTTCGCGAATGTTGAACCGGGTTTTTAGATATGTTAATGGAGCTTTGATTGTCACAATACAATTGTAATTGATCTTCTTTAATCCCATAATCACTTAACATCTGTTTTATCCATAACAATTGAGCACAGCAACTTCCTGCTGCTATATATTCCGATTCAGCCGTAGATAAAGATGTGCAATTCTGTTTTTTACTACTCCAACCAACTAAATTATTGCCGACATAATAACAGGCACCTGATGTACTTTTACTGTCATCAGTACACCCGGCCCAATCAGCATCAGTATACCCTATAATGGTGCTGCAGGTATCATTAGTGTACCTAAGTCCAAGATTGAGAGTGCCTTTTATGTACTTTATTATACGTTTTACACACGATAAATGGCTCTCTTAAGGGTTATTCTGGTAACGAGCACACAAACATACAGCATACATTATGTCTGGTCGCGAGGCAGTTAGATAGAGTAGGCTACCAATCATACTACGATAGAGTGTGGAATCAACTGACTTACCATTTTCATCTTTGCTTAATTTAACAGTAGTACTCATAGGGGTTTTGGCAACTTTAGCATTCTCTAAACCAAATTTCTTAACAAGGTCTAAGGCATACTTGGTTTGAGAGACAAATAGACCATCAGAATTCTGTTTCACTTGAAATCCTAAGAAAAGTTGTAGCTCCCCCATAAGGGACATGTGAAACTCCTTATGCATTATAGCAGAAAAAGATTTTACTTCAGAGTTTGAAGTTGACCCGAAAATGATGTCGTCTACATAGACTTGGGCTATAATAATGTTTTTGTCAAAATGTTTGACAAAGAGAGTCTGGTCATTTCCTCCTCTCTTAAAACCCTTATCCAACAAAAAGTTGGAAAGGCGTTCATACCAAGCTCGAGGAGCTTGTTTTTAGCCATACAGAGCCTTTTTTAGACGAAAGACATTGTCAGGATATTTAGGGTCAATGAACCCTTTGGGTTGTTCTACATACGTTTCTTCGGACAGAATTCCATTGAAGAAAGCAGATTTGACATCCATTTGATAAAGTGTAAATTTTAAGTGACACGCTATGGCGAAAAGAAGTCGGACAGATTCAAGACGAGTGACAGGGGCAAAAGTCTCGCTAAAATCTATTCCTTCTATTTGTGAGTAACCTTGAGCAACTAGTCTAGCTTTGTTTCTAAGGATTACCCCATTTTCATCAGATTTGTTCTTAAAAATCCAACGTGTCCCAATAACATTTTTGTTTTGAGGCCGCGGTACAAGATACCAGACATCGTGAATGACAAATTGTAAAAGTTCTTCCTGCATAGAAGAAATCCAGTGTGTGTCATTCAATGCTTCATTAACATTTTTCGGTTCCACAAGGGAGATGAAACATGCATAATTAGCATAATTTCTTAACTGGGATATAGTACGAACTAGCTCATTAGGATTACCGACCACGTTGTCAATGGGATGATCTTTAGAGACCCAGTCAGGTACTTATGGACTCTGAATAGGTAATGAGTCATCTATTTCTGGTGAATCAGTTTTGAAATCATTTTCAGATTCAACCACAATAGGTGATTCAGATGTCTTGTTTTCGACAATAGTGTCGCTTACAATTACATTTATCGATTCCATAAGGGCCTTAGTACGCAGATTGTATATACGATAAGCACGACTGTTTGGAGAGTATCCTAAGAAGATGGCTTTATCACCACGCGTTTCGAATTTAGACAGATGTTCTCTGTCTTTACAGACATAACACTGACTTCCGAAAGTTCTTAGGTATTTCAGATTAGGCTTCTTACCGTACCACAACTCATAAGGGGTTTGTTTAGAGTTTTTCCTAAGGTAAACCCTATTAATGATATGACACGCAGTTCTAATTGATTCTACCCAGAAGTATTTAGGTAGAGATTTGGCATGCAACATGACACGTGCCATCTCTTGAAGAGTTCGGTTTTTCCTTTCGGCAACACCGTTCTGCTGAGGAGTCTTGGGGGCGCTGAATTCGTGTTTGTAACCGTTGTAGTCACAATATTCAACTATTCCTGTGTCTATGAACTCTCCCCCTCTATCGCTTCGAATACGATTTACTTGTGTATCCTTCTCATTTTCAATTCTAAGTAAGATTTTTAAAAAATTCTGAAACGTGTCAGATTTATGTTTCAAGAAGGCAACCCAAGTGAATCGTGTGAAATCATCAACCATGCCAAGGATATAATTGTGTGCACAAAGACTAACAGTTCTAGAGGGACCAATAAGGTCCATATGGATAAGATCTAGAGGTCTAGAGGTGAGAATGTCTTTAACCTTTTTATGCGAAGTCTTAACTATTTTTCCTTCCTGACAATGACCACAGACAACACTGGAAATGGGTTTAATTTTAGGAATTCCTCTAACAATCTCTTGACTAGACAATCTACCAAGGATATCATAACTCAAGTGACCCATACGATTATGCCAGATTTCATTGTCATCCATTCTGACAATGTTACAGGTTTCAGAACTAGTCTTGACAGTATAACAATTGTCAGGTGTTCTAAATCCTGTAATAATGCATTCACCTTTATCATTTAGAATTTTACAATTGTTCTTTGAAAAGGTGACTGTATGGTCAGAGTCACAAAATTGTGATATACTTAGGAGGTTGGCTTTAAGGCCTTTAACTAATAGAACATTTTCGAGAACATGCATTCCTTCTTCTTTTAGGGTTCCTTTACCTATGATCTGGGATGAAACTCCGTCACCAAAAACTACTTTTCCACTAGCAAATCTGGTTTTGTTTAAAAGTTTTGTTTCGTCTCCTGTCATATGTTTGGAACATCCTGAATCTAAGTACCAACCAGATGAAGTGTGTTCAGCTTTTAAGGCAGTGATAACAATGTTACACTTCATTTGGGGTAAAAGATCATCTTTTCTAACCCAAATAGCTCTAGTTTTAATTTTGCGCAAGTTTGCCCTAATTTGATAAAACTTTCTAGAAATAGCTTTTTGTCGAAAAACATTTGGGGCAACAAACTGATTATTGTGAAAAATTTGAGCTTTTGGTTTAGGAAAATTCCTGGGAGCCTTTCTCTTAAATGAACTCTTAGTTTTGGTCTTTCTATTTCTGTAGTTAGAGTTCTTATCAGGTTGTCTTGGAAGGACATAATGGTTACGATTTTGCCTAGAATAGTTAAAGTTCTTGTAGATAGAAGAGTTGTACACAGGGGTGTTTAGACGCCTAGCATAACAACCTTCAAAGGAATGACCATAAATGTCACAGTAGGAGCAATATTGATTGCTTGAGGGATGAACTTCCTTAGGAAAACTTCTAAAAATGGGTTTAACAGCATTCTGTTCAGTAGTGCTATTCCTAGGAGGGATGGTTTTAAAGGTAGATTCAGCCTTTCTGATCAAAGGACACACGTATTTAGTCTTAAGTGCAGTGTCAGCCTTAGAATTACTAGACTCTCCAATGTCTTTCTGTTGTTGCTTTTGATCAAATTCTTTTTTAATAAAATGAAAATCTGGACATGTTTCGATCGGTCTTTTGCCCCCAGACACAAACTTAATAGGTTAAAGATTTGTAGTTTGTGGTGTGTTCTTAGGGCAAAATCCAATATCGGTTCTATCATCAGAATTGGTCTTGGAGTCAACAACAAAGTCAGTAAAACAATTTGAATTATTTTCAAACTTAGAATTTTTTTTGAAAACAGTAGCTGTCTTTGTTTTTGCTTCCTCCAGTTCTAATAATGTTCCCTTATATTTCATTTCCAGGGTGTCATTTGTTTTAGTCAACTCTTTTAATTTTTGATCAAAAGTTTCAATTTCAGATTGATGGACAGACACTGGTTAGTGTACTCTTCGGCATTCAGCTTCACAATAAGACTTAGATCATCTAATTTCTTAGTCAGGTCTCTAATAGTCTTCTCCAGTCTAGTGCCTTTTTTAAGAGTTTTAGCATACAAAGTATGGATATCAGGGAGGTCATCTGTGTCTGAGTCGCTAAATGAAGTGTGTGTAGTGACCCCTAACGATTCAGTTTTAGTACTCACGCACCCATTTGCATCGTCATTATCGAGATCACTTTGACTCACACACACGGAAGTAGAACTAGCAACATTTTCAGATAATAAAGCATCTAGGCTAGTCAAAATAGTATTCACACATGCAGGAGTAGAAGCATCATTATCACACACAGGCATATCATTATTGTAAATGATCTTAGCATAAAAGGACATGCAAGGGTCAAGTACATTTGATGCCTCAAGTTCCTCTTCATCAGAGTCACTTGAATCATCCCAAGTTTTACAGACATTGGCTCTATTGTGTGTGTTGGGTTTATTCATATTAACTCTACAATCGTGAGCAATGTGACCTAGTTTCCCACATCTAAAACATTCAATCTTTTTAAGGTCTCTAGTGGGTCTGGAGTTGTTGTCCTTAGGATTTTTATCAAGACCTCTCTCATGAGGTTTGGGATTATACAGAGTATGATAATTAGGCTTGCCTTGTTTAGATGCCTGTTTGTTTCGAAATTTGACAATTTTCTTAAATTGTTTAGACATTAAGGCAATCTGATTATCTAATTTGTCTATATCACACTCCTCATCAGAGTCAGAGTTGGTCAAATTAGTCTCAAGTTTAGATATCTTAGAGGCAAAACTCAAGTTAGAGTTGGGCTGTTTTCTTTGTGAATGATTTAATTGTTTCTTAAAGTCTAATTCCATTTCCACAGTCCTAAGTTTGCTACTGAGTAACTCAGGGGTAAGGTTTTGATCACTCATTTCCTCAACAGCATACCTCTTGCTGTCAAACTTTTGTGGTAATGATCTTAGAATTTTAGAGACAATTTCATTCCTATTATAAGTTATACCATTAGCATGCAACTTGGTGACTATATCAGTTAAGTTCATGTAGAAATCATCAAAAGACTCAGAATCAGACATGATCAAAGAGTTGTACTGCTGGATAAGCATTTGAGTTTTAGCAGCTTTAACTCTTGAGTCTCCTTCACGGGCAGTGATTAATGTGTCCCATGCTTCCTTAGAAGTGGCACAAGATGAGATTCTCTTGAACTCATACTCATTAATAGACATAAAAATGGCATTCTTGCCTTTATTGTTATTTTGAGAAATAGTTTTCTCTTCTTGTGTAAACTCACTTAAGATTTTCTTTACCCTCTCATCGCTTCCTTCAGTGGTTGGTTTAGTAGGATAAGTGTATCCATTTTCAATAATGTCCCAGACATCATCTCCTAAAGTCCCTTGGATGAAGGCAACCATTCTTACTTTCCAGTAAGCAAAGTTGTTTCCATCAAAGAGTGGAGGTCTGGACATATTACCAAACCTTTCATTCTTCTCGTCCATAGTTAGGTTTTTCAGAAAACGATTTCAGAAACACAAGATCTTTTTGAAATAAAAGTTAACATGGCTCTCATACCAATTGAAAAACGTTGCTAATGCCGTTTAACACAAGATTAAACTATATAAGCAACTCCGAGATGTTTGTTGAAGAAACCCTTTTTTTTTGAAAATAAAAATTATAAACAACAAGATGTGTTTACAAAAAACTTATGTACGAGAGTAATCAAGACTTTGTAATCAGTTTTTAAAACTAAGACAGTTTCAAAAATTCAGCACACTATAGAATGAGATGAGTAGATGAAGATAATCAACACACAGTTTTTAATGTGGTAAAACCTCTCCCAACAGAGGAAACATCCACGGTGACTTCTAAGTCACAAAAGTAAAAATCCACTAACAACAAATAATAGTTACAAACAATACAACATACATGCACACAAATCAACCTATTCTAAGTTAAGGAATATACCCCACTTGGTGTCCTTCTAACTTCTCATAGATCTGATTGTTGATGATGTTCTTCCAGTTTGATAACTTCCTTTGCTTTAGCTTCCTTATGTCGACTCAATGATCTCTGATCTTATACACAACACTTTCAGTGTAGTAGTGTGTTAAGTGTTTGTGAAGTGATTCCTATCAACATGCATGAACTCACACACACTTAGTTTTACAGACAGTCCTAGAAAAATTACATATAAAGACTATATGCTGGGATTTTATTTTCTTTCTTTCTTACAGAACTAAAACCTTTTTGACCTTTAATATAACCCAGATTCCACGGATATCTCGCTTCAAAATCGGTCAAGATCTTAATCAATCTCGGTTTTAAAAATATTTTTGAGATTGAAAATCTCCAAGTGTGAATCCAACTAGGTCAAGGTTAAGTTTCGTAAGAATAGAAACCATAAAACATTTTCAAAACTAAATCAGTAAAGATTTTCTCAAATCAAGAAGGAAATATGCAGATCTAGTGAAAATGTAACATGCAGAGTGTAGATCTAAAGTTTCTATGAAAAAGAAACACAGATCTTCACACAAATGTTTAAGTTGTAAACAAGATCATAGACAAAGAGGTTACAGCTTCAATATGAACAAACCACTCTCTCTCTCAAACACTCAAGGTTGTGTTTGGGGTGTTATATAAACGAAGGTTTGATTCAGAGTTTGAAGTGTTTAGGGTTAGGGTTAGGATTTGGCTAACAGTTTCTTCTCTCTCACTTCTCTCTTTTCTTTTCTCTCTTCTCTCTCACTTCTCTCTATTTTTTTTTTCTCAGAAATGACGAATGCCCAAAAGTCTTGAAAGGCTGAGAAGTGGAGGGTTTATATAGGGGTGAGGGAAGGTTCTGGAACGACGAAGGGAATCAATGGATGAGATCAAGTCTTTCTAACTTTGACTTGATCCGAGGGTTATGAAATAGCGGTGGTTAAGATGATTGTGATTGGTTCATAGATATACCACCAGGATTGATAAAAAACATATGCAGTCCATCGATTAGGAATGATCCAACGTTCAGCAATGCACCAGGCAATCCTCTCACATAACAAACACAAACTGATGCAACAAGTAAGTGACAAGTGTTGGCATGTGACAGGTGTACAAACGCGCGTCTAAAATATTTACAAGCAGCCCCCTGAAGTCTCTAGCGCATTTGCATTCTACCCAAACAAACTTTCCAATCAAAAATGAAGTTTTTAAAATACTAAATTTACCCCACAAATTATATAAACACATTTTATTAATGAAAACATTTATTTAAAAAATGTTTAAAAATTCCCAAAAAAATTATTAAAGCACCAATTAAAGGGGAATTAATCACACACACAATTTAAAGCAATATATACACATGTATGCACTTCTAATGTGTGTAGTGTGATTCAATTTATACCTTCATGGATCATTGAAGAGGATTAGAGAGAATGATTCTGAGGTTCTTTGGATTCTAGGATGGACAACCAATTTTGTCACTATTTCCAAACTAGTTGAACACTTATACAGTATAGACTTAAGTAAGTCAAAGGTATAAGGTGCTTCAGTTGTTTCACAGTTTTTGTTGATTGGAGAAAGTTATGCAGATCATAGAAAGCACATTTGCACTTTCTGTATGAATGTTGTGTTCAAAATTTGTTAGTATCATTGCACTAGATTCTTTTTTCATTTAAAATCATTCTACTTTAAAATATTGGAATTCAACCAGTAAAATGATTGTGTAAGAATATTGGAATTCAACCAGTAAAATGATTGTGTAAGAGCAGTGAGACCCTAATAAATAGGGGTATTTTGATATTACCCACCATTTGCTTATCATTATTTGATTTACTCGTCATTTATTTTTAGATTTTACCACTCATTTTTGACGTTTAGAGACATTTTTTCACCCTTTTAGATTTTTTTCGTCGTTAAATTTCAAAATGAGTAGTAAAGGCTAAACGGAAATAAAATGGTTGGGAACATCAAATAACGATACCTACATCGTGAGTGAAGTAAAAAATAACCTTTGAAAATATCTCTTAAAAAGAATGACCAATCTGCTGATATTAAGGAGTGAATTTGTTATGTTGTTGGAAAAACAACTTCATATTGATGTTTTGATGCGAAAAAAATTCTTCCCTAATGATATTTCATTAATCATGCATTGAAAAGAAAATAAGAACTAGGGTTTCAAGAATTAATACCGCTGTGAATCTTGTTGTGATTCTTATGAGGAGAAGTCGTTTGATGATAAAGATGATGGTGATGTTCATCCAATGTCTCGAAAGGCGTTACTTAACCTTTTGTCAAGATTGGATCTTATAATGTATGATGCAAAGCTAGGTGGGTGTGTTGGCATCTTTTGAGATGCAAATTCTTTCTTGTAAGTGAGATATAATGGTCTCTCTCTAGTCCTCTTCACAAAAATGTGAATAGTATTTTTTCTCACCCATCTCAAACCCTAATGACCACTAATAATAACTAAAATACCTTACCACATATTTATATATAAGTACAAAATGTGAGCTTAGAGAAAATTTGGTTTCTTGGGTGTTCGGGCCTAACTACTTGGGAACGTTGAGTACACTAGGAACCTAAGACAAATAACTAAATTGACTTCAAGTAAATACTCGAAAGCCTCAATTAAAATTACTGTAATTATTTTTTTCTTTAATTAATCATAATTAATTTGGCAAAATTATTATGACTGCACTCCAAAATTACCTCAGAAATCATTTGCATATAATGAGGTCTAATTTGCAACGTTGATTATAGTGCATAATATGAATTCCCGCGTTAAAATGTCTCACACTCATTTGGCCAAAATAATTTGTTTTTAATCAATTTTAAGCAACATCTAATAAATTTCCTTTATTATAATATTTAACTTATTTTCTATTCCACTAGGTTTATTAAATAATCTACCAACTGAGTTTTACTTGATGAAAACAAAACATATATGTTTATCAATGGGATATCACAATCCATAGTATCTCCTAGATGCCGATTCCTTAGAATTATGATCTCAAACATACTCATATAACTGTCACTCAATATGCATGGATTATTTAATTCAATCCAAATATAAATTGCACTCATAGCAATCCAAGCGACAATTATACAAGCATTCCGATCCTCATAATTCTCGGAATTAAGAATCTATGCACTATTTAAAAATGGTGTGATAATTGCATGAGTTCAATCAAGACAACCCTTAAACTCAAGTTCAAGAGTGGTCTTGTTCAATACATTCTTGGGATGTACCGATAACAATCCTCTACTGAAATATCGTACAAGTTAACGAACCATCACACCAGTTCCCATATTTATGAGATAAATCACTAGGGTTGAATTTCAACCGTTGTGATAGGATGTTGATCTCCTATCTAGGTTGTGAACTTTTCAATTGTGCCACAATTGAAATTTCAATCTCCTTACGATCAACCCGAAGTTACATAACTGAATTCATATCAGGCTATATTGACTGACATTAATATAAAACAAAATATTTAAACAAATATAAAGCATTTTCATCATCTTGATTCTGATTTCAAAATGAAATGACACACCTTTACTTAAAAAGTAGTAGTCATACATGATTTTAAGAATAACACCCTAATAATCTTTCACTTAGTTTTATAGTCATGTATCCAACTTCCAACCCATTTACATAAGAGTTTAATGTCTATCGGTAGAGTATTAATCGAGTGTAACATATACAAACTTGGTCTTAAAAATTTTCCTCAATTCGTTCGATCTCTCGAACTAGGCGAAACCTATGCTCAATGTATACAACCCTTTTATGGCTTACATGTTCTTTTGAACTTTCAATCATAACGCTATGAACACTGAAAGTGTAATGGCCAGTTTTACTTGAAGAAACCTCACTCAAGATACTTAGGAAGCAACTTAGTCATATAGCCTTTTTAGTTTCCTCCAAAGTGGCAACGACTTAGGCCTCCCTGGTGGAGTCATTAATCTAAGATTATTTCACACTCTTCCAATTTATAGCTCATCCTACTTGAGTAAACACATATTCCGGGATGGAAAACTAGGAATTTATATTTGTATGAAAACTTAGTATTTATACCAGAAAGGTATAATACTATTAATTTGCAATTTGCTGACTGTGACAAAAATACAGAAGATTTTTGTCTAGTTCACAACATATGATACTTGAGGTTGTCCACTGCTGAAGCATCTGGTGTATTCCTTATTTCTCCCATCTAAATTAAGTGTCCTAAGACATTGATACCCAAACTGAGTGATTCCATTCTTAAAAATAAACTATTTCCATGGAATACTTATATTAGTAATGTGTGTACAACATTAATATAAGAGACTTAGGATAAATTCAACATCTTTTGCAATCGATCTAGTGAATTATTAATTATAAGGATGTGTCTAGATTGTCTTAGGTACTTTATATTAAATATATGAAAAATCACTCATATATGAGAAAATACTCCCATCTCGTTCCTAATTAGGCCAATATTATCAAAACATTGTACATAAAAAAACCACCACCTTTTCTTCATGCTTGTTATACTAACAAATACTATTCGAGATTTTATCAAAGTTAAAGCTTGATTACTTGATCAAATTGAGTGACCCAAGACTATGATGTTAGCTCAAATCCATAAAATGGATGTAAAAATCTTACAACGTTTTTCTTTTCCCGACTTCTTACTGTGTACTTGTCAAGACAATCGTTCAAGAATGTAGTTTTGATGTTAAAAGTATCCCGAAAAACTTTTGAATGGATACCAAGATAATCTTTGCTCATAGACAATCCATATCTTTCTGAGTAAACCTTTTTCTCAAGCCTTACCTTTAAGGTTTGCCCCTTCCCATCCATCTATATTTTAAATTATTGTCATTACACTTGTGTTAAATGAGTTCTACCCCCTCAATAAGACTACAAGCCTCCAAACTTGATTCAAATGACTTGAATCATTTTGGTATCCCTAGTCATAAGTCAAATAAAGAGTACTTGTATTTGAATGCCTCATTGTAGTTATCGAGACCCGGTTCGTATTTTCTTGGGATCCTACCAAAATGATCACCCAAAACAGTAACCCATTAGGATGACTCCTCGTGTTTCCACTACGACGTGGAACCACTTTCTATCTAGTGACATGTGTACTCTTATCATCAATAATTATACTACTACGATAAGGTAGTGTATTATTGATATCATATTGTATTTCATTATGTACGGGTGTTCTATTGACATTGGTAATAAGATGTTTCATTTTATCTTATAAGTTCAACTTACACTTGGGCTTCTGGTTTATTACATAATATTGTCACAAGAACTTGTCATTGATGCAATTAATATCCTCCTTGTACTTAGGAATAAGATATAAACTTTATTTGTTACCTTTGGGATAACCAATGAATAGACATACCTATATCCTTAATTTTAACCTCCCTATATCCTTCCACAGCACAACTGTCGGTCACCACCAAATCTAAACATGCCCTAAAATAAGTTTGCACCCACTCCAATGTTCAATGAGAGTTTGATAGACTGATGAAGAAGAAACTAAATTATAATGTGATTCATATGAGAATAATTTATTTGATGATGAATATGATGTTGTTGTCAATCCATGGTCTCCAAAAGTCTTACTTAGCCTTTTGCAAATCTTTCAGTAAATGATCCTCCTCAAAGATACGTGGGCATGTGGGCCGCTGTTAAGATAAAAACCCTTTATTATGAGTGAGATATGGTGGTCTCTCTCTAGGTCTCTTCACAAAACCTAAATAATATTTTCTCTCACCCCTATCAAACCGGGAGTTTGAGCCTAACTAATTGGGTATGCGAACTACGATAAGAACCTAAGACAAATAATTATATTAAATTTAAATAAATATTCAAAAAACCCAATTACAATTATCGTAATTATTTCTTTTTTTTTCTTAAATCATAATTAATCACTGAATAGCGATGACTGCGGTCCAATTTAATTATCTTAGAAATCACTCGGATATAATATGGTCTTATTTTCAAAGTTGATTATGGTATATAATATGATTCTCCATATTAAGTAGTCGATACCCGCTTGGTCAAATAAGTTTGTTGTTAATTAGTTTTAACCAATATCGAATAAATTTCCTTGATTCTTAGACTTAACTTATTTGCTACTTCACCAGGATTATAAAATAATCCACCAAAGGTGTTTTACTTACAGGAAAAACAAAATATGTGAAGTCAATCACTAGGGTATCACAATCCACAATATCCCTTATATGCGTATGCCTTCGAATTATGATCTCATACCTACTCATATAACTGTCATGAAATATGTGGGGATCATTGAATTTAATCTAAATTTGAATTTCCCCAATAAGAATCAAAGCGATAACTACATAAGCATTTCAATCCTCATAATTATCGCGATTAAGAATATATTCACCCTTTGTAAATGGTGTGAGACTACATGAGTTTAATCTAAACAACACTTAAACTTAGATCTCATTTGATTGTCTCGTGCAATACATTCGTGGGATTTACCGATCATAGTCCTCGGTTGAACTATCGTAAAATTTCCCAAACTATCACATCGGTTTCCATAGTTTAAGATAAAATACTTGGATTACATCACAACCATTTCGATAGGATGTCAAGCTCATATATATGTTGTGAACTTTTCACTAATGCTAGAATCTAAATTTAAATATCCTTGAAATCAATCGGATGTCCCACCGCTGGAATTCATACCAAGCTCTATTAACTGACATTTATATAAAATATAATATATAACAAATATAAAGCATTTTCATAACCATGATTCTTATTTCAACGTGAAATGACATGCCTTTAATTAAAAGTAACCGTTATACATGGTTTTAAGAATAAAACCTCAATATGTTTATGCTTTAAGTCAATAATAATGCCAAGGAGGCATTTTTTAACAAGTGGACTTGCAAATGTAGAGAACTATATTCGGGTTTTCGCTTTCTCTGAATATAATAACTTTAATTTGAGATGTTTATTAATATGTGTAGTGTTCATGTTCGCCTTTATCTATTATTGTTTTTTTTTTCATGTTTAGCTTTAGAATTGATCTTTTTAGAGTAACATAAGAAATAACCTATAAAATTGATCTTATGTCCATATACCAATTTAAATTTAATTCATTTTCATTCTTTTGTGATAGTAGTGCTGTAGTTACATCGCATATACCAATTTTAAGTTTAATATTTTTGTAAGTAGTAATTCTGGTTGTTAGTGTGTATTATATATATTGTAATTCCTACACTATTTGTGAACTCTTATTTATACTGGAATTGAACATGTTTTGTCACCATTTTTCTTTACATGATAATTTCAATGTACTCTTATGCAATAGTATCTTCCTATTTGGCTTTCTTAGTTTGTGTTTAAAGTGGGTGTTTTTAAAATGGGTGTTTTTAAAATGGTTCACTATTATATTTATTCTTTAGAAAAATTGTGTACATGGAAAATAAAGAAATATTATCTTAAGATCATTGAAAATTTACGTTGCATCTTTTTTTTTTACTTTGTGTGTTATGTTTCATTTTTTTAAGTTGACAGATCTATGGACGATGTATATACGTATTTTTTTTTAAATGCACATATATTTAGCTTTATGTTTTGAATATTGAAAGTACGGGTCTTTATGCTTATTTCTATATTGGAAAAGAAATATTGTGAGAAAAATAAGTAAAACTTCAATTATCTTTACACATATATTTAGCTTAATTTTACTATGAAAGTCAACAATAATGTTGTGGTGGTGTTGGAGACGGGTGGTGTAAAGGAGGAGATGTGGTAAAAAATAATGTTATGGTGGTGAGGGAGACAAGTGGTATAAAGGAGGGGATGTGATCATATATGTTCTTACATAAAAAGATATGTAATTAACTTAAGTGTGTTACATCATAAGGGATCATATATGTTCTTAAAAGAGACATGTAATTAACTTACATGTGTTACATCATAAGGGCTCCTATACATATCAAGTGTCCTGAGTAATTAATAATGCATTCATGTTAATTCTTATAACATGAATGGGGTTCTCATAGTAACTCGCATCAATTTGGTTTATAAATATTAAAAGTACTACTCTCAAAGCATAAGGTATAATCCTACTAAGCATGCATAATTTTTGAATTCACTAACTCTAAATCTAAGTCATATCTTAAACTATGAAATCTCAATTGTCAAATTCTATAAATGGTGTCCAAATCTTAAATATTAATTTCTCCATATTTTGGGTTTTAGCGTTTACGCTTTAAGGCTTACAGTTTTCAATTTACTATTTGGGGTTTATGATTTAGGATTTATGGTTAACGTTTTAGGGTTTAAGTATTACGATTTATGCTTAAGGATTTAGATGTTTGGGTTTAGTCATTAGAGTTTATTGATTTGGGCTTAGGTTTTAGGGTTTATTGAGCAGCCTGTTATGTATTTTCCACTAATTTTAAACTTGGGCAAAATTTTCATTAATTAGGTTTACGAATTGAAAATTCTAAATAAGTTAAAAAGAATTGGTTATTTGGGTATATATGCAGACACACACACATACACATATACGTACATACACACATATACTACACACACACACACATACATAATATATAATACACACATACACACAGACACACAATGTGTGTGTGTGTGTATATATATCTATATATCTATATATTTATACATTCACACACATACAAATGCACATACATACACAGTACGAACATATACACACACATACATATATAGTTTTGAAAAAACTATTTGCTAGATTAATAACAAAATGCTATAAGTTAACTCCGAATAAACTTTTTGGATCAAACTGTTTTCGATTATTAACACAAGATGTGTTTAAACTTGATTTCTGAATATGTAGTCTAGATTTTGTAGTTGATTACCTTTGGTTTTAGAAATTAAAAATCATTTACTAAGTCTAGGATGCAGTACCAATCACAACATAAATTAAGAATATTCAAAGAAATGTACACATGAATTTAACGTGGTAAAACCCTTAATCACGGAAAACATCCACGATGACCTCTATAGCACAAACCAAAAATCCACTCAAATAAATAATCAAGTTATAACACTTATGCAAGAACACAAAGATTCTAAATCTAAGTTCAGAGATATACCTACATGAGCTACTCCACTCCAATGGTTTTCTGACTAGAACTAATCTTCTCTTGTTGTTTTTTTTATCTTTTTATTGATCTCCTTTTCCTTGATTTCTGATTCCAGCAACTCTTACAATACCAGGTTTCTCAAACAGAACCACTGTGACTAAGTGTTCTTGGGAGAATGTGTTAGTGATGTGCACAAAAGGAAGATTTATGCAACTCACTTTCTCAAGTTATTTATACATACTAAGTCTTATAAATCATAAGCATCTATATGACATGCAGATTCTGATTCAAATAATTTTGACAAATAAATTTCTTATCAAGATCAGATCTGAATAACAACCTTGATTTTAAAACTAGCCAAGGTCCTATGTGTCTCTGTTTATTTTTATACAACTTTATTTCACAAAATGTGAAATATGATCCAAGAAACACAAATGTCTTAGAGATCTGATTTAACCTTGAAAGAAATGAAGTTTATTTTTCAAAATCTTGTGCAATAGAATGGATCTACAAAATAAAGATCAAATGAGAAAAAAAATTAAATGTGAGATATCCTATTTTAGAAAAACTCATGTTTCTACAGAGAAACCTAAGAATTTCTTAGAGATGAGTTCTGAGAAAAATAATGTCTCTAAGAGGTCTTAAAATTTGAACAAACCCAACACCTTTCACACAGAAGCCTAAATGGATCTAACTCTCAAGCTTTAGGGTTTTTGATATATGAAATTTGAAGGTTTTGATGTTTGGATTTATGCAGAACTCTGAAAGGTTGAGCTTTCAAAGATTAGGGTTTCTTCTCTCTTTTTTCTCTCTTTTCTTTTCTTTTCCTCTCTCTTCTCCCTTCACTCTCTTCTATCTACTCTCATATTTTCTCTCTATTTGGATGAATGCCAAAAGTATCTATGGTCTGATACTTATAGGGTTTATATAGTGGGTTAGGAAGGATCAAGAACCTCTAAGGCAAATGAACGATTGGGATAGATTTTGACCAGTTGACTATCAATCTAACGGTGGAACTTAAGCGGTGAGAATTATAACACCCCACCTAATTAAATATCGGGTAGCTACTCCATTATTAAATTAAAACAGAATATACAGTTAGTTCATTCTTAGCATCACTGTCGAAAGACATTTTTCTTTTTAAAAAAACTCACCCAATACTCAATTAAGTTAAGTGTTAAAAATATTTCAATGATATATAACAATTTAAAAACTATTACCACAATAATGACCAATAATAGAGAAGTCTCATATCGCAACTGAATAATGAATAAGAAGATTAAAAGCAACTGGATAAAATTTCCCAGTTTAAAATATCTAACACTAATCTAATAAACCAAAATGAAAGTACCAACATAAACCCAATACAATATTCGAAAAGGTAAATGTCATAATTAGAATCCTGGGCAACATGCCCTAAATAAGAAAAGTATTACAGACACCAGAATCAAAGAAATGAAGCATCTAAACAAGTCTGTATCTCCAGGAACAACTACTCATGATCAAACATCCATACCCTAAGCGTCACGTCCCTGATGCTGGGCACCTGTTAATATAAATATAGTAGAAAAGAGAATATGCAATGAAATGGGTCAGAGTCCGATTGTAAAAGATTTAAAATAACAAGTATTTAATAAGTGCAATTAAACATTTATTACGTACATGTTAGTTTCCAAGTTCTCACCTGATATTCTCACATCTCATCTAGAGTGCATGCCTAACGGATCCGAGTAACTTCGTAGTTAAGGTTTTCTTCTAACTAGTTTCCATAATGTGATTATATCCCATATAATAACCCAGTATGTCCCATACCATACATAATATAATTATTCACTTTCTTTTCTCTTTGATATGAATTTGACTTTTCAAGCCTTAGGATTAAGTATTCTTTTACTTAATTAAATTCAAATTCTTTTATTCACAGACAACTACAATGTCACACAGTAGATTGCATCACCGTATATATATATATTCACCCTATAATATATACTAATATAGAACCTCCCAGTTACAGTTGCGGTGCATGCATACTCTGCTATCATGTCTAGTCACCACTCTCATTGTACAAAGGACAAATGGTTAAGTGTCTTCCCCGATTCATAAATAACATAACACACATATGTTGGAGGCGAGCATACTTCCTAGCCAAATGGGTCACGCACATACCTACATTCCCATTCAACCGTCGAAACTATCAATCTCACTCATAGCACGTATCCAAGGTCCTATGCTAAGGGACGAATCTAAAATCCTCCTAAATGAGCGCAACATGATAAGACCGTCCACAACGCAAAACCTCTACCCCGATAGCAAGTAGCGTAGGTATGGCATACACATAATAAACTATAATATAGGTATACATCCACCTATATAAATATAATATCAACAAGGTATATACACAACATACGTAGTATTATCTATATCTCAAATCCTACGTATTAAATAATATGACTTTACTCCTTAATTTATTATTTTCGATCCTACGTCATTACTCGAAGATTAAATATGTTTTCCTTGATATATATCCAGTAAGAAAATCGCTTATACCCTACTGGTCTATGTTATCATACACCCCGAATTACTACGAGTTAAACTCCTCTTTAATTAGGATTATATTCGATAAAACCTATTCTCTCATAACCATATATTCTTTCACCTAGGATTAATCTCACATATGGAATTAAGATTGTCCAGGTGATTCAATGATCCCCTCCCTACTGGTCCTATCCATAATCTTCGTATATACGAATCACAACCCAAAACATGAATCTATCAACCTAAATTCATTCGATCAATTAACATAATTCTCTCCAACTAAATCCCAAATGTAGCAATATTAATTCGGGTCTTACCTATGGCCTACTAGGGGTGGCCGTGGGTCGGGCCTGGGTAGGCCCGGTCGGGCTCGGGCTGGACTTATAAAATTAAGTGCTATCCCAAGCCCGCTCGGGCCCAAATCGGGCCTTATTATGTAATCCCAATCCCGCCCAGATTTGAAATCTCTTTACCCAAGCCCGTCCGATCGGGCCTTATTATGTTAATTAAAAGATTTTTTTTTTAAAATTAAAATACCTATTTTTTTTATTTAAAGACCTATTTTTTTAATTAAAAATTTGTTTTAAACTCCATATATTACAAAGTCCATATATAAAATTTTCCACTCTACATGAAAAGACTTGGTATACGTTTTTATATTTATAAAAGTCCACCCCCCCATATATATATATATATATATATATATATATATATATATATATATATATTTTTTTTCGGGCCTCGGGCCGGGCCTTATCGGGCTTAAGAACTCATGCCCAAGCCCGTCCAAAAAAAATCGGGCCTATAAAATTTTGCCAAGCCCGCTTTGCGGGCCTATTCACCTTATCCAAGCCCTATTTTTTATTTGGTGGGCTGGGCGGGCTTGGCGGGGCTCGGGCCTATGGCCACCCCTATGGCCTACTGCCCTTCCCTAAGTCCCATTGTGTTCAAATAATAATAAAAAAAGATTCCAAAAATCTTTGGTATTAAATCAAGAATTAAAAAGAAATAACTTCATCTTTTCTGGGGAGGTCGATCGATTGATGGTCTTGGGTTGATCGATCGATCAGTTAGATATCAACCCAGATTCTACAATTTTTATTCTACGAGTTTCACATCTTTTAATCAATCAAACCTCTATTTTAATGTCCCAATTCTTATAATTCATACCACATGATATTGAAACATATGTAAATGATTCCTACCGATCTAAAAAACCTAGAATCATCAAGAGTTTGGATTAAAAGCAAATATCTCAGATTTTCCAAGAAAACTAAATATATGATATTTTAAGAACAATCCTATAATTCTCGAAATTTCTCCAACATGTGATGTTTATTTCGTGGATTAATATCTACCAACAACATGAGATTAAATCCTACATATTTCTACTTCCAGAAATAAATTAACATCTAACTAATTTATCTTCAAAACATGTAACTTTTCATCATTTTCTAACTATCCTAACATGCTAGATTACAAATATTAAATCACTTGACACTACTGAAGGTCTGATCCTTTGGGGATGTGTGTCCAGTGGTGGTTCTTCCCTTCTCCAGTCAACTTTCGGTGGTAGTTGGTGGTGGTGACTTTTGGCTCTTGGTTTTCCCACAATCACTCTTCCATTTCCCCAGAGAAACTACTCACTCTCTCTAAATTTATTTATCTCTAAGCTTGTAGAATGAATCAATAATCTAAACCATTTAGACTTATAAATATTCTCCCAAATTCGTGCATACTATTCACTTTCCAAGTCAAATGACCATATTACCCCTCCGGGGTGACTATTCGGCCCCAAAGTGCCCCGAGACCCTATACCAACGTCCGAGTAGACTTTTTTGACTATAAAAATACTTACAAACACTTTGATGCAGTCAAAATGACCATTTGGATGACATATCAATATTCCTCATTTTATTTTATATAAATTCAGTCCCGACACTACTTTCACACGCGTCTGACTTATTCACCGAAATTGTCGTGTTAACTATTCGTGACAACTTCTAAAATCAATCATAAGTAAAGTCATAACCACATATTACTTTGATTCACTAAGTAATATTAAACATATATCATATATTACGATATTCTCAAGTAATATTTAAATCCAGATTAATTTCAAATTATTCAATTAATTCCAAAAAAATCCCTTTTTAAAAGTTATCAAAATTACGGGTATTACATACTTCCCCCCTAATAATGAAATTTCGTCCCGAAATTCGGAAAATAAAATCATACCTGGTACAAGTAACTCTGGATAGCGTTCACGCATATCGTCCTCATTCTCCCAAGTAGATTCCTCCACATTATGGTGCGCCCAATGGACGCACACGAGCGGAACTACCTTTGATCTCAAGCGTTTCTGAGTGCGGTCTAAGATCATCACTGGTCGCTCCTTGTAAGAACTATCTGTCTGTAAATCCACTTCCTCCAATGCAATATGAGTGTGAACCAACTCATCTTGAAGATTACCGTCTCAATGAAGAAATGTGGAACACGTCATGTATACGATGCAGGTGTTCCGCAGCCCAAGTCTGTACGCTACTGGTCCTACTCTCCCAAATCTCATTATCATTCATCGGAGATTCTTGCAAAAGTAACTAGTCCCCCACGTTAAACTTCCTAAAGTACTTCTTAGCATCAGCATAGCTTTTATGTCTATCATGCGCTACACGAATGCGAATTTTGATCATTTCAATCCTGGAAGACGTATCCTGAATCACTTCTGGCCCAAGTAGCTTATTGTCCCCCACTTATTACCAACATGCAGGAGAGCAACAAGGTCTACCATATAATGCCTCCAATGGGGCAATACCAATGGTGAACTGATAGGAATTGTTATACGCAAATTCAACCCAAAGGAAGATATTGTTCCCAACTCCCTCCAAAATCTAGAATACACGTACGCAACATATCCTCTAACATCTGGTTAGTGCACTCCCTCTGACCATATCTCTACAGGTAATAGGTTGTACTCAATCGCACTTCAATACCCATGACCTCGTGAAAACTTTCCCAAAATTGGAAAATAAAGATTTTGTCCCGATCAGTCACAATATTAAGTGGAGCTCCATGTAACCTTACTATCTCGGCTATAAAGAGTTGTGCATATTGTCCTGTCGCATAATTAGTTTATACCGGAAAGAAGTGTTCTACCTTAGTCAACCGATCCACAATCACCCATATGGAATCGTGACTCATCTGAGTGGTAGGTAGTCCGGTGATAAAATCCATGGAAATGTTCTCCCATTTCCACATCAGAATATCTAACAGCTGAAGAAACCCTAATGACTTCTGATGATCCACTTTAACTAACTGGCACATTGCACATTTAGAGACAAACTCGACAATATCTCTCTTCATTTTGGTCCACCAATACTGTCGTCGCATATCTTGGTACATTTTGTCCGCACCGGGATGTACCGCAAAATTTGGAACTATGCGACTCAGACATCACCGTATGCCACAACTCTTCCTCTTTCGGAACAATTAGTCTACCATTAAAGTGAAAGCCTATCTCTAAGCTCACTGATTAAGACTCTACTCCTTTGGGCAAAAGTTTTCGAATTATCTCTTGACAAAACGAATCAGTTTCTTGGGCCTGTACTACCCTCATCATAATTTGAGGAGTAAGGGTCATAACAAACATAAATGACCTAGCAACTGCATCCTGATGGCCTAGTTCCTTCCATTTGGCCTTCCATACCGAGGCTAGTTCACCCTCAGGTCAATGACTCAAAGAATTGGATACCATGTTAGCCTTTCTCGGGTGATAATGTATCTCAAACTGATAATCCTTCACGAATTCAAGTCACCCGTATTGCCACATATTTAACTCTCTCTGAGTGAACAAATACTGTAGTGACTTATGATCCGTGAATAAGCAAAACTTTTCACGCAATAAATAGTGTCTTCATATTTGAAGGGTAAATACGACCGTTGTAAGCTCTAAGTTATGGGTAGGATAGTTCTTCGCATGAGGCTCAAACTTTCTAGAGGAATAAGCTATAACCTTTTCTTATTACTGCAAAACCCCACCAAGTCCCTGTAACGATGCGTTAGTGTATACTAGGTACTCCACTTCTCGTCTAGGCAACACTAGTATCGGACCAGAAGTCAACTTATCCTTCAGTTCATCAAATGCCAATTGACACGCATCATCCCAAAACAAACGGTATGACTTTATGGGTTAGATTAGTCATCGGTCCCGTAATCTATGAAAAGCCTTTTATAAACCGTCTATAGTAGCCACCTAGTCCCAAGAAACTACGTAATTTCATCGATGCCATGGGTTGTCCCCACTCCCTCACCACTGATACTTTGCTAGGATCCACTGAAATACCTCTTTCTGACACTATATGCATCAGGAATTGAACCTCTTGCAGCCAAAACCCACACTTGTCATACTTGGAATACAACTGATGCTCACGTAGTGCCTGTAGGATCTTTCGCAAATGTTTGGCAAGCTCCTCTTCTGTGTTAGAGTAAACTAGGATGTCATCTATGAAGATAATGACAAACTGATTTAGAAACTCTCTCAATACTCACTTTATCAAGTCCATAAATACAGCTGGTGCATTGGTCAACCTGAACGATAGAACCCGAAACTCGTAAGATTCATATCATGTTAAAAAAGCAGTTTTTGATACACCATGTTCTCTGATTCTCAATTGGTGATATCCAGATCTCAAGTCCATCTTTGAGAAGTAAGTTTCACCTCTCAACTGATCAAATAAGTCATCGATGCGAGGTAAAGTATATTTATTCTGGATTGTGTCTTTATTAAGCTCCCGATAATCAACACACAGTCGTAAGGATCCATCCTTCTTCTTTATAAATAGAACTGGGGCACCCCAAGGTGAGGTACTCCTACGGATGAAACCCTGACCCAATAACTGATCAATCTGATCCCTCAATTCTCTTATATCTGCAGGAACCATACGGTAGGGAGCACGGACTATAAGCCGAGTGCCTGGTGCTAAATCAATCATAAACTTAATTTCCCTACTAGGCGGTAATCCAGGTACATCCTAAAATACATCAACGAATTCTCTAACAACTGGAATTGAATTAAAGGAAATTACAACTCCCGTAGAGGTATCCTCCTCTAAGTAATATAAATGAATGGACGATCCTCCCTTGGGTTGAGGCATCGCTAATATGAACATCTCCTAACCAAGAATAGCGAATATAATACTCCTACCAAAATAATCGATCATGGCTCTATAAGTGACTAGTCAGTCCATTCCAATAATAGCATCATATTTGGACATCTCTAATACAAGTATATCTGCTGATAAAATAAAACTCCCAATCTCTATACTCACACTATGGCATATAAAGAAAATAGTCATGTCATGACCCATAGGTGAATCTACATAAGTAATAGTATTGTTGGTTGTGTCTAACAACCCTGTGGCCCAAGCAAAACTAGTGGATATGAAAGAATGTGATGCTCTCGTATCAAACAAAATATATCCCATAACTTTAGAGATAGAAAACATACCCTCAATCGCACGTGGTGGTTGCTAAACTGTCGCCTGATGAATGTTGTACACACCTCCATACTATAACTGACCCTGCTGCGTCGGAGCTGCTGCAATGGACGGTAAGGCTAGCATTTGAGTCGGTGCTAGAAGAGCAGCTGGAAACATAGGCCTCTGAGGCTCTCAATGCGCACCCGGCTGTTGGGGAATCTTACCCTTATCTGAGCAATCCTATTTCTTGTGACCAACTTTACCACATGTGAAACATCTACCTAAAAATTATCCCCCATTATGACTCTATTCGCCATGGCCTTGTTGACCATTTCCACCTCTATTTTGGCCCTGATGGTCCTACTAATTGTGCTGTTGGTTTTGTGTCCTTGCCTATTACCACCCTGCCTATAACGAAATCCTCCCGATCTCAGACATTTCGCATAATCCCCTAGCTGTGAATTTCGATCACCTTATTTCGATTGTCCCTGAGCAGAAAATGATCCACTGCCATTATTTCCTCTAGTATAGCCCTGCTGGCTGGACTCAATTCCCCTCTTACTTCCATTGACATGAAAACGGTGGTCCTGGCAGTGAAGTAAGGCAGCATTCAATACGTAATTATAGATCTATAAGCAAAGATTTCCCAACAGATACTGGCGAATCCTCTAAGTAAGTCCATCCCTGAAGAGTTGAATCTTCTTCTCTTCAGTAGGTACGTCTCCTTGCACCAAATTGGTCAGCATAGTAAACCCTTCTTCATATTCATCAACTGATTTCCCTTCCTGGGTGAGGTCTAAGAGTTTCCTCTTCATCTTAGTTTGAAATGCAGAAGGAAAGTATTTGCAGTTGAACCACACCCATAAGTCCTGAATAGACAAAATATCTCTCTCCTCTATTGTGGTAGAGGACTCCCACCACTGTAGAGCTGCACCAACCAACTTGAATGTAGATAGAATTTGTTTCTGAACCTCCGTACATTCATACATACGCAGATGCTGCATTATGTCTTTTTTCCCTTGGCTAGCAGTTACGACGTCGTAACCCCCTTTGAATTCTGATGGGTGTGCCTTTTGGAAGGCATCCCTAACATGTTCCCAAATAGTGGGAAACCCTAGAACTGGTGCTCGTGGCACTGCCTGTGATGGTGGTGGAGCTTGTTGGGCATCCGCTAAGGCAGCATTTACCGCTTGAGCAAAATTGGCAGCAACCTCTATCGCATTAATAGTGCCCTGAGCTAGAGCGGGCTATGGTGCTGGCCGTGCTGCACTTGGGGCTCTTTCTGAACGTCGAGGAGGCATCTGAAATGAGATACATCAAAATCAACAATTTAAAATACCACATAAATAGCTAAAGTCGTAAATGCGCAAATATGATTCTCAACAATCCTAATGATATGGATTTATATCAAAGGACACTAAGCAGAAAGCATACATAAGCCGCACAGATCCTAAAGACTCTAGAACCTGATGCTCTAATACCACCTGTAACACCCCACCTAATTAAATAACGAGTAGCTACTCCTTTATTAAATTAAAACAGAATATACTGTTGGTTCATTCTCAGCATCACTGACGAAATGAAGCAACAATAGAGAAAAAAAACATTTCCATGATATATAACAATTTAAAAACTATTATCACAATACTAAACAACAATAGAGAAGTCTCATATCAAAACTGAATAATGAATAAGAATATTAAACGAAACTCGATAAAACTTCCCAGATTAAAATATCTAACACCAATCCACCAAACCAAAATGAAAGTACCAACATAAACCCAATCCAATATCTGAAAAGGTAAATGGATTAACTAGAATCCTGGGCAACATGCCCTAAATAAGAAAAGTACTACAGACATCGAAATCAAAGAAATGAAGCATCTAAACAAGTCTGTATCTCCAGGAACAGCTACTCATGATCAAACATCCATAACCTAAGTTGACCGTCCCTGATGTTGGGAACCTGTTAATATAAATATAGTAGAGAAGAAAATATGCAATGAAACGGGTCAGAGCCCGATTGTAAAAGATTTAAAACGGCAAGTACTTAACAAGTGAAATTAAGCATTTATTATCTATATGTTAGTTTTCAGGTTCTCGCATGATATTCTCACATCTCATCTAGAGTGCATGACTAACGTATCTGAGTAACTTCCTAGTTAAGGTTTCCTTCTAAATAGTTTCCACAACGTGATTCTATCCCATAAAATAACCCCGTATGTCCCATACCATACGTAATATAATTATTCACATTCTTTTCTCTTTAAAATGAATTTGACGTTTCAAGCCTTAGGATTAAGTATTCTTTTACTTAATTAAATTCAAATTTTTTTATTATCAGACAACTACAATGTCACACAGTAGATTGAATCACTATATATATATATATATATATATATATATATTAACCCTTTAATATATAAAAATATAGCACCTCCTAGTCATAGCTGCGGTGCATGCATACTCTGCTATCATGTCCAGTTAAAACCCTCATTGTAGAAAGGACAAATAATTCGGTGTCTTCCTCGAATCATAAATGAAATAACACACATATATTGGAGGCGAGCATACTCCCCAACCAAATGGGTCACTCACATGCCTACATTCCCATTCAACCGTCGAAACTATCAATCTCATCGATAGCACGTATCCAAGGTCCTATGCTCAGGGTACGAATCTAAAATCCTCCCAAATGGGCGCAACAAGCTAAGACCGTCCACAACGTGAAACCTCCACCCCGATAGCAAGTAGTGTAGGTATGGCATACACATAATAAACTATAATATAGGTATACATCCACTTATATAAATATAATATCAACAAGGTGTATACACAACCATAAGATAATTCCCATACGTAGTATTATCTATATCTCAAATCCTACGTATTAAATATTATGACTTTACTCCTTAATTTATTATTTCGGAGCCTATGTCATTATTCGAAGATTAAATAAGTTTTCCTTGATATATATCTAGTAAGAAAATCACTTATACCCTACTGGTCCATGTCATCATACTCCCCGAATTACTACGAATTAAACTCATCTTTAATCAGGATTATATTCGATAAAACCTATTCTCTTATAACCATATATTATTTCACCTAGGATTAATCTCACATATGGACTTAAGATTGTCCAGGTGATTCAATGATCCCCACCCTATTGGTCCTATCCATAATCTTCTTATATACGAATCACAACCCAAAACATGAATCTATCAACCTAAATTCATTCGATCAATTAACATAATTCTCTCCAACTAAATCCCAAACATAACAATATTAATCCGGGTCTTACCTATGGCCTACTACCCTTCCCTAAGTCCCATTGTGTTCAAATAATAATAAAAAAAGAAATCAAGAATTAAAAAGAAATAACTTCATCTTTTCTGGGGAGGTCGATCGATTGATGGTCTTGGGTCGATCGATCGATCAGTCAGATATCAACCCAGATTCTACAATTTTTATTCTATGGGTTTCTCATCTTTTGATCAATCAAACCTCTATTTTAATGTCCCAATTCTTATAATCCATACCACATGATATAGCAACATATGTAAATGATTCCTAGTGATATAAACAACCTAGAATCATCAAGAGTTTGGATTAAAAGCATATATCTCATATTTTCCCAAAAAACTAAATATATGATATTTCAAGAACAATCCTATAATTCTCGAAATTTATCCAACATGTGATGTTTATTTTGTGGATTAATATCTACCAACAATATGAGATTAAATCCTACATATTTCTACTTCTAGATATAAATTAACATTTAACTAATTTATCTTCAAAACATGTAATGTTTCATCATTTTCTAACTATCCTAACATGGGCATTATACTAACTAGATTACAAATATTAAATCACTTGACTCTACTGAAGGTCTGATCCTTTGGGGATGTGTGTCCAGTCGTAGTTCTTCCCTTATCCGATCAACTTCTGGTGGTAGTTGGCAGTGGTGACTTTTGGCTCTTAGTTCTCCCACAATCACTCTTCTGTTTCCCCAGAGAAACTCCTCACTCTCTCTAAATTTCTCTCTCTAAGTGTAGGAGGGTAGTGAGACTGGGGTCTATGAATAACTGGAAAGAGTGAGGCGTGAACCACTCCAATGGACGCTGCCTGCAAGGTCTTTAAGGTCTCCTGGTGTAGTTTCTCAAGAAACTTTCTCTTTCTAGTAACAATGGAACTCAAGCTTCAACTCATTCCCTGCAAGAAGATGAACTTTCACAGCAAAAATAGTAATTTTCTCAAGGGAAACACCAGAGAGTGATGGTTGTCAGTGGGGGGGTGAAGGAACAAGGCACTCAGCACTAAGAGAATGAGCAGGGAGAGAATACTTAGGTAGGTCTGGTGAAATTTTGGCAGAGTAACAGTGCAATTTCAATTGTCCTCCTCTTGACCTTGCCCAGAGGTCTATTTATACTAGGGCGTTAGGGGTGAGTTGGCATTTTTTGGGCGCCAAAATTGAGAGAGTTGGTGGGGAACAATGTCTAAAGTGTACCATTTATCCCTACCTATAGGCAGCCCTGCCTGTCCCCCCTACAGGCACCACCTGGCGCCAACCAAAAGTCAAAAAGCACATATGTCCCCTAATGGAGACAAAATATCAGATTTGGTAGTTATCTTTTGAAACGGTAACTTGTGGTGCAATTTTGCAAATCTTGAGAGAAGAGGCTTTAAGGACCCCTCTCTTCTAAAACTATTGTTTTTCTTGAGAGGGGCCTCGAGGACCCCCTCTTCTGGAAGAGTCATTTTCTTATAGAGAATTTATTTCTTGTGAGTAGCCAGCTCTTGGCTGCTCACTTCATTTGTGACCAATTGTGAAGTGTGTGGGTCTTCCTACTAGTATTCTCTCAATCCTATAGTGCTAAGTGGTTGAGCTTGCTCAACATACCTTGTCCCTCAGCCGCCAAGTCAAAACTCCCAAGAGGTCCCAACTAGCTTGTCTGAGCCCTACTTGCTCAACTAGGCAACTTGTACAATAAAGCAAAGTGTTAATACTATTTTTTTTAAAGAATGACGTTTCATGATGAGGAGTTACTCGTGGTAGCTACTCCCTCATCCTGGCCGCCCTGGGTGGGTTCCTTCTCAATATGAGCTTCTGTCGAAACCCTTGCAGTGGCACTTCTCAGATAACATTTTGCAGTGACCCTTGCAGTGGCGGTGACCCTTGCAGTGGCACTTCTCAATCTTGGACTTCTGCGGTGACCCTTGCGAGGCACCTCTCGAATGTCATTGTTGCGCTGACCCTTGCAGTGGCACTTCTCAATCTTGGACTTCTGCGGTAACCCTCGCGGGCACCTCTCAGATGTCATTGCTGCAGTGACCCTTGCAGTGGCGCTGACCCTTGCAGTGGAACTTCTCAATCTTGTACTTCTGCGGTGACCTTCGTGGGCATCTCTCAGATGTCATTGCTGCAGTGACCCTTGCAGTGGCGCTGATCCTTGCAGTGGCACTTCTTAATCTTGGACTTTTGCGATGACCCTCGCGGGCACCTCTCAGATGTCATTGCTGCAGTGACCCTTGCAGTGGCACTTCTCAATCTCGGACTTCTGCGGTGACCCTCGCGGGCATCTCTCAGATGTCATTGCTGTAGTGACCCTTGCAGTGGCGCTGACCCTTGCAGTGGAACTTCTCAATCTTGGACTTCTGCGGTGACCCTTGCGAGGCACCTCTCGAATGTCATTGCTGCAGTGACCCTTGCAGTGGCACTGACCCTTGCAGTGGCACCTCTCAATCTTGGACTTCTACGGTGACCCTTGCGAGGCACCTCTCGAATGTCATTGCTGCAGTGACCCTTGTAGTGGCGCTGACCCTTGCAGTGGCACTTCCCAATCTTGGACTTCTGCGATGACCCTTGCGAGGCACCTCTCGAATGCCATTGCTGCAGTGACCCTTGCAGTGGTGCTGACCCTTGCAGTGGCACTTCTCAATCTTGGACTTCTGCGACGACCCTTGCGAGGCACCTCTCGAATGTCATTAAAAAAACCATTTTTATTTTATTTTCTTTTTTATCGGTAGACACCCTTCTACATTAGCCCCTCGTGCAATGATTTTTGGTTGGGTAGACTAAAAAAACTTTGTACGCCATAAATTTGATTTCAACAACTATATATATATATTTTTTTAGGGACCCTACGATCATTAAGTGCGGTGTCCCTTTATCCGAGGTTTTTAATTTTTTTGAGAACCCACGCATCAGTGTGGGAACCGTCATGTCATCATTTGGGAAAAAAGGTCATCACCTTTTTTTGCCTTCCGCACGTTTTCCCATTTTGATGTAAAAAACGTAAGACCCTTTTCTTGGGCTCTTTCATCTTCTTCAAAAAAAAAACATAAGACCCTTTGGATTTGTAGTGAGAGGAAGTGAGAGAAAGGGAGTTTAAAACACCATAACCTCCTCTCTTTTTTGCTTTAGCTTTTTTCAAACATCACATTATTGGATTCTAACCCATCCAATACCTCTTCCGATGTGAACATCCCCAAAGCTCCCATGAACTTTGGCTCCATGTTCCCTTCGATGTCCCTCCCAACCACTCCGACCGCCAATATTACCGTCGTCGGCGATCTCTGGTCTCGTTCTACCAGTGGCGTTGAGGCTTCGTCTGTGCCGCCTGCATCTTCAAATTTTGGGTCGAGAACACTCATGGGCTCCTCGCCCTTCCACTTGATAAGTACGACTTTTTGTTTGAGTTCTTCCGTAGTAAGGGGTGTCTCGACCGAGCCTCTGTTGACGGCGGGGGGTGTCTCGACCGGTTTCGTTTTGCGTAGGTAATAGGGTATCTCGTCCAATCTGGGCATGGGTTTGGATTTTTCAGTTGAGACGGCTGCTGACAAGGGCTCCTCGCGAGTGGACCCCCCATCCGAGGGTCTCTCTCCAGTTACCTTGGACTTTAAAAAAAAACTAGTCAGTTTGGGCGGGGGTATCTCGACTTTGGGTGTCTCGACATATGTTGGTGCTGACGAGGGTATCTCGATCTTGGGTGTCTCGGCATATGTTGGCACTGACGGGGGTATCTCGACCTTGGGTGTCTCGACGCCCATGATTTTGCCTTAAGAAGGGGGGTCTCGACCCGTGGTTTGCCACGAGGCGACCCTACGTCCTAGGATCCCTCACTAGTTACCTTGGATTCTTCGAAAGCCCTAGTTGCTTTAGGCGGTGGTGTCTCGACGCCTTTGAATTTTTGAGGAATAGGGGTCTCGGCCTATGACAGTATGGTGGCCTCTCATCAGCGGTCGGGGGTCTCGTGACTTGGCATCGCGTCTACGGGTCCCTCGTCTGAAATTTGGGGTGTCTCGACATCTTGTCATGTCGAGGGTTCCTCGACCCAGGGTGTCTCGACCCCTTGTGATGTTGACGATTTGTTGACTGGTCGTGTTGCGTTTGGGGAGATGCGCAATTTGCCATTTGTTTCTGGTGAGGGGGTCTCGAACTCTTATCACATCGAAGGTTCCACGACCCAGGATGTCTCACCAATTGTTGGCGTTATGGGGAGTATGCCACTGACCAGGGGCTCTTCACATGTTTTTGCAAGGGTTTCCACTTCCACTTCTTTTTTTGCAACAGGGGACACCCAGGGTCCCTCACTCGGAGTCCCCACTAGGATGAGTTCTTTTCTTGAGCCAATGGCTCTTGGTGGTTCATCAGCTACGTTATCCTCTTCTCAGGCATGGAAGGACTATATGCACATTCACCAAGGGCGAGATTTTGGTATTTATCGTCGCGCTCCCTTTTTAGTCCTGCTGACAATTTCATGATTTCACTTTCTGAATTTGGGGAAAAATTTTCTGATGCTGTTCTCGAGCGTTTTCATGTGGGGTTAAGTGAGTCTGCTGACCTCCCTACTATTTCTACGGATTCTGTTCTCCGACTTCGAGTCAACCGTGGTGACTTTCCTTATTCCAATGTTGAAGCTAAAGCCCCGGGGGGTCCCACAGAGGAGTGGGCTAGCTGGGTTGATTACATTCTGAGCGATCCTGATTATGTGGCTATTCTTAGGGAGGTTGGACTTTTTATCGCCGTCAGCAGCCTGAAGTCCTGCACCATATCTAAGAATATTTCTTCACTCAATTTTTTATTGTCTCGGTGGAGTATGGAGTCTCACACATTTGTCACAGGATGGGGCGAATTTACTGTCACCCTAGATGATGTATGTGAATTGTACGCTCTTCCTTTCTTTGGGAAACAGGTCTTTTCTGATGACTGTGAGGACTCTTTAGAGCAGGAGATGGTGGGGGAGCTACGGTCGGCTCTCGGAGAGTGCTCTAATTATGTGGCTATAAATATAACTGATCATTCCAAGCATTCCTTTACCAAATGGCAAAGATACTGGTTCAAAGATTTTGAGCAGTTGCAGAAGGGGGAGACTTCGCGCGCAGCCCCCAGATCCCAGGATGGTCCTAAGCTTCACTCTCCTGCACATTTAGCCGCTTTCTTTGTTACATTTTTGACTCGGTTCCTTTTGCTCGGTAAGCCCGAAGATTGTCCTCACGAACTTCTTTTTAGGTTGGCCGTACGGTTGTCTTGCGATAGGTCGATACCTACGGCCACCTTGACTTTGGTTTCTCTTTACACCTGGATGGATCGAGCACACATAGATGTAGAGAGATCTTGCGGTCGGTATGATGTTGCTAATCATGCAAACGCCGCTTTCTTAATGGCCTTTTTATTTGAGCATTTCCCCCACTTTACTTCAGGGGCTCACGCTTGTCATAGCGATCTTGCGAGACTTCTCCGGTGGCATAAGAAAATTCCAAAGAAATCTCTGGGAATGTTGATTGACGATATTGAGGAGTTTTAGTTTCGGCCTTATACCAAGCGCCATGGGGGAACTTTCACCTGGCTTTCTTTCCCTGGCGATGGCGGGACCTTCTATTTCCCTTCAGCAGTGGGGTCTGTTTCCTCCTGTCCTCATATTAATGTGGTGACAATGTTCTTACCGTGACACCTCCCTTCTTGGATCGAGTTAGGTCCGCGTGCTGAATCTTATCATTCCGAGAGGGCAATACGACAGTTTGGTTATGATCAGGGCGTTCACACCCCTCCTCTTCCTACCTACAGCAGTAATTCTGAGGCATTTTCAGAGGCGTGTGCTAGCTTTACTCTTCAGGGATTATTCTGTAGGGTCAGTGGTTTGGGTGATCTCTATGTGCCTCCCTGCGTTTATCATCCCTTATTCACTTCATCTTGGTTCCTTCTTTGGCAGCGGTAGGTTCGTCTTATTCAAGAATGTGTAGTTGGCCCCCCTCATGAGACCAACCCTATTAAATACACCAAAGCTCAATTTTTGGTCAGGTGGACGCAGAAAGATCCTTGGTTTCTCAGCACCACTTCCACGCCACCCTTGGAGCAGGCCATTCCCATTTTAGTGAAGCCTCTCATTGACGAGTCACTTCAGCCTCCGCCGGCTGAGCTTCCCCCTGTGAAGTCTAGAAGCCAATCAAAAAGCAGAGGGAAAATGAGCACCTCTACTACGAGCAAAAGGAAACACCCTGACGCAGATGTATCTAATTTTGTTCCTGCTACTACCGCTTCTCCTCCCTCTTCTCACGTGAGGACCCGGGATGCAAAAAAAGAAGAAAGGAAATGGTGCTGGCATGTCTTCTTCCTCTATGGTGGATCAAGAGTCCGATACTGGCGATCTTGGGGTGGAGGAGGCTTCCCAAGTAGTGAAAGGGAAAGGTTACTCCTCACCGAGCCTTGCTTCCCAGGAGGCGCGGATTGCGTCTATTCCCATTGCAGAAGGTACTATATCACAACATGCTTTACTTAGTGGAACTAGTTCTCTCAGAGTTTCTTTATATCCCTCCCCTTCATTGGAAGAGGAACTAGTTGATTATGGAAGCACCCCTTCCTGTGACGACCATAGTTCTTCTTCGAGTGATATGGGCGGCTTGGGTTTCCATAGCGAACGTACTACTGACACTTATGCTTTGTTATCAGTCTCGAGAGAGTCTTCTAGTGATGATGAGGCATCTCATTCTCCTGGGGGAGTTAGCCCCACCCATCTCCCTTATGGCCAGACCACGCGCCCTGCTACTGTAAGCGTTCCCCCTTTACTCATCTATTTTTTTTTTCATATGATTTTCTTTCTTCCCCCTCATTATTTTTTTATTTGTTAATGAAAGCATTCTGTCCTATTTTGCAGGTCATTTTCGTAGAGGCAAGAAGTTCTCCTCTTCCCCCATTGCGACTGACGCCCTTTCAGCGGGAGAGGAACTCCATGCTCATTTCTTCCCGGGGACTTTTTAGAGAGGTTTGTTGTCTCCTTAATTCTTTTACCATCTGATGTAATTTGTTAGTCTTTTAATTACATCTTGGTTGTGTACGCTGTCATTTCCCTGCAGCTTTCATCTGTGCACTTTACCGGCACGAGGACCACTTTTGTGGCTTCTCCTTCTCCTCAGGTATGCCTTGCTATTCCCAAAACTTTCATTGTGCCATTTTCTCTTTACTTCTTCCTTTTATTTACCCGTTTACAATGAGTATAGGGTTGTGTCTTCCGGCGTTGGCACCTCGTCTTCTCTTATTTCGGCGGTAGGCACTTCTGCAGCTGAGGTATGTATTTTTACATTTGAATATTTGTTTCCTTTCAATAGGAGTCCTAATGGCTTTTGGATTTTCTTCTCAGAGAGGGTCTCCTCCCTTACCTGGCATTATTATCCCGGGTTTATCCTCTTCGAGAAGGATTTCTATCCCTCAGGTCCGCGTATCTATGGACGGTAGACCCTTGGTTCAGGTGATTTCTCGTGGCCCAATATTTACTGTGGCTTCAACCAGTGAGCCCACACTTTAGGTCAGGCCCTTCCGTTGAAGCATGGAATCTCTTTTTCCTCGATCATGCCATGAACAACATATTTTCATTCTTTACGGGCTATCAGCACAGCCCCTACTGTGCCGACCGTCCTTTTCCGCTCTTCCCCTTTGGATGGGGCTCAGGTACTCTCTTATTTTATTAGTTCTATATTTCTTCTCTATCCAACCTGTACTTATCATAGCCCTCTTTTACTTTATTGTAGTTATCCCTTGGCGCTGTTTCGAGTGTGGCTCCTGCTACTGTCTCTTCAGCAGCCCCTATACATGGGCCAGTTTGTCCTGTTATCGCGCCCCTTTAAGTAGCTATCTCTGTGGTGCCTTTTGAGGAGTTTCCCTCCCCCTCTTTTTAGTTGAGGTATTTATCATACATGAGGTAAGTGATTTGTTACCTCTTGTCACTCGCAGCCTCGCCTACCCCTTGCGGCCTCCGTCGCTGAGGTTGTTCTTCCGGAAGAGCCTGAGCTTGAGGTAGCTTCTTCAGAAGCACTGGTCACTGAGACAGCCCCTTCAGGAGCATTGACCAGTGTTGTGGCCCCTATGGGAGCCCCTGCTCCTCCTTCTTTGACCGTTACGGAGGGCGTTATTCGGGTACAATGTATAAGGGTATCTACTTCCCTCATGTCATTCTTATGTCTTTACTATTTTATTTAAATTGTGCAAGCATTCCTATCTTCACCTTTATTGCATTGTCTCTAGGTGAGCGAGGTCGCTCCAATGACTATGGAGCCTGAGAGTGGGATGGCTGCGAGAGAGGTATTAAACTAGTATACTCCCTCTTTTTACTATTTCCCTTCTTTTCTTCTTGCGTATACGGTGCAAGCGTTCTCACTTTACCTTTGTCTTATTGTTTCCAGGTGCATGAAAGTACTCCGATGACTGTGGGGTCTAGAAGTGGAGCGACTGCAAGGGAGGTATTAAACTAGCATACCCCCTCTTTTTACTATTCCTCTATTTTTTTATTCTTCTTGCGTATGCTGTGCAAGCGTTCCCATTTCACCCTTGTCTCATTGTTTCTAGGTGCATGAGAGTACTCCGATGACTGTGGAGTCTGGCAGTGGGGCGACTGCGAGGGAGTTACTAAACTAGCACACCCCCTCTTTTTACTATTCCCCTATTTTTTTTCTTCTTGTGTATAATGTGCAAGCGTTCCCATTTCACCCTTGTCTCATTGTTTCCAGGTGCATGAGGGTACTCCGATGGCTGTGGAAACTGGTAGTGAGATTTATGTGGAGAGAGATCATAGTTCTGAGTTCACTCCTCTGGTCGGTGACGCTGATTCTAGTGGAGAGTCTTCTTTCCTTCCTTATGAGGCGGGGTCTCTCCACTCCGATGGCGATGATGAAGTAGAGGATGCTACAACTATTGCGAGTAGGCTATGGCATGAGGAGTTACCGGGACGATTCAGGGCACATGAGAGTCAGATTTTGGATCTCATCTTAGAGCACCAGCCCGAGACATTCACTTCTCAGAGTATACTTTAGATTGACAGTCTTATGGCCTTCAACCCGAGGGCTCTCGCCAGCCACGTTCATGAGTTCTTGTCTACCTCCCCTACTAAGCTGGCTAGCTCTTCCATTTTGCTATTCTTGGATGCTCTCCACGACTTGCAACAGTTCTATCATTTTCGTTTGGATTGGCTTGATGCGGGGGTTCGCCCTTTTCTGAGTGTTCCTTTCCGAAAGATAGTGAGATTTCACACTTCCCGACAGTCCAGAGTTGAGCAGCGGCAGGCTGAGGCTACGAGAATCCGGAATCAGATCACCCTACTGTAAGTGAAGCTTGCCAGACTTGAGTTTGGCGATGAGGAGGACGAGGATAAATTCATCAGGTTGGAGGAAGAGTTTATGCAGGAGGTTGGTCCGTCATATGCCGTCGTCATATCCATCGCTCGCGATGATTTATTTTTTGTAGTTTCTAGCAGATAGGCTACTTCTTGCTTTATAGTGCTCAGCATTCTATGTGTACATCACTTATCATTCCTGAATGAGACACTTTGTTTCTTATGCACTTTCTTTTTCCTTTGTTCTCCCTTTATACTGTGGGTGTTTGTTTTATATGACTTGCTCTAATTTCTGTGAGTATTTAGTCTACTGGTGGTTGCCCCATATATTGTAGGGTATTTGTATTAATATGAAAACTTGTGTATTAACATATTGTATATATTTTTTTGAAAATGCACCTCTTGTAGCTGTGAGGTATTGGCATGCGACTTTCTTGGATTGCCCCTCCTGTCTGTGGGGGTATTCCTGCATATTACTACTTATAGTCATAGAGGCTAGGTTGGAGAGGGGGTGACCCATGCCCCTTTCCCGAAAGCCTGATTTTATTAAAAAAAACTATTTGAATTAGTTAGCCCCTAGTCTTTGGGGTCCTTTCTCTATATTCTCTTTAAGAGTTTCACTGTTCTTTGTAATATTAAAGAGGAGGAATTTAATCTTCCCTCTATATTTTCTATTAATTTATGTCTGGGGGACTTTGCTCAGTATACTTTCTCTTAGGATGGACTTACCTCCCAAGTGTAGTGAGCAAAGTTCCTGATTTTTTTGTACTCTCTTCTAACTTAATAGGGAGTGTATATATATTTATGCATATATATATAAACAAGTAAGCAAAGCAAACGTCAACAATGATCAAAAGTGTTGCTATTTCATTTCTTTACTATTGTGTGATGTTTACAATGTAGTATTGCTCTAAAAAAAATTTTACAAAAAAAACTTTTCTGGTATAGGATCAATCCTCGAAATCCATTATAGTCATGCAAAACACAAACAAAACTTATTAGATGTTACTAAGCATAGTACCTCTTCAGCCACTTGCAGTTGATGGACTGGAGGCAATCACTCTCTGGTTCTGATATATGGCAGTAGCCCGACTTCCCCACTCCTTTGACGACAAAAGGGCCTTCCCAGTTAGGTTTGAATTTTGATGCCGACATGCTACGGAGATGGGGAGTTGATGCTCGCAGGACTAAATCTCCTACTTGGAATTCTCTAGGCTTGACTAAGTTCTCGTAGGCCCTGGACAGTTGCTGAGTGTAGACTTTGAAATTCTCTCTCGCCTTGTCCCTATGCTCGTCTAGCGCCTCCAGCTGCACATGCCTTGGGTCTCGGATGAGCCCATTGCTAAGAGAAATTCTGGCTGAAGGCACCACCAGTTCCACTGGTAGGACAACTTCGGTCCCATATACTAGAGAGAAGGGAGTGAATCCTGTTGGCTTTCTTTTCGAATTACGGTAGGCCCATAACACCATAGGCAACTTCTCATCCCATGCTCCCGGCATGTCCTCTAGCATTTTCTTCAAAATGTTTTTCAGGGTCTTATTGGTAGCCTCCGCCTGGCCATTGCCCTTGGGGTAGGATATGGTTGAGCTATTATGCACAATCTTATACCTGTCTGTGAGGAGGGCCATCTCCTTGCATACAAATTGCTTCCCGTTATCCATTAGTATCACTTTGGGTATACCAAACCTGCATATGATATACTCCTTTATAAACTAGGTTACCACTTGGGCGGTGACTCTCCTTAAAGGAATGGACTCTGCCCATTTGGTGTATAATTCTATAGCCACAATGATAAAAGCCTTGTCGTGTGATCCTAGGGCGATCTTTCCCACCAGGTCGAACGCCCATGTGTGGAAGGGATAAGGAGCTGTCAAGCTTTGTAGGCTGACGGAGGGAGCGTTCACCATGTTTCCATGCACTTTACATGCTCTACACTTTTTCACATACCCAATGTAGTTAGCCTCCATGGTCGGCCAGTAGTATCCCAGCGTCATCAGTTGATCATACAGCTTGGTGCCTCCCATGTTGGAGGGCTCATGAGCTTCTTTCAGCACCCTTTCCACCTCCTCTTTGGCTACACACCTTAGAGCCTTCTCATTGTACCCCTTCCTATATAATTCTCCCTCAACCAAGTTAAAACGGGTTATCCTTTTTCTAAGGTAAATTTCATCCACTCTCTCGGCGGGAAGCTCCCCATCTTTTAGATATGCTAGGTACGACTGTCTCCAATCTTCGAAGGCTTCCACAAAGTTAGCCTCCGTCGGTTGGTCAAAATTATCTTGGCACTTTAAACAACTTTGTTGTAAGCGGGCCGCTTCTATGCTCATGGAAGGCCAATAATACCCGCTTCGCTGCAGTCGTCTGTAAAGAGGGGTATCCGTATCTCCGCCGTGCTTCTGGTGCATCTATATTAACCTCTCCTTGTCTTCTTGCTCCCCTACGCACCTTGCCAGAAACCCTCCAGGACTCTTGAAGTAGAGAGTTCCTTGCAACACATGATAGTTGGCTAACTATAATATTTTCATTGTCCCTTCTCTGGTTTCAAGTTGTTTTTCCACTAGACGCCTCCAATCTTCTGGCTCGTCACTTGGGAATAAGGATTTTATGGTAGTGGGTACTGTTCTCCGCCTCACTGTGATGGTTGGTGCTGATTCCTCCATGACCAACTTTTGTGCTATGGTGGTGAGCGCATCAGGGTGCCTGTTCATCGTTCGCGCCTGCCTCTCCACAGTTACTTCTAAGAACTATCCCAGCAGTATTTGGATGATGTGTGTGTATGGCGCTAAGTTGGCATGTTTAAGGGAAAACTCTCCATTGACCTGCCTTACTACCAGATTGGAGTCCCCTCGTATACACAATACCCTGATCCCTCTTCTGAGTGCTTCCAACATCCCTAGAATGAGGGATTCGTACTCAGCTTCATTATTTGAGCAGTTAAAATCTAACTTGAAAGAGAGGGTAATCTTCTCCTTCCCACCAGACAGTATGAAGCCGGCTCCACCTCTTCCTTGAGCACTGGAACCATCAAACTCCATAAACCACTTCTTCACCTCCTCCGCTATGCATGCTTGAAAACTTTCTTCGGGTAGCTCTTCACTAGGTGGTTCGAAAACTCCACTTGGGAAGTGGGCCAGCAGATCTGCTACTGCTTGGCTTTTAATGGATTTGGGTACTACACATTTTAGGTCATATTCTAACAAGATCAAAAACCACCTTACTGCTCGTCCCACGAGTATAGTCCTCACGAGGAGGTACTTGATGGGATCCCACTTGGTGACTATGTGAACTGTGAAGGCTAGAAGATAGTATCTCAACTTCTGGGCCACAAATACCAAAGCCACGCAGTGTCCCTCAATGCTGGTGTATCTCGATTCTGTTCCAGAGATTACTCTTGACAGATAGTAGACCGACTTTTCCACTCCTTCTTTCTCTTGCGCCAAGAGGGTCCCTATCGATCTCTCTATAGAAGTAAGGTAGAGCAGCAGCGGTGCTCCATCTTCAGGGGGAATCATCGTGGAAGGAGAGGCTAGGATTTCTTTATTCTTCTCAAACGCTTTCTCCTATCTCTCTCCCCAAACCCACTTGGCTTTGTCTTTTAGTAGAGGCGCGAAAGAATGAGTTACTTCTGCCAGCGCAAGTATAAACATCCGCAGGTAGGATACCTTTCCCAGAAAGCTCTTAAGTTACCTATGACTCTTGGGCGGTGGCATCATCACAATGGCTTTCATCTTCTCTTCATCCACTTTCACCCCTTGTCTATTTACCACAAAACCTAAGAATTTCCCTGCAGTAACCCCAAAGGCACACTTTGAGGGGTTCATTCTCATCTTATACCGACGACACCTTTCGAATACTCTCCTGAGATCCTGAATATGCTTTCTTTCTTTCTTAAAATTAACCACCAGATCATCCACATAGAATTCTAGTATATCATGAAATAAGTCATGAAAAATTTCCATCATGGTCCGCTGGTATGTGGCCCCAGCGTTCTTCAATCCGAAGGGCATGACTGTATAGTGAAAGTTCCCTAACGGTGTGCGGAAGGCAGTCTTCTCCGCATCGGTAGGGTCCATTTTAATCTGGTTATAGCCAACATACCCATACATGAAGCTATACGTCTCATATCCCGCTGTGGCATCCACCAAGCTATCTATGCTGGGTAGTGGGAATTCATCCTTAGGGCACGCCCTGTTCAAGTCACGAAAATCTACACAGATTCTGATTTGGATCTTGTCTTTCTTCACCACTGGCACTATGCTGGACAGCCATATGGGGTGCTGAGTAGGCTTGATGAACCCTGACGCTAAAAACTTCTCCACCTCAGCTTTTATCTTCAAATCAAGGCCTGCTTTGTATGTGCGTGTGGCTTGCCTTACCGGAAGGGCATTGGGAAGGATGTTCAATCTATAAGAGCTCACTTCTGTGTCTATTCCTGGCATCTCCATGTACTTCCAAGCGAATACATCAGTGAACTCCTTAAGTAGTCCGATGAGCTCCTCCCTGTGTCTTGGTTCTAGGCACTTGAAGATTAGAATGGGTATACTCTCACCCTCTTCTGGCCCCAACTTGATTTCCTCTAATTCTTGAAGCTTCTCCCTGGGTCCGTCTTTCATGCACTCTGGAGCTTCTTCTGGTTCCTCAACATGCTCAACGATATGGGATTCATCAACAATAAAACATTCCGGGGTCGGGTCGATGCTCTCATCCCAGAACACCTCCCCCGCAAATCGTTATAAACGGTAGATGATCTTTCCGTCGGGCAAGACCACCTTCTTGCAAGTTCGAGGGGGTTTAGCTACCTCCTCTACTTTCCTCTTCCCTTTTTCCATGTGGGGGATTATCCTCCCCCTAGACGGTCATGAACGGACTTCTTCTGCGGAACCCTTCCCTCAGCTACCTTGATTCCTTCTAGTTTTCTTGCAGAGACCTTTATTTCCTCATCTAACTCGGTGTAGAAGGCAGCATCCACCAGGTGGGCCTCCTCAACGGTGAAGGGTCTCTGCGTGGCCTTGATCACTATCTCTGTGCCTCTAATGTTTGCCTTCGCGCATTGATGGTAGGTGGAAGGCACTATTCCATGAGTGTGCATCCATACCCTTCCAATGAGTAATTGGTAGCTGGTGTTAGCATTAATAACGTGAAATTTGATGTGGGAGGTGAAATTTCCCAACTTTATTCCCACATTCACCTATCTAATAGACTGCATTCCAGCGTTGTCAAATCCGAAAATTACAAGTGGTACCAGAACAACCTTCTCTTGGTCAATTCCTGTTTCATATAATGTACTGATGGGCATGATGTTAATGGATGCTCCACCATCCATCAACGCCCTGGGAAATGAGACTCCATTAACCATGGCTGTGACATACAATGGGTGTTTGTGGAAGTAAGGCACCAACCTATCTTCTTCTGAAGACACCACTTCAGAAGTATACTTCTTAATCATCCTTTCGATTGGCCCTTGCCAATTTAGCGAAGGGTCTCCCCAATGATGTACTGTCTCTAAGACTTTCCTCGTGATGGACACCATTGTGTCGTACTTCACCCCTATCTGGTCGAAAAACCACTTGAACTTGGGGCTCCTTACTATGGCCTCACATTCAGAATCTAAGTCTACCTCGTACGTCTGCGCACTGCAAACATACTCCACTTCAGAGGTCCCTCCCTCATCTAGAGCGAGAATGACGTCTACCTCACCTTCTCAGAGAGTCACTTCCTCAACTTCCCCACTTCCATTTTCTTGTTCCGGAGTGAAGAACCACTCCTATTGCTTTATTTCTAGCTCAAGTCTGCTCAGTGATAGATTTTCTAACTCCTCGCATAACTGCTCGCCACTCTCCCACTTCATAAGACTTCTTGTAGCATCTTCGTCGTAGGCAACTACCATCTTGGCGGTTCCAAAGTGATGCACAGAAAGTGGGTTCTCGTTAACGTTCACAGGGGGTATCTGCAAGGTACTACTGGCCATCTGCTCGCCAATGATCCTTCGCAAGTAGTAACAATCTTTGGTAGAGTGCTGCACTCGTTGGTTCAACTCGCAGTACTTTGGATTGGCCTTGTCAGCTGCAGTGGGGATTTCTCCTTCTAGGTGGGGAGGTCCTGCTACACCTTATCGCACTAAGGTGCGGTAACAATCCATAGCCTCAGCTACGCTGCATGGTAGTGGCGGCGGGGCATCTTCCGTAAATTTTCTCTTGTTGCTGAGACTGCCAGTCTTGGCCGCAGAGCCTCCCATCTTCCCTTTGTTACTCCCGTCCACATAGTTAACCGCTTGCCTCCTTGAAACTTGAAACCTCCTGGAAGTCAGTGGAACTTGCGTCCTCCAACCTGGGGCTCTTGGTTTGATTATCATAGCTATGTTGCTAGCAGCCCTGGTGAATTCTCTAAAAGTTCCATCTCTAGTTTCGTTAATCAAGTGCAACTTGTACTCTTTTAAGAGTCCTTCCACACATATCTGCAGTAACCTGGCCTCCACCACGTCCTCATGGACATCTAAGGCCCTCTCACGAAATCGCTTGATGTAGTGCATAAACTCTTCTCCTGGCTTCTGGACCTCTTGTGCAAGGTGCCTCAGTGTAAATTCGTCTTCCGCTATAAAAAACTTCTGGAGGAACTGCCTGTGCATCTCTTCCCAGTTAGGGATGCTGTTAGGCACCAAGTGAGAATACCATGTATGAGCCTTACCAGTGAGGGTCTTATAGAACTCCCTCAACCTCAGGTTCTTGTCGCCACCATGTATTCCCAGGTACTTGACAAACCTCATCACGTGTTCTCTAGGGTTCTACCCCTACCGCCGAACTTGATAAATTTTGGGGGTATATACCCCCTCAGGGTATGGGTTCTCACTTACTTCCTGCGTATAGGGGTCTTGTAATTCCTCATATAGGTGGGAACCCTCTCTTTGAGAGGAGGGGAGGAGCTTCCTCACTTCCTCCATAGTAACATCCTTAGAAGGTGACTCCTCCAAACACACGCTTTTAGCAGCTGGAGAACTTGTTCTCTCCAGAACCTGCTCCGGCGCCGCCTTCCGGGACAGAATCATTTCTGTCGGAATCGTAGTAGGGGTGGCTATCCCTCCAGAGGGGGTAGCAACAGGTGTCACACAACCTTGACCCAAACATGATATTTATACGTTATTTTTCTTCAAAAATTCAAAAAACATTGCCATAAGATTCATACCTGCCATTGGAGCCACCGCCGACGAACTGGTCTGCCCTCCCTGAGGCGCTGGCCCCTTGGCTCCGATCACCACCACTTCTTCCTGAGTAGTCTGGTCACTGTGAGCTCCATTACTAGACGGAATGTCCTCAAAAACAAAATACTTAGACACATTGAAACCTTCTTTGTCCATTAAAGCAAGAATACCTCCCCAGCAGAGTCGCCAAATGTAGTAGGGTAGTGAGACTGGGCTCTATGAATAACTAGAAATGGTGAGGCGTGACCCACTCCAATGGACGCTGCCTGCATGATCTTTTAAGGTCTCCTGGTGTAGTTTCTCAAGAAACTTTCTCTTTCTGGTAAAAATGGAACTCAAGCTTCAACTCACTCCCTGCAAGAAGATGAACTTTCATAGCAAAAATAGTAATTTTCTCAAGGGAAACACCTGAGAGTGATGGCTGTCAGTGGGGAGTGAAGGAACAAGGCACTCAGCACTAAGATAATGAGCAGGGAGAAAATACTTAGGTAGGTCTGGTGATATTTTGGCCGAGTAACAGTGCAATTTCAATTGTCCTCCTCTTGACCTTGCCTAGAGGTCTATTTATACTAGGGCGTTAGGGGTGAGTTGGCATTTTTTAGGCACCAAAATTGAGAGAGTTGTGGGGAACAATGTCTGAAGTGTACCATTTATCCCTACCTGTAGGCAGCCCTGCCTGTCCCCCCTGCAGGCGCCACCTGGCGCCGACCAAAAGTCAAAAAGCACATATGTCCCCTAATGGAGACAAAATATCAGATTTGGTAGTTATCTTTTGAAACGGTAACTTGTGGTGCAATTTTGCAAATCTTGAGAGAGGAGGCCTTAAGGACCCCTCTCTTCTAAAACTATTGTTTTTCTTGAGAGGGACCTCAAGGACCCCCTCTTCTGGAAGAGTCATTTTCTTATAAAGAGTTTATTTCTTGTGAGTAGCCAGCTCTTTGGCTGCTCACTTCATTTGTGACCAATTGTGAAGTGTGTATAGTCTTGAGTGACTTCTGGGTCTTCCTACTAGTATTCTCTCAATCCTATAGTGCTAAGTGATTGAGCTTGCTGAACATACCTTGTCCCTTAACCGCCAAGCCAAAATTCCCAGGAGGTCCCAACTAGCCTGTTCGAGCCTACTTGCTCAACTAGGAAACCTGTACAATAAAGCAAAGTGTTAATACTGTTGTTCTTTTAAAGAATGACGTTTCATGATGAGGAGTTGCTCGTGGTAGCTAATCCCTCATCCAGGACGCCCTGGGTGGGTTCCTTCTCGATATGAGCTTATGCCGAAACCCTTGCAGTAGTACTTCTCAGATAACATTTCTGTAGTGACCCTTACAGTGGCGGTGACCCTTGCAGTGGAACTTTTCAATCTTGGACTTCTACGGTGACCCTTGCGAGGCACCTCTCGAATGTCATTGCTGCAGTGAACCTTGTAGTGGCGCTGACCCTTGTAGTGGCATTTCTCAATCTTGGACTTCTGCGGTGACCCTCGCGGGCACCTCTCAGATGTCATTGCTGCAGTGACCCTTGCAGTGGCGCTGACCCTTGCAGTGGAACTTCTCAATCTTGGACTTCTGCGATGACCTTCATGCTCATCTCTCAGATGTCATTTCTGCTGTGAAACTTACAGTGGCGCTGACCCTTGAAGTGGCACTTCTCAATCTTGGACTTCTGCGGTGACCCTCGTGGGCACCTCTCAGATGTCATTGCTGCAGTGGCGCTGACCCTTGCAGTGGCATTTCTCAATCTCGGACTTCTGCGGTGACCCTCGTGGGCATCTCTCAGATGTCATTGCTGCAGTGACCCCTGCAGTGGCGCCGACCCTTGCAGTGGCACTTCTCAATCTTGGACTTCTGCGGTGACCCTTGCGAGGCACCTCTCGAATGTCATTAAAAAAGCATTTTTATTTTATTTACTTTTTTATTGGTAGACACCCTTCTACACTAAGTTTTTAGAATGAATCAATAATCTAAACCCTTTAGACTTATAAATAATCTCCCAAATCCGTGCATACTATTCACCTTCCATGTCAAATGACCATATTACCCCTCCGAGGTGACTATTCGGCTCCAAAGTGCCTCGAGACCCTATACCAATGTCCGAGTAGACTTTTTTTGACTATAAAAATACTTTCGAAAAATTTGGTGCAGTCAAAACGACCATTTGGATGACTTATCAATATTCCTCTTTTTATTTTATATAAATTCAGTCCCGACCCTACTTTCACACGTGTCTGACTTATTCACCAAAATTGTCATATTAACTATTCGCGACAACTTCTAAAATCAGTCATAAGTAAAGTCATAACCACATATTACTTTGATTCAATAAGTAATATTCAACATATAACATATATTACTATATTCTCAAGTAATATTTAAATCCGAATTAATTTTGAATTATTCAATTAATTCCAAATAAATCCCTTTATAAAAGTTATCAAAATTACGGGGTACTACAAAAATATCGTTCGATGATTGATTAAAATAGGTTTCACATGGATTGATCAAGAATGCATGCAACCCGTTGATAAGGATCAATCGAAGGCTGAGATTACTACTTAAGAATGTGTCTTACAGAAAACACAAATCCAATCGTCTAGAAGACAACACGTGTACGATAGATATGTGGTGAAAAATACGTGTTTTTGGTTCTTTTAAAAATCCAATTTTAACCCCAAAAGTATGTGCCTCTTTGAGATTCTACCCAACTCAAATTTTATTTTATTTTAAAAACTTTACTTAATACTACATTTAACCCTAACACTTTTAAAAAACAAATTTTAAAATTTTCAAAAATTATTTAAAATGTTTCAAAAATGTTATAATGGAATTAAATTGAATTACAAACATCATTAAAGAGATTAAAATAATATATGCACATGTGAACTTAATAATATGCAGTGTAAGTGTCCTAAAGTGGTCATAAGGTAAGATTAACTTTCCTTTTGTTGGATCTTTGAGAATTCTTGGACTGGATTTCTTCATTCTTGCTTGAACCTTTGAGAGATAAAGCAACTCATAAGAACTAACCTACTTTGTGTCGATATCCAAACTAGTTGGAACTCCTATATAATATAGATTCAAGTAAGTCAATTATATATTGTGTTCTCAAGTTTTTTTATATATATATATATATATATATATATATATAGATAGATAGATAGATAGAGAGAGAGAGAGAGAGGGAAACATACATGCTTATATAGAGAGAGATTGAGGTTGTTCGCTGAAGAGGGGGTGGTTACCGAAGAGGGATAGGCAGGAGGGTTTAGGGATGAAGGGATAGAGTGAGAGTGAATGACACTGGGTTGTTGGAGTTCTTAATCAAGGAAAGTGAGTGTCATACTTGACCGTGACCAATTAATTTTCCAACATTATCATCATGGTCATAACTTGGTCACGACCCAGACCGTGACCATAGTGATGAAGTGAAAAAAATTAGCTGGCACAATATGTAGTCACGACCCTTGACCATGACCAAAAATTGTGACCAATTCAAAATGATCATTGTCCAAAATTGTGACCCTATCAATTAAAAACTAAATTCGTCATAAAGGTGGTTACAATCATGGGTCGTGACCAATGTTGGCAAGAATTTTGACTCAATTTTTGCGCCATAATGGTCACGGTCTTATCACGAATAAAACCCATCACCACTTTGTTCTTGGACATAGACCGTGGCGATCTTTAGTTTATGTCAAGGTGCTGAGTAGTTATGGACTGGTCACGGATTCTTTGACTATGGTCACAGTTTTAAGCCATGACCAGACGGTCACGAACCGGTTTACCGTGACCATTTCCAGTTTGTGGTGAAGTGTTATTGATTTTTAATAAATGGATGGAGGAAGTGGATGCCATGATAATAATATAAAAATTAACACAAATTGTTTAAAATAAACTAAATGGGTTGGTGAAGAAAGTTAAAAGAAAGAAAATATAGGTTTTAAATTATATTACACATGTAAATATTGAAACTAAAATAAAATCGAATTAATAATATATAATAACCTTAAGAATTTTATCATAACCATTAATAGGAGAGGCAATAGTGCTATTGAGAATGGAATGTTCTCAAAACCTTAACGGAGTGAAGATACTCAATTAAAATCATCTCTATAATAGAATATATATTTTCCTTTAATTCCCTTTTGGTACAAACACAACAATCTAGGTTTATATGATGAAAATTTTAGCCATTAGATTACATCGGATTTGATCCTCAAAATTAGGTGAATTTATAAATTCAAAATAAGATAAAACCATCACATAACACCAAGTCGTACGAGAAAAGACCTCGAGCCGAATAAAATGACAAATGCATTATGGTAGAGATTTACATATAGAAACTAATGACTTACAATAACAAAATGCATTAAATGATTATTCACTATTTCACACAATTGTAACTGAAACAAAAATTGTCACACCAAAATAAATACAAACTTAAATCCATTATGATAATTCAATTAATCCAATTGATAAGTATTTTAGCCCTAAAGTGAAATAGAATCTTAGACAAGGATACATCAAAATAGGGGTTATCATTGACGCTAAAAAGTACACAAAACATCGATCGAGGAGATGCATAATGATAAAAAATGAAGTTTTAACCTAAATACATCAATAATACTCTAATCTCACATTTTGTTCTTTTAGATATATGAGTTTATTAAAAAAATATAAAACCTAATGATCAAACTCCAACCAGACAGTGAAAATCCTACAGTATCAAAATTAATAAAAATATTAGAAAAATGGATTATTTACCGAACATGATAATGGTTTGAAGCTTAGATCGGAGATATAAGGTTTAACAATAGAGTTTTGGATTTTCTTGATATGAGAGAGTCGTTATTGCTAAGGTGAAATGAAAATGAAAAGATCTTTTAGTGGATATTTAGTGCAATTATGTTAAGACAAAGCAAAACCTCTATAGGTTGCGAGTACCTTAGCTGAGGCGATAGAAATTTTCATGGGTCATCAACTAGAGCCTATATTTCAATTCACCCAAAATTGACTCCTTCACTAAGGTGACATATATTTTTACTTGTCTCATTTATGACCTGAAGTTTTGAATTTTCCAAGTCGAAAGAAAAATGCCCAAACACGATGTAACTATGTACGTTAAGGTTCATTTTCTCAAACGCATTGATTACTTACCGGGTTTATGATTATATCACATATAATTAAATATTTAAAGGATTAAAAATTTTCAAGGTCGATTAACTTAGTGAAGTGTGCATTGAATATAACTTGGTTAGGAAGAAAAGTGAGCATATTGGAGCCTTGAACTATGAAATCGAAATCATCATTCAATGAAAAACATACTTTTGAAAAATCTACTTTGATTTTATCATTTAATAAATCTTATTTTCCTTGAAAATATAATAATTATAATCAACACTTTTGTCTTATTTAATTTGAGAGATTTATGATTAAAGTATTTGTAAGAGCAAATAAGTAGCTTAGGTTTATTTATTAATTTTATTTGCACTTTGGCATATTTGGTATATCTCATTACAAACCGACATGTGTCGACGCGATGAATGGAACCTCAACATCTCCGAGTTCAAAACACTACATCTCATAAAGGTATTAAACTTTTAGGACTTTGAAATTATTCATAAAATTATATGGGATGATTATTTTTTAATGCAGAATGAGGCTGGTATTTTTAATTTTTTAAATATTTATTTTTATTTTTAACCTCATTCAAACGAGATTCATTTATTGTTCGAACGACTTTGGCAAGTCGCTAGAAGGGTCGTTTGATCTCTAAATTTAACAAGCATTTAACGAGGGCATATTTTTTTGCATCGTTTGAAGGTCATTTGATGGTAGTTCAAACGAGATAGCCTTTTAGTTCAAACAAGCTCCTATTTTATTCAAACGAATTGTTATTCTCGTTCAAATGAGCCTCATTTTCATTCGGACGAAATGTCACCTCGAAATTTGTGTCACGTTTATAAATACCCATTTTAACTCCAAATTTCTTAAGACTTTAGTCAAAGCATTTCTTGCATATCTATTGCAAAAGTTTTCATTTTTCGTGTTACCAAAACGCTGTTTGATTCGCATCCCCAAATAGTTTTTGTGAATCATTTTGAAACCCTATATAGTTTTGTATATTTGCATTCACTTTATGGAGAGGATTCTCTGTGGCTGACCTTGTGACCTGAGTGATCATGGCTTAAGAAAAAAGGCTAAAGGCTAATCGGTGGATATCGAGGGTGGACTCTCTCCTGTGGACTGCTCTGGATTGAGTAACATTGTTTAGAGGTTGTGCAAAAACTAGATCATTATACTTATGGTTGATTTCAAGTAGTTTTTAAGTCGATTGTCTTGTAAAATTCTCTAAAGTGTTGAAATATAGATTTTCCCTTAAAAGGGGTTTTTCCATATTTTTTGTGCGATTACATGTTTTATTTATCAGTCTTATCACCAAGATGCATGTTTAGGATAGAAAGATAACATATGGTAAATCCAGTTTCACAAGAAAGTTTTACTTGAGTTTCAATTTAAAAAATTACAAAAATAGAATTTTTGTTTGTGACCATCCTTGCCGAGCACGTTTATTTTCGTGTTCACAAAGTGGTATTAGAGCCTTCCACTCTTATAAGTGGTGTCAGAGCATATTTACCATCTTTTTTATGATTGTAACACCCCGTGTTTTTGCAAGAATATGGAAATTTATTAAATTGGTGATTTAGGAATTTATTTAATTGGGAGAAATTTTCTATTTTGAGGATTTAGATAAAATTGATTCAGTTTAAGTTTAATTTCACGCGTATCGTATTTTGAGGTGGAACTAAGATGATTTTATAAAGTGACTTAGATGGTGATTTTGAGGCCACGTTTGGTTTCAAAAAAGTCGAAATAGTAAAAAAAGTGTACTCGAGTGTATAGTTTGGGTCCCGGAACGATTTTAGACCATCCCGGCATCGTTTAAGGGCATTTTGGTTATTCGCGAGTTTGTGGTTTGTGGAACTCGGAAAATACTAAGTTTATATCTTCCATTAGAGAAAGGAAACTAGGGTTAACACAAAGCATAAGGAAGATAGACCATATGAGAGGAAGAAAAGGGGAGAACCAAGTTTTTCACATCATTTTTTGCCCCGAAAGCAACGAAATTGAGATCGGAGCGAAGGGAGAACAACCATAGCAGAAAACCAACAAATTTCAGACCTTATTTGAGAGGCAAGTGTTTTTTTTTAGTTTATCTCAATCATGTTATAATACCCATGTAGAATAGGGTTGATTTCATGTTTTGGGAAAGTTTACTCCATGAATTGAAATAGGAATTGCATGTAGATATATTCCTGGATGTTAGTATGACGAAATCATAAGGTTTATTATGATTAAGATGAAATTAAGCTGGGTCTTTGAAGGAATATGTGGGAAGAACACAAAACTATGTTTCTTGAAGAGTTTTAGGTTTTAATTCGTTCTTGATGGAATTCTGTGAAGATTTGATATGTTTAGAACTTTAGAAATCATCCTAATACATGTAGAAATGATTAGGAATAATTGGTTGTGATTTTGGTATAGTATAATGTAAGTTTGATAAATGAAAATGGTGGGAAAATGCATGAACTAAACGAAGGAGATGAATAATACCATTTCGGATCGATTCTCCCTGAGGCGAATCGATTCGAAAAGTGAATTGATTCAGCCTCCTGGAGAATCAATTCGGTTTCCTAGAAAACAAAAGATTTACCCTTTTAAGCCTAGAATTCCTAAATTTCGTTCTGGAATTTTTTAGGATTTTATTAATATAATAATGATGGACTTATTATATGACAGTAGGCCTATGATAGGGTGGTGCTTTAGTCTTATTGAGAGTAGTAAGACGAGGATGAATAGGGTTAAATTATGTCATAATTTCTTGGAGAGAAAGAGAACAAAGTACGGAAATTCGTGTGAGTTAAATAAAAGACCATTTGGTTAAGTGAGAGTTAACCACTGAAATTAATGCATGGGTAACCAGGTTCCTTAGAGTTGTTTGAATACTCGAATAAATATGATAGTTAGGTAAATCGTAAAGTTGTGTGTATGGTGAGTATTCAAGAGAAATATATTACGTATGAGCATGGATAATTAGGTTGTGTGTATACCTACTGATTTAATTATTGGTGAAGTGAATACCTATTATTTACTTGATTAATAAGTTCGATGAGACAATCCGAACCAAGTTCGAGGAGACATTCCGATCCAAGTTTGAGGGGACATTTTGAACTAACTTGATTGATAAGTTTGATGAGACAATCCGAACAAAGTTCGATCAGACATTTCGAACAAAGTTCGATGAGACATTCCGAACTAATAGTTCCTTAATGTGTGATATGGGGACATAAATGCAAAGTATGCACTTGTAATATACATTGTGTGTGAAATATATACCCTATGAATAATCTTACTAATGTGTAATAGTAAGAAGACTTGATATTGTATATCTAAACTTAAAGTGTAATCTTACTTTTGTGTTATAGTAGTGAGAAAAGATAGTGCATATCTAAAATGGTGTTTTGTTCTACTTATGGGTGATAGTACTGAGACTAAATAGTGTATGTCTAACCAATATTGAATATACTAATGTGTAAATAGTAGGTACGATAGATAACGTATGTGTAAATATGTAATTTAAGTGGAGAAACTTAATGCATGGGTGAACGATAACATGTGTGAAATGTTAACTTGGATTAATAATAACATAAGAGAGAGATGTAAATTATTAAGGGTATTCGTTAGTGTACTGTATGGGCGGTACGAGTAGGTTAGAGAGAAACTTAACCAAGGTCTTAAAGATAATTAAGGGGAGACTGTAGCGTACTGTATGGGCGGTATGGGTGAACCAGATGGGTTGGTGGTTAGTCGGATACTGGAGACCTAGTTGGTTTGGGTAGTATGACTAGGTGGGACGTTAGGTGCACACTATAGATGAGAGGTGAGGAACTCAAGAGAGTGTTTCACAACCTAACATGTGTATCTAATAACTGGTTATTTAAACTACGATTTAAATACTGGCTATATTTTCAAAATGTTTTTACTCAGGCTCTGATCGATTCTTGCAAAATATTTTCCAAAACCTTTTAGGTGTCTAGCCACAGGACGCTAAGCAGGATGATCTATTCCAGGGATGCATTGATGCAGCACTTGTGGATGCTTGCAGGATTTGGACTTAGATGCCTCAGTTACTTAAGGGTGTAACTCAGTATTTCATCCGGGCATGTTGCCCTCAGTTATTTCATTTATGTCACTTAGACTTTGTATTCAGATTTTTATATTGGATTGGTGAACTGAGGTTTTATTCAGTATTGTTTTATTTAAGTCATTTATCTGATGGTTTATGTAGATTCTAGTTATTATAATTATGTTGGCATGTTGTTATTTGTGTAATTAAAAAGATAAAACTTGGCACCCGTGTTTTTTTAATACTAGGTGGTTTGTAAAGTTTAAAAAGTTTTTGACAGTAATGCTGAGAATGAACCAAATAGGAGCCTAGTTTTAATTTAATAAAGGCCTAATCACCCTGTATTTAATTAGGCCGGGTGTCACAGATGGTATCATGGCATCAGGTTCTAGTGTCCTTAGGATCTGTGTAGCTTTTTACATTTCAGCTTAGCGTTCTTTGATGTAGATCCCTATGATAGGATTGTTGTATTCTTTTACGTACGCATATTTACATTCTTCTGCCAATGTATTTGTATTAACGATGAGCTTATACATATTTGGATATGTTTTTAGATGCCACCCAGGAGAGAGCGAGCCGAGAGGGCAACGTCTAGGGAGGCTATAAATGAGTGTATGAATTGTAGAACACGAGGTGTTTGCCCTGAATCTCGATGATGGTTGAAGTGTGCGAATTCTAGAACATCTAGATCACCATCCATAATTGGTCTGAGTCCTTGTATAATTTTTGGAATACTTTGTATCCCTCTACTCTTCATACTTTTTCCGAAATGAATAAAGTTTGTTTATTAACTGTAGTATATTTTGGGTAGTTGCTGACTAAATAGAGTTAATAATTACTTCTGCATTCTGTGCATTTATCGACCAAGAAGAGTTGACAACTACTAATCATTTAGGACCTTTACTAACTAAATAATGTTGTTAAACATTTTGGGCTTTTCCCCGACTAAATGCGTTCATAATGGCTATTAATCACTTTGGGCTATTGCCGACTAAATGAGTTAATAACTAATTGTTAATTATTCTTCCAGTCCAATATGCCTTAGCAATATCATTCCATCTACCTTACCTTTTAGGTTGTGTCATCATGCTCTCTTAGGCCTAGGAGAAATGATGGCAAGAATTCACTTGGTTAATGGGCCACCCACCCTATCAAGATTTTAGCAACAAACATAGTTAGTGACCAACCTTAGTTAGATTTTTGGGTAAGGATCCCCTGTAGGGCTTTTATTATTGCAGAGGAAACTTTTGAGTCCCTTTGTGTTTGATATAACAAATACGTGAAGATTTCAGTAATTGAGATAAACGTAACATATTAGTGTAATTAGTATGAACCCTGCTCGACTCGAGGAAATTTCTTGATTGAAATAAGTTGAATAACCTATTCTAATTGAAAGGAATTTTGTTGTGCTTGAGGAAGTTCCTTGGTTGATGTATGCTGAGCAACTTAACTGCTTAGTATCCATAAAATGGAGTTATTACTTAGAAATGGTACATAATATAGAGATACATAATATAAAATTGAGACAATCAAGATTTAAAAGCAATATATGAGATTAAATGGGAATTTATTTAACAAGTAATAACTTAAGACCAACATAAGTTTTAAATGAAAATTTGCATAAACTAGATGTGTTGAAGTTAGAACTTCTTGAGGTTAGCCGCATTCCATGCTCTTGGTATCTCTCTTCCCTCCAGTGTTTCTAACTGATAATCTAATTGAAGGTCGTTCCTGATTACCTTGAAAGGCCATTCCCAGTTTGGTTCTAGTTTTCCATCTGACGGTCTTGCCGCATAATTTAGAACTTTCCTTAGGATGCAATCTTTTACCTGGACTTTCCTCGGACTGACTTTCTTATTGTACTTCCTTGCCAGTTACTGATGATATAAATCCAACTAAATCATGGTTTGCTATCTTTGTTCATTCAGAGAGTCAAGTTTAGTGCGTAAGGCATCGTCGTTTAGCCCTTGGACGAGCAAGTTGGTTCTCACGTTAAGGAGATCAACTTCATGTGGGATGATGGATTCCATTTTTTATGTGAGTGAGAAGGGAGTTTCTACGGTAATTATTTCAGGCATGGTACGCTAGGCCCAAGGAAATTAGGGAGTTCATCCACCCAAGCACCCTTTAATCTTTCCATCCTCTTCTTCAGACTGTCGAGCTTCGTCTTGTTGGAAGCTTCTGTCTGGACTTTTCTCTGGGGGTATGTGACCGAGATGAAGTGATTCTTAATGACATGCTTATCATTGAAACTTTAGATAAAACTACTTTCAAACTGTGTGTCGTTTTAGATAATGATAACTCTTGTTACCCCAAAGCATGTTATATTACTCTTCTAGATAAACTTTCTCGTATCGGCGTTACGGATGTTAGCTAGTGGTTCTTACTTTACCCACTTGGTGAAGTAATCATGCCGACCAGCATGTACTTGCAATTTCCAGGTGTGGTAGGTAGTGATTCCACAATATCCAATCCCTATTATGCAATTGGCCAAGGACTGGTCAAGGATTTCATGTCATTGGCTGGTTGATGAACCTTAGGGGAGAATTTTTGGCATTTTTCACATATCGAACCAGTATCCCTCTTTCTTTGCTTAGAATGTTAATGATCTTCCTCCTGCATAACTCCCATAAATGCCATCATAAATCTCTATGAGAACCTACTCAGTGTCTTGCGTGTGGATGCATTAGAGCTAAGAGCCTATAAAGGATCTTTTGTAAATCTTCCCCCTGGACCATGGTAGAAAAAATATGCCTTCACTCTTATTTGGTGAGCCAACTTCCTATCATTTAGCAGTTATTCATTCTGTAAGTAAGCACTGATTAAGTCCTCCCAATTAGGAGATCTTTCTACGGATAGAATCTGATCAACGATCACTGTGTTATCAATGCTTGTTCATTCGAGGCATTCTCCTTATATAGTTCTTCTGAGGTAAAACACAACTTCTAATCTTAGGTATGCTAAGGTGTCAGGATACTATTTTGCCCTTAAGGGAACTACTGAATGTGGACTTCCTCAAATCCGGCCATAAGCTATCGCACCATGGCAAGGTAGGATGCCATCTTGTCATCATTTGCATTAAAATATCCACTTACTTTCTTGGATACCAGTTTGGAGTCATCAAACGCATTAAGAAGCTTTTACCTCAACACTTGGTCTTTATACAAACCAACTATTAGTGCTTCGTATTTGACTTCGTTATTAGAGGCTTCAAATCCCAACCTAATTCCTTGTTTAGTAATAGCATTTTCTGGTGTGATGATGATGATCCCTACTACTTCCACCTTAGAAATAGAGGATCCATCAATATATAGGGTCCAGTATTTGGGTTGTGATTCCTTTCTTATTGATTTCTCCATCACTAGTTGGTCAGTTGGCTTGTCCCCCATGAATTTAATGATGAAATTGGCCAAGACTTGTTCCTTAATTACTGTCCTTGACTGAAAGTGAATATCGAACCTTCTGAGTTCCATTGACCACTTTGACAGTCATCTAGAGTTCTCGACTTTCGAAAGGAAAACTTTGAGGGGGAATGAAGCGATTACCAATATTGAGTGGGGTTCAGAATAATGTTTCATCTTCCTAGAGGTAACTATCAAAGAGTAGACTAACTTCTCAAAACCCAAGTATCCAGAATCATTATGTTGGTGTAATGTGCATGGTACTGTCTTCCCTCATTTTCACATACTAGTGTTAAGCTAATAGTGTGATTTGATACTACGAGGTATAGGTACAAGGGATTTCTTTCTTTGGGGATTGCCAGCAAGGGTTATTTGATGAGGTAGGACTTGATTTACTCGAAACCTTTTGAGCATTCATCATTCCAAACGAGGCCCTTATCCTTCTTTAGTAACTAAAATAATGACGACAAAATTTAAAGGACTTGGAGATGAAGCGATTGAGTTCTATGACTATACCACTAAGCTTTTGAATATCTCATAACATCCTTAGAGGATGGACCCTATTGATCGCATTAATCTGATCTAAATTTTTCTCAATCCCTTTCTTATTGACTTGGTATCCCCAAAAAATTTCCTAACTGGGCATCGAATGAGAACTTTCTTGCATTAAGTTTGATCTGGTACTTCCTGAGGATTTTAAAGGTTCTAGCCAAGTCTTTAAGGTGGTCTGCCTTATCCTTGCTCTTGACCAATATGTCATTGGTGTAGACTTCCATGGTGTCTACATCTACTGCTTAGACATCTCGATGACAAACCTCTGATAGACTGAACTGTATGACCTTGTAGAAATATAGACCTACTAGAATTATGAAGGATGTTTTGTCCTGGTTGGGGCCGAACAATGGGATTTGATGGTATCCTAAATATGCATTCAGAAAACTCATTATCTAGTGAGTTGCCATGCCATCAACTAGATGATTAATGTGAAAACTGTCTTTGGGGTGGGCTCTTTTGAGGTCCGTGAAGCCGATGCAAACTCTCCAGCTGTCATTGCTCTTCCGTAATATCACTAGGTTGGACAACCCTTTACGAAGATGTACTTCCCTAACGGAGCCTTCATCTAGAAGCTTCCCAACTCCGTCCTCCAAAGATTTAGCCTTTTCTGGGGTTATTTGACACACCTTTAAATAATCAACTTAAATGTTGGATCAACATGGATATGATGGCAGGCCATCTCAGGATCAATCCAGGCAGATCGTACGGCTCCCAGGAAAAAAATATCCAAGTTTCTTATAAAAAAGGCAATCAAATCTTTCTTTTCTTGATTGGCAAGATTGGTTCCGATAAAAAACTTTCTATTTAACAAGTTTTCATTGGCACCAACTTCCTCCAGGCTTTTAATGACCCTATCAACGGGATGGATCCTGATGTCTTTCACCCCTGGTCGTCCATATCATAGTTTCTATTTAGAGGGTGTAGCCCCATCGTGGGGTTCCACTGGAGTGATATTTGGTTCATTTTTATATTCCTTTCGGGGGTGAATGACAGTGATGAATCATTTCCTTGTAGTGTCCTGGTCTCCACGAATCTCAACCATGCCCAGGTCCGTGACACACTTAAGCTTCTAGTGGTATATAGATGGTACGACATTCATGGAGTGCAACTAACCTTTATCTAGAATGGGATGATATAGTGATTCTATATGTACCACTAAGAATTCAATCATTTTTAAAATATTACCTACCATGACCAATAAGATTATCTTTTCCAATAGCATCGTAATTTTCCCCTCGAAGCTAACCAATAAAACCGTGGCTTCTTTGAGGTCGACTAAATTAATCTTCAACTTATGGAGCAACTATAGGTACATTACTTCTGATGAGCTTCCGTAGTATACTAGCAATTCCTCGACATCCCAATTTATGATCCTGGGAGTGATCATGAGTGTATCGTGGTGTGGAGTCCTCACCCTAATTAGATATTCCTTTGTAAAGATGATGTGGTTAGTGTAGTCGACATTTCCTAGTCGTCAGTGATTGTCAGTTTGGTTATTTATGTGGTCAATCTGGAATGCCTCCATGATAGGTGTGACCTTTTTCAATTCCATCCGAATAGAATTCCCTTGGATCTGCTTCAGGGCGGATGCTCCATGAATTACCACAAATTCATGTCCTATGTCATCATCGGGGACATTGTACGATTTCTGGTTTCCATTGGCTACAACCTTTTCATATTTTTTTTCTACGTATTCATTCAAATGTTCACCTTGGGCCAAATCTTACAAGTGTGACTTTAATACTATGCAATTTATTATCTTGTGGCCGCCCTCTTTGTGGAATTCGCATCTTAGTGCGTTATTCCTTTTTGTCGGGTCACCACCGATCTTTTTTGTCTGCTTGATAAATGGTTGATCCTTGATCTTGCTCAAGATCTTGTATACTGTTAATTGTATTAACGACATGGAACGCCTTCAAAGGATCGACCTGGCTCCCATTATTAGAGCCATTCATGCCCCCATTCATGTTCCCTTTCGTTGGAATGTCTCTTTTGTCTCCTCCTTTTGCTTGATTTTGCTGGATCGTTGTCCCCTGAGGTAGAGTGAACGATGTCTTCAACCCAGGTATATTTTTCGATACATGTCATGAGTTTATCAATGGTTCTCACCTCTTTTTTATCAGGGACTGGTGCAAGAGAGATGTTGTCGGGAGACCAATCTTGAAGAATTCTACAGCAACCTGCTCTAAGCAGTCCTCCACTTCTTTCAAAACCTACCAATACCTCTTGGCATAATCACGAAGGCTCTCTTGTGTCTTTTTTTTCATCGTGAGCAGTGAATCCCTTTGTAACACACCGTAATTTTAATGATTTTTATATTAGGATTAATTATGATTAATTAAATTAAATTAAATTAGGAAATTAATCCTGATTAAAATAAATATTAATTAGCGGGACAAAGGTTAATATTTATTTATAGTGAATATTATTTAGTGAATGAGTAATACACTGATAAGAAAGTATTATGATTATCGTGAGTGAGAAATACGACAGTTATGATAAATTTAGTCGGGGCACGCATGTCAGTTTTCTCGGGACTTCATTTTGGAAAATATAATATAAGTGAATTATAGAAAATTCAAATGGTCATTTCGAGTGCACCACTGTGTCCTGAAGGGTCAAAATATTCAGAAAACTGTATTTGAAGTTTTAGTTTGGATCCCGGGGTATTTTTAGGCAAAGCCGGCACCCCAGAGGGATATTTTAGTCTTTTGAAATTTTGGGGAATATAGACCTACGAATTTTATAAGTGTATATAAGATTATGTGTTGGGGAATTTAGGGTTATCAGTTACCAAACCAAATAGAGGCTATAAGAGGAGGAAGGATACGGTTTTCTGGGAGACTCTATGTCTTTTCCACCATTCTAGCACCACCACCACCACCACCACCGTTGGGTAGATCAAAATGAGAGGACCACCACCCGACCACCAATCTGCATATATTTAGACCTACATTTAGAGGCAAGCATTTATCTTGCTACCTTTTGAGAATATATAACATCCATGTTAGTATAGGATGACTAATCTCATGAAAAATAAATGTTGGTTTTGAATTAGAGAATTAAATTATGATTTTGGGTAAGAATTGCATGTAGACAGAATTCTTATATAATTAGAATTCAAAATAAGTTAATATGTGAAGAAGAACAAGAAATAAATCTTCGTATTTTGATAAGAGGATATAAAGAGCATAAAATCTAGGGTTTTGAGGAATTAATGGATCGATCTATTCTTGGATGGATTTTGTATAGTTTTTATGTGTTATTTATGTTAGAAATTATCCTTAGACATATATTAAATGTTTGAGTATGTTGGGTAAGAATTTCTAAGGGTTTCGTGAAGGTTTCATTTGTCAAAAATGGAGGCAAAATAAGTTAGAGAAGAAGAAGGTTCATAAATCTGGTACGACAAACCGGTTAAGTTTTGAGGCTAAACTGGTTCGATTTACCTATTTGTCAAAAAATGAAATTTGTAGATCTTTTCATTAAGATCGCATGGGATCCAATCTCATATTTTTTTTATTTTTTTGAATTAGTTATGATTTTTCTACGGAAGGGTGTCCAAGATCGAAATCTGTAGTCAGAAATTAAACCGGGGTATAAAATCAGTTATGAACTATACAAGGACTTTGGGAATTTCAATAGACCTATAGTCGAGGATTAGACTTATTCATAATGATGATAAAATTAGACTAGGGCCCACGATATTAAGCCGATTGTGTTGCATATCCGGAATTTATGAATTGTGTTACTGGAAGAATAAATGATTACCTAAGGATTAGTACCAGTAGAATATGAGGTGTTAACTTCTAAAATTTCTTAAAAGATGATGAGTTCGGGTAGAGAATAAAACTCAGGAAAAATACGATGAGTAGTATAATGATAAATTGATAATACATAGAATATTTGAGATTTATATATATTACGTATAAAACATATTACAAGTTGAGTGTATATCTATACTGATATTATATGTATATATAGGTTGTGTGAATACCTATTGTGCGAATCCTTATGTGTAAACATACCTACGCTGCCTACTATCATGGGAGGTTTTCGCGTTGTGTACAGTTTTATCCCGATGAGCCCATTTGGGGGAATTTTATAGAACTTAGGTACATTTTATTTGAGTGTATGATAGTTTCGACGGTCAATTGGGAACGTTTGGTGTGAGTGTGGCCCACAGACTTGGAACTTTGTTCGCCTCCAATATGTGTGATTTGATTTATGGTTTGAGGGTGATATTTGAACTAATGTCCTTATTTAGTATGTCATGAACCAGGTCTTGGTAGCAGAGTATGCACGTATCGCAGGTCTCCACCTAGGGATGTCGTGTATGTATATATTATGATAGTGATGTAAATATATATATATATATATACACATTTGATTAATTCTTCTACGAGTGTTTTAGTAGATACTATCTATGGTAATATCTAAATTGATCCTACTATGTGTGAACTTAATAATTAATTGGCGCCGTTTAATAAATAAAATGGATTTGAAAATTTAGTAACGTTTGGTATGGGCAATACGGGTGGGCACAGTGAATTAATAGATGGGAAATGGCTTAAGTCAAACTTGTTAGGGGGGAAGAGTAACTACATGGGTTTAGAAGAGTACGTTAGGCGTGCACAATATTTGAGAGGTGAGGATCTCAAGTGAGAGCATGTGAAGCTAACATGTATCAAATATGTACTCTATAATGCATTTTAAATATTTCTAAAATGTTTTCAAACTGTTTTACTCAGGCTCTGACCCGTTTCAAATCCATTTCTTGTAAAAACATTTTAGGTGCCTCACCATAGGGATGCCAGGCTTAGGAGTTCCTTTACTTGACGTTCTACAGCTATTGTGGAAGTTGTAGGACCTTGGTATTAGATGTCTCCACATCTTTCAGTTCCTATTCTGCATTTTATCTATTCCAATTGGGCATGTCGCCCATTCTTAGTCGGTTATTATTATTGGGACATTGTACTTTTTTTTTATTTCTAGCATTCGATTTACTTTTATTTATGGATGACTATATTGAGATTTTTTTATCTGGAATGTTATCCCAGACACATTTGTTTATTTCATGAGCTTATCGGCCATTATTATGTGTGTGGAAAATATGAATATGATTTATTTAGTTAATAACAAGAATTAAAATTTTTACATTGGGACATTAGTGTATTAGTAATTAATTAAATTTCAACGGTGATGCTGAGAATTAAACCATTAATGATTCCTGTTTAATTTAATAAGAGACTGATCACCCGGGATTTGAATAGGCGTGGTGTCACGCCATTCTTTTTTGGGGGGAACTATTGGTTATGAAGTGAGCAGTGAAAGGCTCTGCTAGGACCTTGGAGCTCTTAACTAACCTATGGAGTAGCTTATCGAACCACTTTTGAGCTATGTCATGTAGTTTAGAAGGGAATATTTGACACATCAAAGCATGGTTGTGGCTTCACATAGTCATCGCCTGCTTGTACTGTCAAACATTGTCTATGGGATCTATCTTCCAATCATAGATCTTAAATCTTGGAATGACAAACTTCTTATAAGCTCATATTCTTCAACCTCCCTTTAAAATGGGGATTTTATCCAAGTGTTAAAATCTTTTCTAGCTAACTCTCTTGTGAACCTAATCCCTTGATGGGATAGATGTTGGTCCATTTCTCTACGGACCAAAATTCTGATGTCCTCATCCTGACGATCATTACTTCAGTGGCGCCACTCTGATCGGCCACGCTCTGATCGATTACACTCTAACCTTCCATGCTCAGATCGATCATGCTCTGACTTGTCGTGCTCAGATCGATCCCATACGTGCCTGGATCTACTCCCTAGGGTGTGAGTTTTGCTTGCCTGAGGACTAGGATTCCTATCACGATGTTTTCTGGTATCTCTATAGAGATCTCTCTCCATCATTTTGAGTCGCATCTATAGGCAAGTATTCTCTTCCATCTAGAGTCATGTTGACTCCTCATATTCTTGAAACATGGATTCATAAGCGTCGACCATTCGGGAGATCTGAGTAAACCTAGATGGTCCTTAAATTTCCTCGAAAGGTTGCATTCCTTAGAGAAACCTGGGATTTAGTAGTTTATGAATCACTGACCTGATCCTAGGTAGGAATGGATCACCTTACACGTCGCTAACTTGAGGAAGGTTTATACTATGGTTAAACATCACGGTCTTTCTTTTGATAACTACTTTTGAAGGAAAAATAATTGTTTCCAATAGATGGCGCCAATTTTTAGTGAAAGAATTATCACAATGAAAAATCCAAAAGGTAATATCGAGATGAAAATAAATGATCACACACACAACACCAAAGATATGTGGTTCGACAACTTGCCTATGTCCATGGAGAGATTGCTTCTTTTCTATTAGTGTCTTTAAAATAATCGAAGTTACATCTCTTTACCCCAGGTTAGGATTTATATTTTATAGCTATGATTCTAAGTGATTGAATTATACAAGTAACTCAACCAAATTGTAGACAACTCGTAGGTGTCCCTTCATATCTCTTCGAGATTGCTGGTGAATGATTCGAGTCTATCTCCATGCATTTAAGCACATGTCAAATATATGGGTCTTAATTAAATATATGAGTGGGTTCGGCCATGAAAAAATACCACTTAAGTCATTTAATTAAAGATTAAACTATCAAAATGGCTCCAAACAGTTTGTTGAAGAAACTCTTTTCTTAAAAAAAAAAATTAAATGCAAGATGTGCAAAACAGTATGAACGAGTTATTTCAATTAAAGGTTTACCAGTTTTGAAAAATAAAACATAAGGAAATTAAACCAACATAGCCTTAAGAAAGGGATGAGAGGAAGAGGAAGTATACACGAGATATTTTAACGTGGTAAAACCCCACCCAATTGGGGAAATATCCACGGAGTTCTCTACACCTCAAAAGTAAAAAATCCACTAAAATCGAGTAACAGGTTACAAACTATATAACAATCAAGACACACAATCAGACCTAATTCTAAGTTCAGAAATATACCAACTCCTCTAGATTTTCTGGCTTCTCCCAAGGCTCTGATGTTGTTGATGTTCTCTTAGCTTAGTAACTCCACTCCTTATAGCTTTACGTAGACTCAAAATGTCCAAGATCTCAATACGAACACCTTTCAGTGTAGTAATGTGACATTTTAAGTGGCGATGTGCTCTAAATCACATGCATGCAACTCACACACACACACTTAATTATAGAAAGTATGCAAAACAAATCACAAATATGTAAAGGAATTTCCAAAATCAGTTTAATCAAAATATCAGACTTTGGATCGTTCAAATATTCATAGATCAAGAGGTAATCTTTCTATATACACGATCCAAGATCCTATGCACTTTTTATTTGAAAATATTTACACTTATTTCACAAAATGTGAAATATAATAAAATGCAAATCCTTAATCAAGATCTCAACTAGATCTAACTCTAAATATTCAAAGAAACTGAAATCAATTTTTTTTATTGGTTTAGGGTTTGAAAATAACATATCAGTTTGAAAACAACCAACAAAATAAGATTTCTTGAAAGAAGAAATTTAAACTACACAATATCTAAGTGAAATATATCACAAAGATCAAATCTCAAAGTTCTATGAAAGAAAATGAGATTTAACCAACGTGATTACGTTGGGAAAGAGATAAAGGACAGAACATGATGGATCTTCTTGAATATCAAACTAACTCACTCACAGAAAGGGTTTTCTAGAAAGATTTTATCGGAGTTTAGTTTAGGGTTTAATTTCTCTCTCTTCTTTTTCTCTTTCTCTCTCTCTCTTCTCTCTATTTTATCTCAGAAGCGAAGCTGGCCAAAGATTGTAAAAGTATAACATATGGCAAGTATTTATAGTAAGATATGGAAGGCTTTGGAAACTCGAGGCAAATCAACGCTCAAGATTGAGTTTAAAAGATCGAAGCAAATCCAAGGGTTAAGGTTGCACGGCTTCAAAGTTAACACTCACTAGTTGATCCAAGTGTTATAAGGATCATCTCAGATAACATGCAGGTCGTTGATTAAAAAGATCCAAAGGTTCACAGTTAAACACAGGTATGTGAGAGCGTAGAAACACAATTCTAGTTGTTGTCGAGACAACATGTGTAAGGCTAAGATGGTTGGAAAAACGCGTGTTTTTGAACTTCTACAAATACAAATTGCACCCACATAATTCTCAAGCGCTTTCAATTTCTACCCAAGGAGGTTTTTAACAGCTTATGGAATTTACAAAACAACCCATAACTTAATTAAAAACCAATTTTAATTTCTAAAAAAAGTTAAAAAAATCATAGAAATTATTTAAAATATCCCAAAAATTACAGATAATTAAATTAGAGGGATTTAACTCACACAACACCAATTAATGAATAAAGCAAGCACATATACAACAAATGAATGCATCCTAGGTGAAGTGTCGGTGAACTACCATTTGGACAATTAGAGGAACTCAATATGAAGAGTCTGAAGGTTCTTTGGTTTGAAAGGATATGACTCAATTCTATCACTATTTTCAAACTGGATGAGAACCTATATAATATAAACTAAAGTTAGTCAAAGATATATGATGTTTCAATATCCCCATTTGAAAATATGAGACAAAATCTCCTTTGAGTAATCTAGGACTCATAGGGATACAAAAGAAATAGAAAAATCCTATTCCTAAAAATTTTGTTGCAAATGATGGTACTGATTCCTGAAAATAGGATAACTAAGATAAAGCTTTTTAATTGAGAATACACCAAAATGTCCAAAAGGACTCAAATTTCTCCCCCATTTTGTCTCAAATGGACAAAGGGCAAAGAAAAACTAGTGGAAATAATAAATCATCGTTCTTCCATGACCATACCAATATAATTGCGTAAAGATTCAAATCTATGAAAGTCTAAAGGTTTAGTAAACATGTCAGCTAATTGCAATTCAGTCGGAAGGTAATTTATTTCTAACTCCTTAGATTTAACTAACTCGCGTATGAAATGATATCTGATTTTAATATGTTTGGTACGAGTGTGCTGAACAAGATTTTTAGAAATATTAATCGCCCTTTGATTGTCACAATAGAGATGTAACTTATCTTCAGTTATATCGTAATCTTTCAGTATTTGTTTGAGCTAAAGTAATTGAGCACAACAGCTTGCTGCTAAAATATATTCGAATTCGGCAGTAGGCAAGGAAGTGCAGTTTTGTTTCTTACTACTCCATCCTACCAAATTGTTACCAATGTAGTAACAAGGTCCTCAAGTACTCTTACTATCATCGGTACAACCGGCCCAATCAGCATCGGTGTAACCTACTATATTACTTGAAGTGTTTTTAGTGTACCAAAGTCCTAAGTTTAGAGTGTCTTTGATGTATTTGATAATTCTTTTAACGCACAATATGTGACTCTCTTTAGGATTATTTTGATATCGAGCACACACGCAGACAGAGTACATGATGTCAGGACGGGAGGCAGTAAGATGAAGTAAGCTTCCTATCATACTACGGTATAGGGTGGAATCAATAGATTTCCCATTCTCATCTTTAAAAAGTTTGACAGAGGTACTCTCAGGAGTCCTAGTTTCTTTAGCTGTTTCTACCCCAAACTTCTTAACAATATCTAAAGCATATTTGGATTACAATATAAATAATCCTTCTTAATTATATTTAACTGGGAGTCCTAAGAAGAATTGTAACTCCCTATAAGTGACATTTGAAATTCTTTGTGCATAATGTCGGAGAAGGTTTTAACTTCTAAAGGGGAGATGGATCCAAAAATGATATCATCAATATAAACTTGAGCAATAGTAATGCCGTTGTCTCGAAATGTTTGACAAACAAGGTTTGGTCATTCCCTCCTCTCCTAAATCCATTGTCTAAAATAAAGGTGGATAGACGCTTATATCAAGTTCTAGGATCTTGTTTTAACCCATAAAGAGATTTTTTAAGACGATAGACATAATTTGGGTGATGAGGGTTAATAAACCCTTTGGGTTGTTCTTAATAGGTCTCCTCAGTTAAAATTCCATTAAGGATTGCTGACTTAACATCCATTTGATATAGAGTGAAATGCAAATGACAGGCTATGGAAAAAAGCAAGTGAACAAATTCGAGGCGAGTGAAAAGAGAAAATTTTTCCTTAAAATCCATTCCTTCAATCTAAGAGTAGCCCTGGGCAACTAATATATCTTTATTATGAATAATCATCCCAGTTTCATCAGTCTTATTTTTAAAAATCCAACGTGTGACAATAACCCTTTTATTTTCAGGCCTGGGTAAAAGATACTAAACACCATGAATGGAAAATTGAATAAAATCCTCCTGCATAGCACTTATCCACAAAGTGTCATTCAAGGCTTCATTTACAGTTTTTGGCTCAATAAGAGACCCAAAACATGCAGAATGAGCAATGTTACAAAGTTGAGATCTTATGAGAACATGCTCTGTAGGATTACCAACCACATTATCTAAAGGATGATCTTTGGAAACCCAGTTAGGTACTTCAGGGGTCTCAGTTGGTAAAGATTCAACTATTTCTGGAGAGTCATAATTTAAAATATTTTAGGACTCATCCACAATAATTGGTTCTTTGGCCTTCCTTTCTACATTAGTGTCACTTAAAACCACATTAATGGATTCCATCATGGTTTTGGTATGAATATTATGGACACGATATGCTCTACTATTTAGAGAATATCCTAAAAAGATGGCTTTATCTCCTTTGGTTTCGAATTTAGACAGATGTTCTCTATCCTTACAGACATAACAGGTACTACCAAAGGTTCTAAAGTATTTTAGGTTAGGTTTCTTCCCATACGAAAGCTCATAGGATGTTTTTTTGGTATTCTTCCTTAAGTAGACTCGATTTATAATATGACAGGCGATACGAATGGATTCTACCCAAAAATATTTTGGTAGATTTTTTGCATGAATCATCATACGGGCTAATTCTTGAAGAGTAAAATTTTTACGCTCAACAATCCCTTTTTGTTGAGGTGTTTTAGGAGCGCTAAATTCATGTTTATAACCATTATAGTCACAATATTATATGACGCCCGAGTCTATGAATTATCCTCCTCTATCACTACGAATTTTATCTACTTGGGAGTCCCTTTTGTTTTTTATACGAACTTAGATTTTCAAAAACTTGTGAAAGGTTTCTTATTTTTATTTTAAAAAGGCAACCCAGGTAAATCAAGTGAAATCATCAACTATAACAAGGATATGACTGTTTCCACAAATACTAACAGTACGAAAGGGACCCATTAGGTCCATATGGATGAGTTAAAGAGGTTTAGTGGATAAAACTTCTTTAACTTTCTTGTGGGGAGCCTTAACAATTTTTCCTTCTTGACATGGACCACAAACAATATTTGAAATTGGTTTGATCTTAGGAAGACCTATAATTATCTCTTGGGAGCACAATTTACCAAGACTATCATAATTAATGTGACCCAACCTATTATGCCATATCTCATTATCATCCATTCTAGCAATGTTACAAATCTCTGTACTTGGAGATTGATTGTGTAACAGTTATTTGGAGTACGGAGTCCTGTAATTATGCAATCACCTTTTTCATTTAAAATTTAACAATTGTTCTTTGAAAAAGTGATAATATGGTTTGAGTCACAAAACTATGATATACTTAGTAAATTGGATTTAAGTCCTTTTACCAAGAGAACATCTTCAAGGATGGGTAATCCTTCTTCATGGAGTGTTCCTTTACTAATGATCTGGGCTGATAAACCATCTCCAAATAAGACTTTTCCTCTAGAGAAGGTAGTTTTGTTTAAAAGTTTGGAATCATCCTCGATCATATGTTTGGAACACCGAGAGTCTAAATACCATCTAGCTGTTGTATGTTCAACTCTAAAAGCGTTGATCACTATGTTGCATTTCAGCTGGGGTAATAGATCATCTTTTCTAACCCAAATTGCTCTAGTTGTTAATTTGCGCTTGTTAGCTCATATTTGATAAAACTTACAAGCTTTAGTCTTTTATTTAAAAGATCTTTGCACATATTTATTATTGTTTTACACAGTTGGAGCAATTGGTACAGAATATAATATATGATTCCTTATTGATGATGGTCTATTAGTGTTAGTCATTTTCCTTCTATTACGATAGTTAGAATTGTAAGAACATAATTCTTTGTATATTAATTATGTTTAATTGGCTTAATTCCGGACAAAATAAATTAAGTATAGGCTAGTTATTCATGGAGTCTATTTAAAAGCCCTAAACTTAGTTCAAAGACCAAGAATGTACAATCAAAGATTTCAAGAAGATTACATGTCAAGACTATTTCATATGTTTAAGATCACTTAGGTATGAATACTTATGAGTAGTTGGGTAATGTGTATGTTGATTAAATACTGGGTGATTTAACTGTTTGGGAATTAAAATAGTTTTATCGTTTTAAAAATTATTTCTGAGTTGCAAACAGTCTAAGAAAATTTGAGGATCAAATTAAATAGAAAAAATAATATTTTTTATTGTGTCTCGCTCGAACGAGATTGAGTATCGTTTAAACGACATTGCATGTCGCGCGAACGAGATCTCATCTCGCTCGAATGACCTGGCATCTCGCTCGAACGACCTGCCTCCTCGATTTTCGTATTTTCATTTTCTTGGACTCTGTGCAGCTCAGTTATAAATAAAATATATCTGCTAACGTTTCTATAGACAGAACAGTTTAGAAAAACTTATTCCCATACAAGTTTTTCATCTTTCGGTGTTTATTCAAAATCGTATTACTTGATTCCAAAGTTAGGTGATCTTGAACGTGTTTACCGAAAGATAATCCATTCACTACATCGTGTTGCACTTTGTGAGGAGAACTCTACAACCGAAGAGCTGCAAGCTATTGTAGAAGGAGACCTTACGAAGTATCTTGTGAAGGAACCGTTCTTTTCTTCACTGTTGCCCTCCTAGAAAGGGAAAGTCTAGCCGAGACATTGAAACCGACACCTTCGGGTATTTCGTATGTCGCACTTATTTCATTGTAATCCGTGTAAGCCATTTTCTTACAAATTATAGTGAAATAAAAAGGTTTTACCCTTCGGAGATTTTTTCCTGATATTGTTTCTTTTACCGCATGTTTTATTCATCGAATGGATTTAATCTCTTAGATGCATGTTTAGGATTTAAGAAGTTAAAAATTGGTTTTCACTAAAAATTAGAACAAAGTTTTTTTTTTTATTTTACCTAAGTACACTAAAGGGCTGTTTCAAATTGGTATCAGAGCTTGTTGCACTATTTTATTGTGTTTGTGATCCCGTGTCCTTAGGTATGCCTTTCGGTGGTTTTAATTATTTTAGAATTCACCTGTTTGAATCATCTAATTGGAAATCACACATGAAAACTGCTCTTAAAAAACTTGTCAATAAAGGTGATTGTGAAAAATGTCTTTACTACGAAGGTTTTGGTCACAGGATAGATGAGTGTCCCACTAAACTGAGGGAGAATTTTAATAAACCGATGAATCGCATTTCTTCCTTTAGTGATAGTGACCCAGAAGAAGAAATTTTTTTGCTAGTAAGCGTGATCTTTCCACCTATGTGGTTAGTCATGTTAGTGATAAAGACTTACCTTTGCATGAGTCTACCACAACCACTGAAGTTAATACTCCTGAGAGTGAGGAGGAGGTGAGTGAGAATGAGAGCAAAGACAAGAGAGATTTGCAAACTGCTTTCAAAGAATTGTATGAAGAAACTTTAAAAACAAAGAAAGTAAACGTGAAACTAGCAGCCTTGTTAAAAGAATGTGCCATAGAAATAAATAATTCCAATTTTTTAATTGAGGATCTTAGGGCACAAGAAAAGAAAATTCGAGAGAAGCTAGAATATTTCGAGGGTGAGAGAGATAGTCTTCGAGGATTGATGGAGACTATGAAAAAGGAAATTCTGAAATTTGAAAATTCTACGCATTTACTTGAGTCAAGGATAGGTGAGCTTGAAAAAAAACTGAGAGATTCGAGTAAAGTTAAGTTCGATTTGGAGGCAAGGTATGAAAAGTTAGACAAAATCTTAGGCATCGTCGAAATCAAAGATAATCGGAGAGGTATTGGATTTAATAATCATGTCTCACCTGCTCCAAAAGCCAAAACCATCCAAACAAGAAAGTTTCCTAGGAACCTTAGGAGAGAGCCACCTAGGAATGTGAGGTACAATCGGCCTATAGGACACACTCCTCACCGTATCTACACTTGCACACATTGCGGTAGGAGAGGTCATCTCAGACGGTTTTGCTACAACCATAAGATTGCTCCTAGAAAGTCTAAAGCTATTTTGGTTCCCAATATCTCTTCGAGTCGGTTCACACCTACTTGGGTTAGGAAGTCGGATTTGGAAGCGTTAGGCTTAAAGATTGGTGATTCTCGCATCATTGCTCGTGGTTCTCCTCATCTGTTCTCGTTCGATTGAGGTTGTTCGTCGATTTGTCATACACTAGTATCTTCACCTTTCCTTATTCTTGGCTAGTGATATGGCATGTTTCTCGTTTTTGTCATTTATTTGAGTCTTTTCGAAAAATACAAAAAAGATTTTTTCTTTTATAAAACTTTTGAAAATACAAAAAGATTTTCGATTATTTTGAGTCGTTAAGCTACATGATTGATATAGGGATATTAGTGTTCTTGATTCCCCCTTTCTTTTATCTTTTATGGGGCTAGGATTTTTGGTTATTATTATTGATTCCTAGAATGATCTTAACCTTTGCACTATGGGTTTGTTTCGATCTTGATATGCATTTTTGACTCAACTTTGCTTATATGCCATCCTTTCACACAAGCACGATTTTATATGGATGTTTGACTTCTCTTGCATATTTGAGTTTGGTGAGACGTTCTTATCTCAATTTTGTCATCAATGCTTAAGTAAACCTAAGGAGGAGGTGTGCTTGTAAGAATCGTTTTCCGTGAGAATTGGTATTGAAAATATAATGAGTGTTCACGGGAAAGGACTGCGAGAGTGTATAATTGACTCATCGTGAAAGCCACCGTTTAAAAGGGCCCAAAAGAAAATTCAGGCAATAAAAAGAAATAAATGCCATAATTGGGGCCAATAGGAATTTCTCTAAGTATAGATTGATAGTTATTTCTAAAGATCTTGAAAAATTCATAAATTGAGGGAGTTTGGTTGGAAATTAATGTAAACGGGTTTGCACCACGAATCCTATGTTGAAACATCGTATCATGACGCTATTGTTTGTAGAATCGTCAACAATCCGAACTTGTATGCATGTTGATTAAGTTTAGTTCATCAAACTCACACTTTTTATCCCACGTGGCTTTAATAAAGTTTGATGATTCCTTGCTATCAATAAGAACTCTTTGATCGATTCAACATATTGAAATGATGGCTCAATTTTTGTTGTTCCCTCCCAATCAATCATCTTTCTTAATTGAGCACATTAGTACCTTGTTATCATGTAATTCCCATTTTTTCATCTTTTACTTTTTTTCTATTTTTTTTCTTCTGTTTTTCTGTTTTGCAGTCTGTTTTTGTGTTCCAGGTATCATTTTGGGATAATTTTTTCGCTGGGCAAATTCTGCAAGTTTTGGGGGTATTTCTGGAAAATTTGATTTCTCGTTCGAACGACATCTCATGTCGCGCGAACACGTCGTTCAAGCGACTTCCTAAATCGTTCGAGCGACATCTTAAATAGTTCGAGCGACATCCTAATTCGTTCGAGCGACATCCTTAAGTCATTCGAACGACTTCTCGTGAGATTAGGTTTTCACTTAAAGCCGTCGTTCTCATCTGTTTCTCACAACAGTAGCAGCTATTCTCATTTTTCTGCCATTTTCAGTGGTTGAAGCTTCATACCTCACCTTTGTCTTCCCTTTAGCACTCTTCTGGACTTTGTTTACCTCCCTTAAGCTCCTAATATCAGCCAGTTATTCTCCTAAGGTACTGTTCCAACGGGATTACAGATTTTTCTCGTCCGTGGCACGATTTTTTCAGTGGTTTCGAGGTAACAATGATCTTTCTTAACCTGATTTGAGATATTTCTTGGTTCTATTACTGATTTTGACTGCGATTGTGCCATGTGTTCGTGGTGGTTCGGTTGGACGTTTGTACGGAGATAGGTGTTTAGGTGTGCGTGTGTTCGAGACATTTGTTTTTACATCTCACATTGCACATTCTTTTCATGCCTCCTAGACGCCGTGGTGCCCCTACCGGGCGACTCGCTGAGGCACCACGCTCTGCTCGAGCTCAGAGAGCTCAGGCTAGCAGGCCCCCGTACTCTCCTATCAGGTGGGCCACGTATGTTGAGTATGATCATTACTTCTCATTGAGTCTCCATATTCGGTCAGTGGTTTCCGAGAGGGTTTTTCGTTATTCTGAGTTTTATGAGTTAGGTATTCCTCGTTGGTTATCTTCTAGAGGCTGGGATTATATGTTCGAGGTTCAAGGGGATGTTTATCCGGATATTGTCCGGGAATTTTTCTTCCGTGCTCTTCCCCACTCCGAGGGGTTTTTCTCTTCTGTACGTGGCGTTCCTGTACTCATCACTGCAAATCTTATTGCAGCTGTTCTGCACTTTCCTCGTGTCCCGGTCGCTATGTTCCCTCGTTATTCCGACGATGGACCGACTTATGATGATATTTTGCGGCATTATTTCTGGGAGATTCCTCTAGCAGGGTCTACGATGTATCATCGCCAGCTTCATCCTGCTTTCCGTGAACTCAATATGTTTGTATCATCATCCATTTATCCTCGGATAAATTATACTCAGATTGGGTCAGACATTGTTTACTTTATGTACCATGTTTCTCAGGGGTGGGATATCGATCTTCCGACTATCATGCTTCGAGTCATATCTTCAGTCACTGTCCATGGTTCCATCCCTGCCCGTCCTTCTCTTCCCTATGGGATTCTCATTTCCACCATTTGGACTTCTTCTGGTGTCTTTGTTTTAGAGGGTGATCTGTGTCTCCCTACGCCTGATATTATTAATCAGTCTACTTTCGCTCGTTCTGAGAGACATTTGCCACAGACAGCGAGAGCGAGAGCTCCACCCCCAGAGGGAGTCTTTCCGGATGCTGATCCTTATCAGGCCTCTGGTCACTCTAGTCCGAGCACGACTACTCCGCCACCACCCCCACTCTTGCACCTACTCGTCCTATAGAGGAGGAGGTTTATTCTTTACAGGCATAGGTAGCTGCCCAGTTCAGACTGTATGATTCTATCATGGCTAGATTTGATGCTAAGGCTGATACCCGTGCTCGTGTTGAGTCCAGGATGACAGCATTTTTTGATGAGATGCGGCGGAGAGAGCAATGGAGCGGCGCCGGTTCATCTGGACTTGGACATATTTCTTCCACATACACTGATGATGATAATGATGATGATGATGATACTGCTGATGCCTAGATGTAGTTGTTGTTTTGTATCTGAGACATCCATATTCCTGATGTATTTCATTTTTCTCTCTGATATGATGTACTTTTTTGATCAGTTGTATCTTCGTATTTATGACATGGATGTACTGTCTTCTTTTGCAATTATTAGTGATTCTCGCATTATTATTTTGATTCTGCTATCCTACCCATTGTCATATTGCTGTTAATTATGTAGATATGATGATTCACTCTCATATGTTATTGATAGATCTGGTTGTTTGTCCCATCTTTTGTATATTCCAGGCAAAAAAAAGGGGGGAGAGATATGTGATGTAGGGGGAGTATTTATTATGATTTTATATTAGTTTATTTCCTTCATACTTCACTTTGGTATTTGGTTGTGTCTCGTGTGTGTAGGTACTGTTTTCAGAGATTCAGATATTCATTGATATACATCACATACAGAGACAGATTCAGATGATTGCCATTCAGAGACAGACTCAGATGCCTACCGTTTATTCAGTCTCATTACTATGTCCTATACTTTATATATTTCTGTGAGTTTACGATAGGACATGTACATGTCTTTGGTTATGGCATATAGATCTGTTTATTTTTGTCCCGGAATAGCCAAACGGGGAGATTTGTAAGAACATAATTCTTTGTATATTCATTTGGTTTAATTGGCTTAAATCCGGACAAAATAAATTAAGTATAGGCTAGTTATTCATGGAGTCTATTTAAAAGCCTTAAACTTAGTTCAAAGACCAAGAATGTACAATCAAAGATTTCAAGAAGATTACATGTCAAGACTGTTTCATATGTTTAAGATCACTCAGGTATGAATACTTATGAGTAGTTGGGTAATGTGTATATTGATTAAATACTGGGTGATTTAACTGTTTGGGAATTAAAATCGTTTTATCATTTTAAAAATTATTTTTGAGTTGCAAACAGTCTAAGGAAATTCGAGGATCAAATTAAATAGAAAAAATAATATTTTTTACCGTGTCTCGCTCGAACGAGATTGAGTATCATTCAAATGACATTGCATGTCGCGCGAACGAGATCTCATCTCACTCGAATAACCTGGCATCTCTCTCAAATAACCTGGCATCTCGCTCAAATGACCTGTCGCCTTGATTTTTGTGTTTTCATTTTCTTGGATTCTGTGCAGCTCAGTTATAAATAAAATATATCTGCTAACATTTCTGTAGGCATAACAGTTTAGAAAAACTTATTCCCATACAAGTTTTTCATCTTTCGGTGTTTATTCAAAATCGTATTACTTGATTACAAAGTTAGGTGATCTTCAACGTGTTTACCGGATGATAATCCATTCACTACATCGTGTTGCACTTTGTGAGGAGAACTCTACAACAGAAGAGCTGCAAGCTATTATAGAAGGAGACCTTACGAAGTATCTTGTGAAGGAACCGTTATTTTCTTCACTGTTGCCCTCCTGGAAAGGGAAAGTTCCAGCCGAGACATCAAAACCGACACTTGCGGGTATTTTGTATGTCGCACTTATTTCATTGTAATCCGTGTAAGCCGTTTTCTTACAAATTATAGAGAAATAAAAAGGTTTTGCCCTTCGGGGATTTTTTCCTGAAATTGTTTCTTTTACCGCATGTTTTATTCATCGAATGGATTTAATCTCTTAGATGCGTGTTTAGGATTTAAGAAGTTAAAAATTGGTTTCAACTAAAAATTCGAACAAAGTTTTTTTTTTACCTAAGTACACTAAAGGGCTGTTTCAAGAATTCTTATCTGGTCGTCTAGGAATGACATATTTGTTTCGGCTTCTCCTAGAATAGTTAAAGTTATGGTAAACACGAGAGTTGTAGACAGGGTTACATAGACGTTTGGAATACCAACCTTCAAGAGAATGTCCATAGACATCATAGTAGGAGTAGTAAAAATGGCACGTAGAACTCACAATGTTAGGAAAATTTGTATTCAAATGTTTGTCTAGATTTTGTGCTCTAGTCTTGTTCTAGATGTCAGAGGATGAAATGTCGAATCTGCTTGTCGAATAGGAGGGTAGACGTATTTAGTCTTTTGTTCAACATTATGCTTAGAGTTGCTTGATTCACCAATGTCTAACTTCAGTTGCTTTTTTATCAAACTCATTTTTCAAACCTTGAAAATCTGGACATGTTTTAATAGGTCTTTTGACACCAGACACAAACTTATAGTTTCAACATTTTTAGTTTGTGTCTTAGAGTTGGGATAAAATTCTATTCAAGTTCTGTCATCAGAATTGGTTTTTCTTTCAGCAGCACAATCTTCATAACATTTAGAATTATTTTTAAAATTTGCAAACTTTTTGAAGAGTCTGAATGTCTTTCCCTTTATTTGTTCCAATTCTAACATCGTTCCTTTGTATTTCTTTTCCAGAATTTCATTAAAGTTAGACAACTCTTTGAGTTTTTGTTTAAAATTTTTGGTTTCATTCTCATGAGTTAGATTGAGTGGTGTACTCTTCAGCATTTTGTTTGATCATCAGACCTAAGGTTTCTATCTTCTGGGTAAGATCCTTGACAATCTTTTCAGGCCTAGTGCTTCTTTTGAGAGTTTTTGTGTACTGTGTGTGAATGTCAGGAAGGTCATCGTTTTCGAAGTCACTAAGTGTGCAGTGTGCAATGTCGCCTAGAAATTCATTTTAAGGACTCACACACCCATTGACATCAATAATAGAGTGTTCCCTTTGACTCACACACACGGCGTTTGAAGCATTATCAACATTCTCAAGCAATAAGGTAGATAAACTAGTAGGCATAGCACCATTAAACATAGTATGATCAGATTCCTCATTATCATTGTAGATTATCTTAGCAAAGAATGACATACAAGGGTCAAATGTGTTAGATGACTCAGGTTCATCATTTTCAAAGTCACTTGAGTCATCCCAAGTCTTGCTTAAATGAGCCCTATTATGTTTGTGAATTTTATCCATGTCAACTCCACAATCACTAGCCATGTGTCCTAACTTTCCACATCTATAGCATTCAACATTTTTAAGGTCGTCTCTTATGATTGTCAGTATAATATTTGTCTTGTCTTATTTCATGAGTCCTGTTATTAGATTGATTTGGATTAGTAGGTTTACCTTGTCTTTTTTCTATTTTATTTAGAAAGTTCACAATTTTCTTAAATTGTTTATACATTAAGGCAATATGATTATCCAAAGTATCTAAATTACGGTCCTCATCAGAGTCTAAGTCAATGTTAGGTATGCTAAATTCAGGTGTGGTCAACTTAGATCAAAAAATAAAATTGGTGGTAGACTGTCTCTTTTGGGACTGAATTAATTGTTTCTTAAATTCTAATTCCGTTTCCACAGTTCTCAATTTGCTATTGAGGAGTTCAGGTGTAAGATTTTGATCATCCATCTACTCAATTGCATATCTCTTATTATCATTTTTTTGTGGAAGTGATCTTAGTATTTTAGAGATAATTTCCTTTCTATCATAAATAATCCCATTAGCATGCAATTTGGTCACAATGTTTGTCAGTCTAATATAGAATCATCAAATGACTCAGTCTCAGTCATGATCAAGGAGTTATACTTCTGAATTAACATTTGTGTGTTAGCAGCTTTAACTTCAGTATCACCCTCATGTGCAGTCTCTAGGGTGTCCCATGCTTGTTCTGAGATAGAACATAATGATATCTTCTTAAATTCGTGTTCGTTAATAGACATAAATATGGAATTTTTGCCTTTATTGTTATTAAGTGAAACCTGTTTCTTTTTTTTTTAGTGAATTCTCTTAGTAACTTTCTAATCCTCACAGTACTTCCTTCAGCGGATGGTTTAGTAGAAAAAGTGTAATCATTTTCAATAACTGCCCAGACATCATCTCCGAACGTCCCTTGGATGAATGCAACCATCATTACCTTCCAGTAAGGAAAGTTGATTCCATCAAAGAGAGGGGGCCTGGATAGGTTACCTAGTCTCTCAAATTTCTCGTCCATAATTTGTTTTGAGAAAACAGTTTCAGAAACTCAAGATCTCAAGAAAATATTTGAAAAACCAAAGCTCTGATACCAATTGAAAAAAATACCACTTAAATTGTTTAATTTAAGATTAAACTATCTAAATGGTTCCGAATTTTTTTTTGAATAAACTCTTTTCTTAAAACAAATTTTAAACACAAGATGTGTAAAATAGTATGAACGAGTTATTTCAATTATAGGTATACTAGTTTTGAAAAAAAAAAATTAAGGAAATTAAACCAACACAGCCTTAAGAAAGGGATGAGAGGATGAGGAAGTATACACGAGCAATTTTAACCTGGTAAAACCCCGCCCAATTGGGGAAACATCCACAGAGGGAATCTTGCTATATACACGAGCCAAGATCGTATGCACTTTTTATTTGAAAATATTTACACTTATTTCGTAAAATGTGAAATATAATAAAAAGAAAATCCCCAATCAGGATCTCAACTAGATCTAAGTCTGAATATTCAAAAAAACCGAAAGCAGAAAAGTTTTTGTTGGTTTAGGGTTTGAAAATAACATATCAGTTTGAAAACAACCAACAAAATAATATTTCTCGAAAGAAGAAATCAAAACTACGCAATATCTAAGTGAAATGTATCACAGAGATCAAATCTCAAAGTTCTATGAAAGAAAATGGGAGTTAACCAACATGATTACGTTAGGAAAGAGATAAAGAATAGAAGAGGATGGATCTTCTTGAATCTCAAACTAACTCACTCACAGAAAGGGTTTCGTAGAAAGATTTTGCGGGAGTTTAGTTTAGGGTTTGATTTCTTTCTCTCTCTCTCTCTCTCTCTCTATTTCTTCTCTCTATTTTCTCTCAGAAGTAAGGCTGGCCAAAGATTGTAAACGTATAAAACATGGCAAGTAATTATATTAAGAGAAGGAAGACTCTGGAAACTCGAGGCAAATCAATGCTCAGGATTGAGTTTAAAAGATCGAAGAAAATCCAAGGGTTAAGGTTGCAGGGCTTCAAAGTTAACCCTCATTGATTGATCCAGGTGTTACAAGGATCATATCAGATAACCTTAAGGTCATTGATTAAAATGATCCAAAGGTTCACAGTTAAGCATAAGTATGTGAGAGCGTAGAAACACATATCTAGCTGTTGTGAAGACAACACGTGTAAGGCTAAGATGGCTAGAAAAACGCATGTTTTTGAACTTCTACAAATACAAATTGCATCCACAAAATTCTCAAGTGCTTTCGGTTTCTACCCAAGCAGGTTTTTAACAATTTATGGAATTTACAAAACAACCCACAACTTAATTAAAAACCAATTTTAATTTCTAAAAAAATGTTTGAAAATCATAGAAATTATATAAAATATCCCAAAAATTAAATTAGAGGGATTTAACTCACACAACACCAATTAATGAATAGTGAAAGAATATATGCAACACATGAATGCATCTAGGGTGAAGTGTTGGTGTACTACCATTTGGATAATTAGAGGAACTCAATATGAAGAGTATGAAGGTTCTTTGGTTTTAAAGGATATGACTCAATTTTGTCACTGTTTCCAAACTAGATGAGCACCTATATAATATAGACTCAAATGAGTCAAAGATATAGGATGCTTCAGGTCAAACCAATTTTGCATGCTGGGCTGGTTGGCTTATGTCAATGGGCTTGAAGAATAAATAATCCCCCAAAATACCCTTAAACAACATTTTATATATTAAATTATTTTTTAGAGTCATTTAGGATCATGCACGCATGTTTAATTTTGGTTTTGGCATTATTTGGGTTGTGGGCTTAAAGCTTTGAAACTCGATAATGGAGGTTTCATATTGAAAATACATTTTTAGGAACAAAAGTGGTAATCAACGCAATTCTCATTCGAACAAGATGGCTATGTTCGTTCAAACGAGATGGTTGTGTTCATTTCAACATGCTTTTTTCTCATTTTAATGAGATCACTAGTTCATTTGAATGACATTTGGAATTTGTTCGAATAACTATGGCGTCAGCACGTAGTTTGGCTTAAAATTTTTATAATGGGATTATTCCGAATTGATTAGAGTGGTTTGATCTTTGTTTACTTAAAAAGTTATTAGTAAATTGCAATAGCTAGGTTTATGAAGGATATATATCGGAATGCATGCCATATGGAAGATACATGGCCCTCAAGAGCCAACAAGTGCATTCGATCGTACATTAGGGGAAAAAAGTATAAATTTAGGAAGATAAGTTAGGCAACATGGACGATTAGTCATAGTAAAACTCTATAATCTGTAAATAGGATAATCTTTAAGATTCTTAGAATGATAGGAAACCTATACTTGTAAATAAAGTAGACCTCGCTGAATTTGAGAGTACAAACGTGTATCTTGAACACGACGACTTACACTCTCAGCTAGTAACCCCAACACTCCAATCGTCCTTCATCATTCCAAGAAATATCCTACTCTCCCTCCTTTACTCGTGGATGTAGGAAAGATGATTTTTTGAATAACGTACATCGTGCGTTATTTATTTTTTGAATTTATACTTTTGGGGGATAAATCATAATATTGGTTTTATTATGAGCTTGATATGCGCTATAATTTGGTATTGTCTGTGGGAAAACTATGACTTCTCACCACCATGGAATCACATGCCTTACGACAAATATGAGTGATAATCTATATCATCGTTCGATGTAAGAAGTTGTGTCCAATATGCGCTATGTGTCCCTAGGAGGGAATAAACTCCTGTCAGACTCCTTTCTCTACCTGAGAGATCTAGGTCAACGGGACGCTAACCCAAAAGGTTTGTTTTGAGTTACCAAAACCATACTCCCCCTTACTGAATGACTCGCAGGAATGTCAAATTCCTTTCTAGTTAGTGTATGTGAAGAAATGATGGATCACTGTGATCAGGAGATCTCTTATCTGACGAAGAAACTAACTCAATAATCGTAGGATCATAATTCCAGTTCTCATACTCTGGAACGTTATTGGTGGAGGAGAACCTATTTCCCGATGAATAATATAACCACCCACGATAAAAGGTATTCTAGGTCTAGAAGTGACCACATTATGCACTCTAACATGTGACTTATTCATCGTTTGTCGGTACATAACTCCATTTACCGCAACTGTCCACACGTTTGGCCAGCATAACTTGCACAAATGAATAGGTCTCCTCACGCATAGGTAAGGACAAATGCAGTCGGCAGCGATGAACTCCATAATTTCATTAAGAAGGAATTGAAAGGAAATATGATTTAAAATTTGGCACAAACTCCAAAATATATAGCTAAAAGGGCATTGGTCCATTATTTTGCCTCACCATTCATGGAAATATAGAGACCCCCGAGCCATAGAAGAAGTTTTTGGTTCCAATGTTCAGAGTTTTCGATGGGAAGGCAGATCCTGCCCACTATATCAGGGGTTATTATCAGAAAATGTTCCTCTAGAGACATCATGATGCCCTCATGTGATGAGTTTTTCCCACAACTTTGGGATATATAGGTCAAAAGTGGTTCGAGACGTTGTCTCCCAAATCGATCTCGTCCTTTAGGGAGATGACAAAAAAGTTTATGTCCCTCTTAATCACTATCAGTAAAGCGCTCTAGATGGTGGACTAATTCATCTCTCTCAAGAGTAATAAAGGAGAGTCCCTTAGAAAGTAGACACAGTAGTATTGGGATTTATTTAACAAGATTGATGACTGTAATGAGGAGCTAGCCATATCATCCTTTAAGTTAGGTCTCTCCAAGTTGGACAAACGTTAATAATCCTTCACGAAGAATTCGACATCAACTATGGATTATCTTATGGCACATATTGAAAAACATGCCAAGGTAGAGGACGAGATCATATCCATGGAAGTTCCTGCTAAACAAGGTTTTAAGCGGTGAAAAATGCATGACTCAAATAAGATGTCTAAGGAAGGAAATTAGTCTACTCTAGCAAATAGGGGATCACGAAATTACACGATTAAGGGGCACTCCAAGGCACAAACTAATGATAGTAGTTTTTTAGCGTTGGTAACTTATTTCAAAGAACCTATTTATAAGTTGGTTCCTAAGATTAAAGACAAGACATTTTTGAAGATTTTACCGAAGATAGTGAGTGATCCCAGGGATAAAGACACCAACCATAGGTTCAGCTATCTCTAGGACTATGGACAACTTACGGATAATTGTAAGATGTTCAAGAAACACTTGTAGGAGCTCATCGAAGTTAGAAATCACAAAGAGTACATGGATGCAGCCAAGACCAAATCCTTAACCAGGATAAACATAGTTCAGAATATGGATGATGACCTCCCAGTTTCAGGGATGGTCAATTCCATTCCCAACTTCACTGATCTTTCAGAGTGCATGGGTAAAAAGCCTAAGGAGAACGTTAATTGTGCGACTTGAATCCAGAAATCCTTTCAAGTGGAGGTATCCAAGTTTTTACTATTTAAAAGGGAATGCAAGTATATATATTTCGATTAGTCCATCATGTTCAGAAAAGATGATCTGATCGACATGAATATTCCATACAAAGATGCATTGGTTCTGACCCCACGAATTGCCAATTTTTGTTTCAGGAGATCATGTGCGTAAGTTTGTTATACAAAATTGGATATACTATTAAAGACCTCAATACTAAAGGTTATGTCACAAATCAGCTTCAATGGGGATGTAAAAAACTCCTCTGTCGAAGATGAAGCTGTCAGTTAAAATTGGCATGATAAACCATGAAATAGAATTTCATGTTATCCAGTCAGGGTCACCATACAATGCCATTCGGGATAGAGATTGGCTCCACGATATGAGGGTTGTATCCTCATATCTTTACCAAAACTCAAGTTCATGAGCGACTAGGGGGTCGTGGAAATCAAGAGAGATCAGGATGTGTCTTGTAGTTGTTTCATAGTTTCCATTAAGATGAAACAAAACCAGTACAAGAAGAGTCATAATGATGATGATTTAGAGAATGATCGACCCAAGTATCAACCAAAGAGCATTCGAGTGGGGGTGGAAGAAACTTCGGTTTGCCTTATCAAACGAGTAATAGAGGAACTCAACACTGTTCATCTGGACCTATATTAACCCGATAAAACTTTTTTATCAGACCATAACTACCCAAGGAGGGAGCGAAGAATCTCTTCTACTTTCGCTGAACTAATGTCGATGTCTTCATCTAGAAGCCCTATGATTTTTCAGGTATAAATACAGATCTCTCCTGTCATTAATTTTATGTGGGCCCACATGTTTGACCAATTAAACATAATTCATGGAAGTCGACACTAAAAAAGGTAAATGCAATTGAGAGTGAAGCTAAAAACCTCCTCTAAGATGGATCCATCAGATAAGTCCAATTCTCGAACTTGTTCTCTAATACATTGTGGTCGATAAGTGGAATGAATCATGGAGGTTGTGTGTTGCCTTTATCGACCATAGAAAAAATTTCCAAATGAAAACATCACTCTGACTTAGATTGATCAGCTCATGGATTCAACAGCCGAACATTTGCATATGAGTTTCACGCTCGCATAATTCGAGTATCATCAGCTACCGTTGTTTGGGACAAATTAAGAGAATACTTCATTCATTACTACCATGAGGCTTTATTATTTCAATGTAATTCATTTTGGATTGAAGAATGGATGGGTAACTTATCAACGTCTTGTGATCATCATATTGAATAAGCATATCGGTGAAACCATGGAGGTCTACATTGATGTTATGCTTATTAAGAGAAAACTAGCAACCAATAATAGTAAGGATCTTATGAAAACCTTCAAGATCCTTATGTAATACAAGATGAAGCTCAAATCTTCTAATTATATCTTCATAGTAAGTTCAGGAAATTTCCTCGAGTACCTAGTTACACAAATAGGGATAAGATGCAATCCAGATCAAACCAAAGCTCTACAATGCATCAAGAAACTGACCACGGTGAGGGTTGTACATGTTTTCACTGGTATTTTAGTCACCCAAAATTAGTTTATAACTAGGTCTTCGGATAAAGTTCGACCATTTTTTTAGCAGTGAAGAAACAAAGATCAACAATCTACATGAAACTCGAGGGAATTTTACAGTACTTGGGATCTCCTTCCTTTCTCTCAACTTCCACAATTACTATATACCTGTACCTATGTATGGCCATCTCACAACATATGACTAACCCAACTTTGGTGAGATTGTAGGACATAGATCAAATGATCCTAAAAATAATAATAACGATACAAATTTGAGACATAACTATAATGCGTAAATGATATTCTTCCCCATGACTTATCAATTGAAGGATGCCCTAAAAAAAGAAGATCTCTCATCCTTGGAGCTGGCACAATTCGACATCAAGTATCAACCACGAACTACCATCAAAGGGCAGGTTATGTCCAACTTGAAGACCGAATTCTCAGCATCACCATAAGAAAAGATGAAGAGCTGGACCCAATTATGGAGTCACTATTCGTATTTGAGGATGATCAAAAGTAGAAATTGTTCGTTGATAGGAAATCCAATGAACTACAAGAAATATTATCTTTTGCATCTATTTTTTTAGTAAGGAAGTCAATTTCGTTTCTAAAAGTATACTATTAGCAAGGAAAATTAAAAATCGCCTCCAAAAACAAGATGATATCAAAAACATTTTTCAAGGAATTATTTCATTGCAAAATGTCACTTTTAGAGAGAAATTATTATAACCCTTGCTAAAAATGACGAAAAATTTTCCCGCTTCAATTTTGTTTTCTGAAATACCTATTGCAAGGTAAAAAAATTCATTATAAAAGATTATAACTTTTGTTGTCAATTAATTATTATTCTGTTTTTTAACTAATATTCCACTGATATTTGTGAGAGAGATAGCAGTTTTGCTTCTCACCTGTATGAAGAATTGCAACTTACACATATTATTACAACAATAATGGTGAGTTAGCATTACTTTGTTTACATCAGTAATGATGAGTTAGCATTACTTTGTTTTGTGATCATTTATCATTACTTGAAGTTTTACATGCTCTTTTTCTAACTATGAATTCATCATTTTAGTTGCTCAACTATAACATTCATTTATGTACCTATTCAGGTGAGTAATAGATAAAATAATTGTCACTTTTTTAACTTATTAATTACTTTCTTCAATTAACTTTGGAATTTTATACTAAAACTATCCACCAAAATAGTTAAATCTTCTCTGGTAAAACTAGGACATGCATAAGATGAGTGTGGGCAGCTTAACACCGTCCTATGGCTCATGAAGGGCACTCAACATCCTTGTAAAACTCATGGCTATTTAATTACTAGTGTTTTCTCCCTTATTTTCCACTCATGGTGGCCTCCTTTTTAATATCTTCTAAGGGAGAGGGTTGAAACACACAAAGACACGGGAGACAGGGGTGTTGACCTCATTTTCCTTTTAACGTTACTATGCTCTAAGTTTTAATCTTCTTTCTATCCAAAGGTAATGTTACGTTAGTTTAGTGAAATATTATTTTTGGTGATATCATGATGATGATTATAATCAAGATGGTAAGAATGATCATTTTTCTTATTCACGGAGATTTGAGAAAGTTATGTATTAGGTTTCTTATATAATTTTCAGAGCCAACTAGTTTTTTAATGTACTTAGAACAAGTCATCATTTTCTTAAAAACAAAGAGTGCATGGATGATATAGGGGTTTTTGGATGCAAAAAAAAAAAAGAATAAGATGAGATGAAGTTTTTTGTAGCATACCATGAGGTGCTAGGAATCGAATTGGGGACCAAACCCAATTCACCCCAACATTGTTCCAATGGTAGCTTTATACCACTGGCCAAGAGTTCAAAAATGAACTTCCCCTTTATGACATCGACAACTTAGGTGATTGCTACATCAAGTGGAGTTGTCACTGCTGTCAAATTTTGCAAACATTCCTCACCACCAGTTGGCTTTTAACCATCCACAATATCAGTGGTAACTTTAATAAATATTGCAGGGACTTTTAAAAGATCTACCACAACAAAGGGATTTTTGTTTTAGGCACATATAACTAATTTTTAGTTGGAACATGAGTGGCTCTCTCGGAGTAAAGGAATTTACCATAAAGCACATATAATTAAATTATAATAATGTTTTTCAAACACAGTTTGAGTTTCTAGACGTTCGAATAACTTTTGTGGGAAAATATATATAATGCCACGTGTATAACTTGAACTTACGATAGGTTCAAGAATAGTCTTCTAAAGTTTATTGTACATCTGTGTAGTTCCATAGGCACTAGTATATCTAGTGTATCTATACAAGTAGTTGTGATGGTTGTTTGATCTCCCAAACTCGCGGCTTCGATTGAAAATTGAGATTTATATGTAATAATCCAAAATGACTTGGATACAATATTGTGTTTTTAGAATTCATTCGAAAGAACCACCATCATTGCAAAGACATTGGACAATTGCAAAATATGATGGAAACTATTTAAAACCATTGGATGTTTATCTATGTTCAGTGTAAGATACAACTCTGGAACAAATGAAATTCAGATAAATATTGTCTTTTGATACATTTTTGTGTTTTTATGTGTATTTTTTAATCTTGATTTACTTAAGATGTTGTTAAATGAAAATTGGAAGTTTTAATGTTTATGCATTGTGCAGTCTTATATAAAATGCATATAATAAAAAATTATACTACATAGCTAATCACCTCTAGGAGAAAGAACTGCTACTCCATTCTAGCCGAGAAAGGTGGAAAAGTTCTTATTCAGTCTAGCTTTTACAACGGAAACTATGACAAAAAGTCTTCTCCTCCAAAACTTTGTCTATACTTTATCAAATTGTCAAGATATATTCTATATGTTGTTTGTCCCAAAATAATAATGTATGTATACCTCATTCTGCCATATTTATAACCATATGTAAACTAAAAATTTCTTTAATATTCATAAAGATTCAATTGACTTAAACAAAGAAAAAGAAAATGAAGTGACTCATAAAGAAAAAAAAAGTAGATTCAGGTAATGAGTTAAACAAAGATTCAATTGATTTAAAAAATTTCAACCATGTAAACAGGGTTCAGTAATAACATAAAACTATAAAAGTATCTATTATGTAAGCACGATTATAAGTAGTAACTAACAAAACGATTCCATTTGATATAAACTGATAATATCATCAAATAATTTGTTTCTCCCTATATATATACACTAGTTTTGATACATAAACAATAAAACATACCTTTGGTGATAAGAATCTTATTAATGATTGGGAGAGAAGGATAATGTTGCAATTCATGTTAAAACAATTTTGAAATTTTTAGCAATATGTTTCGTAATAAACAATAATAATCATATGAGCACCAACGTATCAAAACGTTCTTCTATAAAATTTTAAACTTGAAGCAATATTGCTAAAAATGGAGTGTTTGGGGTGGGTTAAGGAGTCATAAGACCTAAGCCTTGTCAAGTTAATATTATAACTGTTGATGTAAAAAATTAGATCACTCTAATAATTCAATCACAGATAAATAAATGAGACAATGTTTTTTTAAAGTGGTTCAGCCTTATAAGAATGGCCTATGTCCACTGTTTTGGTATTGCTGTTTGTATGGGAATTCTCGATTACAAATTATCTCAAGAAATTCCGGTCCAGGGGTCCTCCCACAATGAGGATTGTATAATGTATATATAGCCCTGAGGCTGTCATGTGAAAGGGTGATACATTAAATGATATACATATGAAAGGGTGATGCATTCAATGCCCTTTGTGCGTGTGCGTCTGAATGATAAGCATTTAATGAACCAGTTGAACTGTTGGTTATCCGTCTATTAATGCTTTGTTCGAGGTGAAGCTCGGACCGCCTGAGTTGCTCTGACCGCCTAAGCTTCTCGGTATTCAAGAGTTCCTCGGAGAGGCATTATTCCTCGGAGCATATGAGTTCCTCGGGGAAGCAGTGTTCCTCAGGGACCTAGTCGTCCTCGTTGTAGTCTTGTTCCTCGGAGCGTGTGAGTTCCTCGGAAGTGTTTGTTGTTTCCATGTAGATAGCCACGTGTCTTCATATGATTGGTCCATGTCAGCAGATTAATTTTGGTATCAACAGAAGCCCCCAATGTTCTATAGTTCGAAATTTGAGGAGTATGGATCATTCTTTCTCGGATTATGGTAGATTTAAATAGTCTTCCTGATTTTTAGGAGCGTTTCCCTTGTATTTATTTCTCATTCCCAATTCGTAGAATCATGATTTTTTGGACTTTTCTACGCGCTTCGATTCCCGCGCTACTTTTCGTCTTCTTAGCCGCTGTTGTCCGCTTCGATTCCCGCGCTACTTTTTATCTTTTAAGCCACCGGTAACGTAATCGTCCTTTTTGTAATCATTACTTCACCATTTCCCAAGGAAAGGTATTTAAACTTCACAGACGCTCCCATCATCTTCTACCTTTCCAAATTTTCATTTTTTGAGTTTTACGTCGTCTCTTCCTACTCTCTTGTGCGTTCATCTTTTTCGTCGCTCGTTGTCAGCAGATCCATTCTTTTCCTGTAAGATCTTCTTCCTTCATCTTTATTTCTTTATTCACCATGGTTTACCCTGTTGAGTCTCTTGAAAAATTTCGTTCTGATTTCTCCATTCCCTCTTGGGTTGTCTTGGAAGAGCTTTCTGAGCCTTCTAATTACTTCCATTTGGCTGAGGGACATTGGTTCCCCAGTCTCTTTTTTGCCGAGTGTGGATTTTCTTTTCCACCAAATTCCTTATGTCTAGAATTCTGTCAGTATTTTGACGTTGTTCCTGCACGAATAGCCCCCAACACATGGAGAATAGTTAATGGGGTGCATAGATTAAATCAAGTGCATGGAACTCATATAGGAATTTAAGAAATCATGTACTGCTATAGATGGGCAGTCAATGAAAATATTTATTATTTAAAAAATAGATTTTTAAACAGAGCCTTAGTAGTTAATCTCCCTGATGCCAATAGGGATTATTTTGAACATGGAGTTGTCATAAAAAATTTGCAACACCCTCCATTGACTGGAGATGAGGTCTACCAGGGTCCCAGATGCCCTCCTTATGGCAATGGGATAGGTTATTTTTATTTCATTTTATTTTGAAATTATGCTTCTTTTGTGTTTGATAAAATGTGCCACTGATAACAATATTTGATTATTTGCACTTGATAACAAAAGAAAGCGCCCGAAAGAAATAGATGTCAATATAAGGCATTTGAAACTTATCTGGAGTCTGCATCAAAGTGTTGCTGACGAGCACATTTGATCAGCCTCGTATTTGCTGCAGTATAAGAGCTACACCACTTCCTTCATTGCTCGTCCAGTGATTAGTGAATCAGAGCCAGTTCCAGCTTCAATAAGCTCATCACCTGAATCCCATATTCCCTTAAGCGAAAGGATGAAGAAAAGAAGAACTCCTGCTCTGTTTGAGAAAACTGCCTCCGGTTCTGGGGAGGTAAAAAGGATTAAGATTAATGTCCCAAGGGAGGGGACAAAGGAGACTGATGCAGCTCCTCCAGCTGCTCCTGCTAAAGTCACCGAGAAGCCCGCAGTGGCTTCGAGCAGGTTTGCTGCTCCTGGAGAGGTGATTGTGATATCACCGACCGAGGGTTCTTCCTTGGTTGAATCTGTACCTTTTCCCCCGACGAGGCTGAAGAAAAGCTCCTCGGTCAATTTGGTTGACACCACTACTCAGCCCCCAGCTGCTGGGACTGTAGTTCCCACTTTTGTTCCTCCGAGCTCTGCCATGAGCTTGGAGAAGTCCCGGACCATTCCCGAGGTCCAAGGTAATGAAGATAATCTTACTCGGGACATGGTTACTTCTTTGGCTGCTCGTCATCTTACTTCAGTAAGTCTCTTTACTTTCGATTTTTCATATTTCCTTTGTCATTTCTGTTTCTAACTGGCTTTTTGTTTCTGTTCACAGTTGACGAGCTGCTTTAACATAATCCTGAAGAAGGATGAGGCAATTAAAGCTTCATGCTCCTCGTCCAGCGTGGAGGGAGCTTTGGAGGAAGCTAAAAAATCTCTGGCAGATTCTCGCCAAACATATGCCACTGATAAGGCTGTCTGGGAGAAGAAGCTTGACTCCACCGAGCAGGATAAAGCTCGAGCTGTTGAAGCCTCCAAAGAGTTGGAGAAGAAAAATAATTCCTTGGAGAAGGCAAATAAAGAGCTCGGAGAGAAACTCAAAGCAGCTAGAGAGCTGGAAAATAAACTCAAGGCTGTCGAGGAGGATTTGGCCAAACTTCAGGAAGTAGGTCGACAGAAGGAGGAGGCAGAAAATAAATTGAAGACTGCTGAGAACCTTCTGTCCGAGAAGCTTGCCTTGGAGAAGACCAAGAGGAAAGCTGCTGTGAAGAAGTCCTTCAGCTCTGGCTGGGACAAGGGGTGGAACAAGGGGTGTGCTTCCATGGTATCTCAAGTGGACTATGGCAGTCTAAAGTAATTTAGGGATGGATGGGTTGCTTCCCTTCCGAAAATGAAGGTCGACGAATCATCTGAGCTCTTCCAGAGACATATCCCTGGCCCCCCTCCTACTCCAGAAGAATTAGAAGAGGACGAAGCTACCTCTGAAGAGTCTTCAATGGTGATGGGAGATTACCCCCCAACCATCCAATATGCTGTCGAGCAAGTCGTTTCTTCTTCCGAGCAACAGCTGGTGCTCTTCGAACAACCCACAATTCCTTCCGAGCAACCTGCTTCCTCTTCCCAACCTCCCGAGAAGGTTTTGGGAGATAAGGAAAAGGTGTAGTATTGTTCGGGCTTATCTTTATATTTTGTTTTCTCTTTATCAAATGTAATCCATAATATGTAACTCTGAATTATGATCTAATAAGACTTGAACTTTTTTCATACTGTTGTTCATCTTCTATTCATACTCTGCTTGTTTTTCTTATTGATGATTGTTCTTTCTTTCTCTGCTAGTTTCTGGCCAGGATGGAACTTCTATCTACCCATGATACAAAGTTGTTGCAACAATGCAATGAGTACTTTAAGGCTGGTCACACAGACTTGAGTGCTGCACAAGTTGCCGACATCCTTGGTCATGATGCTTCAGAACAGGCAGTTGAAGCATATCAGTACCTGAAGTGTCTACTTAACCGAGCTGTGGCCAATAATGTGGCTTACTATGAAATGATCGAGGATCTCCAATGTACCCTCGAAGACCTTCAGAATCAGTACAAGGAATCAACCTCCCTGTTGCATGAGGGGTACGAAAAGAAGTACAAGCTGATCATGGCTGACAAGGGCTACGAGAAGCTTTTTGCTGGGTATGATCTGAGGGAGAGAACTTTGAAGGGTGAGGTCGAGGAATGCAGACAGATTGCTGAGTTACTGGAAAAGGAAAACAACAATTTGCAGAAAGAGCTATCATAGTTGAAGTTTGCAGCCTCTTCTTCAACAGCCCTAATCCCAGTGACTGATGAGGGATTTTCATTCTTAGAAGTTGAGAATGCCAAGTTGAGGGAAGAATTGGAGACTTTGAAGAGTTTTGGCACCTCTACATCTTCTCGCATTCGAGCAAGAGCTCCTCGGGGATGAGGAAGAGCAGCTCGGGTCCTTGTTGAGGAACAGAGAACTCAGTCTGCGTTAGAGAGCCAAGCTTTCCAATTAATGGCGAAGAACCAGGCTTTGTCTGATATATCAAAGAAAATTAGGGACTTGGAAAAACAGCTCTCTGCGCAGAAGTCAGTCTTGGAGAATAAGGAGCTTTTCATCAAGAATCTCCACGAGCAGCTAGAAAAGCTAACATATAAATTCCACAAACAGCCCAGGGAGTTCTGGATGGCTGGATACAATGAAGCACTATTCCACTTGGACGATCGTATCCAGAAAGCCAACAATGAGGGCTACAAGCAAGGCTGGCTGAATGCCTTAGGTGTGTTGAATCTTGAACAATGCCATTATCTGTGGGACTACCATGATCCCGGGTTACTCGACTTGCCTGTGCCACCATATAAATTAGAGATGGATTGGATCCCTGCTCGGGCTATTCCTCGGAGCTTAATTTCAAAGTATCTCGTTGACTACAATCTTCACTCTCAAATCGAGGTATCTCGTCCCGATCATCTCTTAGATCGACCATCCGTGATGAACGTCAGGATGCTGAAGGATCTTAACTTTATCAATTCTCCTCAGTCTTTAAATGATCCGCCTGCTGGCGAGGAACCTGTGTCAAAAGCAGAGGGGAAGAGACCAGTAGAATAGGAATTTTTGATGTAATAGTTAGTATACATTTCGATATCAATATACTTGTAATTTGTTTATCAATGTAATTTATTTTGAAGTCAATGAAAGACTTTCATTTTGTTTGCAAATCTTGATTGCTTTTGTTTTATCAAACACTTTATATTTGTGCATATCTGTTAAAAAGATAATAATATTGTGTTGTTTGTCGACCAATTCAGTAATAAAAAGTTACAAGTATCAGTAATGTTGCTCGATCACTTAATAATAAAGTAATGAGTATAAAAATGTTTAAAATTTTTCCAACCAACCAAGGTCATTAAATTATGCTTGTCGACCAACTATAGTTAGTGGGTTCTTATCCCCGACCAGTCATACTTGGTATATTTTTCTCTTAAATGTTTCCGACCAACCAAGGTCGGTAAATGTTCATTGTCGACCAACTACGATTAGTGGGTTTTTATCCCCGACTAGCCATACTTGATAGATTTTTATTTTTTTCATAAAATACGTCCGACCAACCAAGGTCGATAAGTTCTACTTGTCGACCCACTACAGTTAGTCGGTTTTTATCCCCGACTAGCCATAGTTAGCAACTTTTGCACTTTCTGGAATAATCTTACCTCCCGACCAACATAAGTTGGCATTTTCGAGAATGTACGTACCTTTCGACCAACATAAGTTGGCATTTGAGAGCATATTTTTTTTCCTAGCCAAACAGGTTGGCATTTTTAGGAATATATCGTATCCTAGCCAAATAGGTTGGCATTTTTAGGAATATATCATTTCCTAGCCAAACAGGTTGGTATTTTTAGGAATATTTCGTTTCCTAGCCAAACAGGTTGGCATTTTTAGGAATATATCATTTCCTAGCCAAACAGGTTGGCATTTTTAGGAATATATCGTTTCCTAGCCAAACAAGTTGGCATTTTTAGGAATATTTCGTTTCCTAGCCAAACAGGTTGGCATTTTTAGGAATATTTTGTTTCCTAACCAACCGAAGTTGGCATTTTTAGGAATATTTTGTTTCCTAACCAACCGAAGTTGGCATTTTTAGGAATATTTCGTTTCCTAACCAACCGAAGTTGGCATTTTTAGGAATATTTTGTTTCCTAACCAACCGAAGTTGGCATTTTTAGGAATATTTTGCTGAGCAGTCCGAGCTTTGCCGAGTAGTGTGTATCACTAGTAGAGCTTTGCCGACTAGTGTGTAGCATTAGTATTCCCCGAAAAATTCTCAATAAAAAGGAGAGACTTTGGCAGAATATCTTCGTTTTATTCATACTGATGGAACTGTGTTACATATTCATCATTGATAATACTTGCGCAGGTGCTCTGCCTTCCATGCATTCTTAAACTCTTCTCCTTCTAAAGTTGCTATTCGATAAGTTCCTGGCCGAAAAACTTCTGTAACTCGGTATGGTCCATGCCAATTTGCCTCCATTTTGTTATGCTTTTGAATCACTTTCTTCAGCACATAGTCTCCTTCTTTCAGGTCGCACTTCTTCACCCTCTTATTATAGAATAGAGTTGTTCCCTGTTGGTATGCCGCATTTCTGATGGCTGCTTCTTCTCTGACTTCCTCGAGCATGTTTAATTCCAGCCTTCTCATTAAGTCGCTGACAGGGGAATCGATATTCAGTACCCTGTGTGTTGGGAGACCCAACTCGGCAGGTATGACGGCTTCACTTCCAAACGCCAGCATGTATGGTGATTCTCCAGTCGCTATTCGGGGAGTAGTTCGGTAAGCCCAAAGTACTGATTGTAGCTCGTTGATCCAATTTGCTTTTGCATCATCCAATCTTTTCTTCAACCCGTTCAGCAGCGTTCTGTTTGTCACTTCAGTTTTTCCATTGCTTTGAGGATGGCCTGGTGCTGAATGAACCTTCAGAATGTTTGACTGATGACAATAGGCGGCAAACTCCTCGTTATCAAATTGTGTTCCATGGTTCGTAATGAAGGCATGAGGGAGACCATATCGGCAAATGATGTTTTTCCAAACGAATTGGTACACCTTCTCATACGTCATGTCAATGAGTGGTTCAGCTTCTACCCACTAAGTAAAATAATCCACTACGATGACGAGGTACTTGAACCTTCCTCGAGTCATTGGCAGTGGTCCCACCAAATCAATTCCCCACATGGAAAATGGCCAAGGAGAAGTTATGGGTGTCAATAATGCTTGTGGAGTTCTTCGGATGGAGGAAAAACGCTGGCACTTGTCACACTTCTTGGCATAGGCTATACAATCAGCCCTCATCGTCGGCCAGTAGTATCCCTGCGTCATCACCCTTTGCAAAAGCGTCCGACCTGCTACATGTGCTCCACAGGACCCTTGATGGATCTCTTCAATTAATTCTTTCACCTCGGAGGGGTGTACACATCTCTGTAAACCTGCTATAATTCCTCGTCTATATAAAACACCATTAGTTAGTACATACCGAGCAGCTTTAAACTTTAATTTCTTGGTTGTGAGCTTATCAATTGGTAATTCTCCCTCCTCGATATACGCCCTGATGGGATACATCCAGGATGGTCCTAAATCAAGGGTGATAAAGTTCATCATCAGATCTTCATCTATGCTCCGACCAGCTAACACTTCAATTAGGATCGTTCGTCGTAGCTCAGTGCGAGTAGCTGATGCTAGTCGAGCTAGGGCGTCTGCTCTCGCATTCTCCATTCTTCGTATTCTGACCAGCTGAATAGCGGAAAATTCTGACACCAGCTCCTTTGCCTTTTCATGATATCTGATCATTGATTCTCCTCTAACTGCATATACTCCCATCATTTGGTTTACTATCAATTGAGAGTCACTGAAGATTACAACCTGCTGAGCCGCCATAATTTTTGCCAAGTTAAGCCCTGCAATCATGGCCTCATATTCAGCCTCATTGTTGGAAGCTTTGAATTGGAAACGCAAGGCGTATTCCATGTCGACCTCATCCGGAGTGTTCAAAATTATCCCCACGCCACATCCTGCAGTGAAAGATGAGCCATCTACATATAGTCTCCATATAGGTAACTCGTCATCAAATTTCTGATCAGTCAATGTTCCTCGGTGAAATATTTTCTGCTTCCTTTCATCCTCCCCTGGTATTTCTTGCTCCTCGTAGATCATCTCTTCTTGCCCTTTTACCAATCGGAGTTGGTCTGAGCCCGAAGTCAATGATCTTGTAACATCCACTTGCCCTTTTACCAACCGGAGTTGGTCTGAGCTAGTGTTTGTTAATCCTGTAACATCCACAGGTTGATCATCGAGTAACTTTTGCTCCTCGGGGGAATCAGGGTAGGTGAACTCTGCTATAAAATTTACTACAGCTTGCCCTTTTAGCGACGATCTGGGTTCATAGACTATATCATATTCACCGAGCTCTACTGCCCAGTACATCAATCTCCCTGATTTTTCTGGTTTATGAAGGGCTTGCCTCAATGGCATATCGGTATATACTACTATGGTATGAGCCTGAAAGTATGGTCTCATTCTCCTACTCACTTCAATCAACGCCAATGCTAACTTTTCTAGCCTTGGATATCTGATCTCTTCTCCTCGGAAGGCCTTATTTGTGTAGTAAATTGGTTTTTGCACTCCATTCTCCACTCTGATCAACGCCGAGCTAACTGCATTCTCCGATACTGCTAGATACAAGTACAATTTTTCTCCCATAACTGGCCTGGATAACAGTGGAGGTGCTCCCAAGTATTTCTTCAAGTCTTGAAAAGCTTTCTCACATTCATCATTCCACTCAAAAGTCTTTCTGAGTGTCTTGAAGAATGGGAGACATCTATCAGTTGCTCGAGACACAAATTTGTTGAGTGCCGCTACTCGTCCTGTGAGACTCTGTACTTCCTTCTTCGTCGTTGGAGATCGCAGCCCTAATAGAGCTTTGATCTTTTCAGGATTTGCTTCAATGCCTCGTTGATTGACAATGTACCTGAGGAACATGCCTTCTCGTACTCCAAATATGCACTTCTTCGGGTTCAGATTCATTTGATATTTATCTAGTTGATCAAAAGTCTGACATAAGTCAACTAGATGATCGGCAGTTTTCTTGCTCTTTGTCAGCATGTCGTCAACATAGACTTCCATATTGTCACTGATTTGTTTGGCAAAGACCTTGTTCATCAGCCTCTGATATGTCGCACCTACATTTTTCAAACCAAAAGGCATAACATTATAACAATAAGTTCCCCTAGGGGTAATGAAAGAAGTACTTTCCCTGTCTTCAGGTTTCATTTTGATCTGATTGTATCCAGAATAAGCATCCATGAAGCTCAGCAACTCGTGTCCCGAGGTAGCATCCACCAGTTGATCAATTCGGGGCAATGGAAAGTGATCCTTTGGTCATGCTTTGTTGAGGTCGGTGAAGTCTACACACATCCTCCACTTGTTATTTTTCTTCTTTACCATCACCACATTAGCTAACCAATCTGGATATTTAACATCTTCAATGAAACAAGCTTTCTGGAGCTTCTCGACTTCATCATGTATAGCTTGATTCTTCTCAGGACTGAATACTCTTCTTCTCTGCTTCATAGGCTTGATCTCCTTAATCACATTGATCTCGTGACATAAGAAGTTTGGGTCTATCCCAGGCATAACTTCATGACTCCATGTAAAAGTTTATCTTCTGCTTTTAAGGAAAGTTATCAATTCCTGTTTTAATGAGGCTTCCAACGATGAACCTATTTGAGTAGGTCCAGACTAATGCTTTCAGTAGTTTCCACCACTTGACCCTTCACGAGTTGCGACTCATCTCTAAGATCCAATGTTTCAATTTCTGCACCTTCATCCACTTGATAAGTAGTGGTCTTTTTCATTGATTCTTCCAGTTCTTCTTTCTCGGCGGATAAATAATAGCATTCCCGAGTTACTTTCTGATCACCTTTTAAAACTCCCACTCCAAAGTTTGTTGGAAATTTAAGACACTGATGCACTGTAGATGGCACAGCCTCGAACTTCTTCAATCCCACTCTTCCCATGATGATATTGTACGATGATTGGACATTCTTATCCATCAAGAAGAAACGTATTCTTTCTGTCCGACAAGCAGGCCACGTACCAATGAATATATCCAACTTGATCGTCCCAAGTGGAAATACTTTCTCGCCAGCAAAACCAATGAGGGGTCTGTGGTAAGGCTCTAGGTTAGATAGCTTTAGATTTAAACTATCGAAGCACGAGTAGAACATGATGTCTGTCGAGCTACCATTGTCGACCAGTACTCTTGAAATCATGACTTCCTTCATTCTAATTTTGATCACCAACGGGTCATCATGAGGATATAAAACACCTGCAAGGTCATTTTTTGAAAAACCGATAACCAATTTCTCCTTGTTCACCTTTCTCGGGCGGTCTTCCTCAGCTAGATTTATTCGCTGAATGTACGAGCAAGCTTCAGCCTCACCGAGGTAAACTTTTCTCTCTGCAGTAAGGTCTCCTCCTCCTGCATCTCCTCCTGTAATAACATTACAATAAAATGATCCAAAGAGTATTAAAAATACCTCTCGTTCTGGATGCCTTGGTTTCTTGGGAAGATCGGGGTCATCTTCTGTATCAACTTCATAATTTCTCTTCTTGTTCTCCTCTGCTCGACGAGAAGATCTGGACTTCTTTCTAGTTCGGTCATTGTTTCTTCTTTCGCCTCCCCGATCAACATACTTCGCTAGCTTTCCTCGTCGTATGAATGTTTCAATCTCATTCTGAAGAGCTATGCAATTTTTGGTCATATGGCCATGATCCTTGTGGAACTCACAATATTTTTCCCTATTCCTCGTGTCAGGGTCTGCCTTCATTTTCTTTGGTCAGTTTAACTCCTCGCTGTTCTTAATTTCTTCCAGGACGTGATTGATATTCACTTTCAAAGGTGTGTAATTATCGAATTTCCTCAAGACCTCCCATGACGACCTATTTTTGGATTGTTTGTCACCACCATTGTTCTTATGTTCTTTCTTCTTAGCTTTATCAACTTCCACCTTGATTTCTTTGGCGTCCATATTCTTCTTCGCAGACATAGCCTCCTCGGCGTATATAATCTTGGACGCTTTTCCCATCAGGTCCGACATGGTTCGAGATGGATCTTTGGCCAAAGTGTAGTATAACTTGTTCAGCAGTAGTCCACTCATAAAAGTGGTAATCGCTGTCTTCTCCTCATAATCAATGACTTCGAATTTCTCGTTATTAAAACGAGTTATATAATCTCTGATACTCTCACCAGATTTTTGTCTAACACTTAACAAATGTGCTACTCATTTAACTGGCTTTGCGCCAAAGCAAAAATTCCCAATGAATAACTCGGCCAGTTGAAGAAAAGTTGAAATCTTACCCCGAGGAAGATTATTATACCATATCTCAGCAGATCCAGTAAGAGTTCCCGAGAATGCCCTGCATCTCATCTCATCTGGGATAGCATACATGTCGGCAGCAGCTTGATATTGTTCTATATGAAGGACAGGGTCAGTCTTCCAATCATACTTGGGAGTCACAATAGGTGCTTTAAACTTTGATGGTGTTGAAAAATCAACAATATCCTGGACAAAAGGTGTTCCTCGAACAAAGGTTCGTTGTAGAGAGTTCTTGGCCCTAGCCATTTCCCCTAATCTATCCTCCAGCCTCTGAATAGATCCTTTCCATGCATCATTTCCTTCCTCGGGCCTATTGGTTCGAGCAACTGATCGCGTTGAAGTAGCTTCCTGGGATTTATCTCGACGAGCAACTGGTCGATCATAAGATCCATCTTGACGAGTAGCTGGTCGCGACTGGGCAGATCCTTCCCTTAAATCTGATGGTCGTCGAAAGCTCCTTGACGCTGCATTAAGAGGACTTTTGTTCCTCCTAGGGCCTAATCGGTCGAAAGGAGAAGCCCTACTTAACCTTTCCAATGCGCTAGTCCTTTTTAGGGAGAGGGTGACACGTTGTTCAGTATCTGTGGCCCGTACTGACGAAGTTCATCCAGGTTGATAAGACAAATCTTCAGACTCCTCATTGCGATATGAATTAGTACGCCTGGTACGCGAAGAAGGCGCACGGGTATTTCTTTGAATTCTTCGTGGTCCGGAATGGGATGATGCACCGCCATGGAGGGTTTGGATGAGTTATCACATCGTTTCTTGCATGACGGTCTGGTCCTGAGCCAGATTTGCCATTATTCTAGTCATATCTGGAACAATTGGTGGAGCGGACGGATTTGGAGGGGTTCCAGTGTTTCGATTGCTGGATTCAGGAATATCATCCATTGGTAATGGATTGTATTTGATGAGAAAATGATATTACTAGTCGTTTCTCACAGACGGCGCCAATCTGTTGATGTAAAAAATTAGATCACTCTAATAATTCAATCACAGATAAATAAATGAGATAAAAGATTTTAAAGTGGTTCAGCCTTATAAGAATGGCCTACGTCCACTGTTTTGGTATTGTTGTTTGTATGGGAATTCTCGATTACAAATTATCTCAAGAAATTTCGGTCCAGGGGTCCTCCCACAATGAGGATTGTACAATGTATTTATAGCCCTGAGGATGTCATGTGAAAGGGTGATACATTAAATGATATACATATGAAAGGGTGATGCATTCAATGCCCTTTGTGCGTGTGCGTCTGAATGATAAGCATTTAATGAACCAGTTGAACTGTTGGTTATCCGTCTATTAATGCTTTGTTCGAGGTGCAGCTCGGACCGCCTGAGTTGCTCGGACCGCCTAAGCTACTCGGTATTCAAGAGTTCCTCGGAGAGGCATTATTCCTCGGAGCATATGAGTTCCTCGGGGAAGCAGTGTTCCTCGGGGACCTAGTCTTCCTCGTTGTAGTCTTGTTCCTCGGAGCGCGTGAGTTCCTCGGAAGTGTTTGTTGTTTTCATGTAGATAGCCACGTGTCTTCATATGATTGGTCCATGTCAGCAGATTAATTTTGGTATCAACAATAGCCATAAAATTTAAATGCCTAGTATATTTAAATACTAACATAATTTCGTATTTCCTAAATAAGGAGGCCTTACTACATAAAACTCGCCACAAGTGTCTTATATTAACACCAATAACTATTCAAAAGCATAACTAAAATAAATACACAATATATATATATATATATATGTATGTATGTGTGTGTGTGTGTGTGTGTGTGTGTGTGCAACATATTGTGCATATCCTAAAACTCTAAATATTATGACAGCCCTTTCAATTTGTCGAGCCAAATTCAACCCCAACAGATTAATAACAGAGCACAACAGAGTTTATTAATTTACACGAAATATATGAACATCTCCTTTATTACTTGGTAAGCTTTGTCCTCCTCTACCATTACTTTGGTTTACATATGCCTGAAAAGTCTTTATATTTTTCTATGGCAACACTAACGGGGTAGTTTCTGGGCTTAAAAAACCTATCAAAGAATTTAAGATATATTGATACTCGTATCGACAAATGGTTCCTGTTAGAAAGAACAATATTAAGCTTAGATTGCTCTCTAAAAATGAAAATGATAAGGAAAAAAATCTTATAGAATATTCTGCAAGCCTGATGATGTAATACCCCGTATTTTCATGCTATATTAATTTGGGGATTTATTAAATTTAACGTGAATGATTTATTTAATAAAAATTCGGAAATTAATTATGTTATAATTATTAATGTGATGAGAGTTAGTAATTATGGAAAATTTATTGAATATTACTTATGAGCAAAGTAATATATATTATATTGGTTATATTGAATGTCATGAGTTGGGACGTGCCCATGTCACGTCGGGACTAATTTTGTTAAATAAAAAGTGAATATTTTATAAGTTGTTTGTATGGTCGTTTTGAGTGCGCCAACGCGTCCGGAAGGGTCGAGATAGTCAGAAAAGTGTACCCGGGGGTTTAGTTTGGGTCTCGGGGCATTTTTAGGCTTAAATAGTACCTCGGGAGGGCATTTTAGTCGTTTTACATAATTGGGTAATTAAACCCACGAAATTTAGCAACCTATATCAGCCATTTCGGTTAGCTTTTAGGGTTAGAATATCCAGAAATCAAGTGACGACCATTGGAGAAGAGAGGAGAGAGCTCCAAGGCAATTCAAGGCCAAAAAGTCACCGGTTTGTACCGCCGCCACCACCACCGCGTAGATCGCGAGACGAGGAACGCAGCCATACCAAAATCAGCCGTGAATCAGAATACCAAAAATCCCAGGCAAGTGTTTAACTTGCTATTTTCATTGGTGCAATCTTCATATTAGTTTAGGAATGATTTATGATGAAAACTATGGAAGAAAACCCAATTTTTGATAGGAAAATCCATGTAGTATTGATGTATATGTTGATTCTGGAAACCCTTGCCATGTAGAGGTAATAAACCACAAAATTTTGATGATCTTAAGAAAGATATTCTGGAGAAAGATTTGTTAGAAATCTGTTAAAGAAAATTCTAGGGTTCTTGATAATTGGACATAATTTTAGGTTGAAAATCCATGTTTAAATGATGAATATGTACATGCCTTACGTTAGAATCATATAGTATATTGTTATAATGTTAGTAGTAGAATTCTGGGACGATTGGAACTTGAAAATATGGATTTGGTGTAATTTTGGTGACGAAACCCGTAACTGCATTCTACAGAATTTTTCCCAGACCTGCTTGATCGATCGATCGAGCCTAGAGCTTCGATCGATCGAAGGTTCGATCGATCGAGCCACAAGATTCGATCGATCCACCCCTCCTGGCAGACTCCTAATTCCCTCTTTAAATGAGTTAAATTTAAATTGTCGTGAAATAATTCTTGGGCATTCTTGATAAAATGATTTGGGAGACATTGAGCACCAGTAGGGCATATGAATGAATGTTGGGACCTTTAATCATCAACGAGAATGGTATTTATGGGACATTTACTTTAGGGTTGGTAAACTTCTAAATTTAAAGGGTGAGGTGCGTAAGAGAGTTACGTTGGAACCTAATAAAGACACTTACTGAATTTCAGATTTGTGAGGATATATCCCACGAGTGTTAGGTAATAAGTGAGAAAACCCTTCCAGTTAAGGTTAGGAATGAAACCTTATACGTAATTCTATAAATGTAAAATTAAGGATAAATGGTATAATTATGGGTGACGAGAAGAACCTATATTAATATGATAAAGTGGTATATTTATATGATTGTGTGTACATATATTATATACATGTGAAAAACATACCGCGCTACTTGCTATCCTTGAGGTTACCGCGCTGGGACAGTCTTATCTCAATGGGACCTTTATGGGGGATATTGACTTGTACCCTAGAAGATAGATATCTTTGGTACAGGCTATCGAATTAATAGTTCAGACGGTCCTAAGAGACGCGAGTATGTGCCATCCTCTTAGAGACTTCGAATCTATGCTTCGCCTCGATATTTTTGTGTATGTGTTAATACAATTCGAGAGTGATTCCGAATTTGTATTCCCCTTGATTTGAGTGGTATGGGGTTTGGATAGTGGAAGTATGCACGCACCATAGTTTTTATTCGGGGTGCTGATATATGTATATATATTATACGAGTAGTTAATATATATACATGAGACTATGAAATTTGAAACTGCCTACTGTGATTTGATAAGTAGGACATGGTTGTTGACTCAAATTATAAATACTTGTTTTGAGAAAGTATAATATGACACTGGAAAACTTTATTAATTTTATAAAGTTAAAAATAGAGAACTTTGGTTATAAATTGGAACATTTTTAAAATGGAATCGTGAATTGTAAATCTTACGTGTAATCTAAGATAAGTTAAATCTTTTAGAAAGACTAGTAAGAAATGTTAAAACAAACCGTTGGGAAGGTTAGTGCGATAGGTGTGCACATTAGAAGAGAGGTGAGTATTTTCTCAAGAGAGTGACGCACTAATATGTTGTTGCATTAGCCTGTATCAATTTAAATACTTGCTAAACGTATTTTTAATCAAACACACTTTTGGGCTCTGACCCGTTTCTTTCTCTCTCTCTCTCTCTCTCTCTTGTATATATATGTATATATTTCAGGTGCCCATCCACAGGGGCGTCTTGCTTAGGATTCCTTGAGAGGAACGTGCTGCAGCTTAGGTGGGAGTTGCAGGTCACTTGCGTAGACGGCTTCTTTTATTGACTCCACTTCTAGCATTCTCATTTATGGGGCACGTGTCGCCCTTTCCATTATTTTATTGTTATTGGGACATTTGTATTTTAGTTATTTCCAGTATTGTTCTATGGGATTCATTCAGTATGGATTTGTGATTTTAGTTTTCATATGTTGACATTCGATTGACGAATGTATTATATTATTTGGTTTATTGTGGTGTGATTCTTAATTGTAGAAATGTTTTTTTTTTATAAATAAATCTTTTTCTTTAATTAAAATTCGGAAAGTATGTATGAAAATGGTTTTGACACTTAGCTTAATTATTTAGGGTGTTAAATTGGAAAATCTATTTTTTATCGACAGTGATGCTGAGAATGAACCAACTGTTTACCTTGATTTAATTTAATAAAGGAGTGATCGCCCGGTATTTAATTAGGCGGGGTGTCACAGATGAATTCTTCTATTACCTCAAAGTCTTTTGTCCAATACTTAAATGAAGACATGGTAATAGTTTTTAGCACATAAAATTTATTATATTATAGTTTATGTGGATACATGTACTTATTTATTTTATTTTCGTATGTTAATAGAAGCATATGAGAAGCCGAAAGGACAAATTAAGGTATTTTATGATACTCATTCGACGAAGGAAAATTGGTAGATTACTGAAGAAGCGGAGTCCGACTATTTAAGTGTATAAAAGATAATTATTTTAGATGATTAAATATAAAGAATTATTCCTCATTCATGCTAGCTGGATTTATTTATGTTCAAATCGGTCGATTGGAATTGTTGGATTATTGATTTGTTTCATAATAGGTTGGATTACACGAATAAATAAAGGAAACTATGTCGATTATTTTTTCAAATATAAAGTGAAATCGGTGTAAGGGGCACATTTATGATTTACTTGTAGATATAGTTGTTTTGTGTGTCACAACGTGTTGGATTTCAATAAACAAAGGAAACTCGTCAATTATTTTCTTAAAAAAAGTGTAAAAATAGTCAAAGCGATACGGTTACATATTCTTTTCTTTTTATTTGTGGAAATAGATGATTTAATTGCAAAAATGCTTGGAGGGTTCTTATGAAGCATCAATATGTTAGAAAGTCCTTGGAAAGAGGTCGGGATACGTGAAGAGTCTTGGTTTTCGACCTTTAAAATCACTACTGAGGTAGAATTTTGAATTGGAGAATGAAAAGTTACAAACAAAGATCATAGGTTTTAAAATCCTTGTTCAAGATCTTGCTCAAAGATGGCTACAATGAAGGAAACCTTACTATTAGAGAAAGATGCTATGCCTGAGGAGAACGTCCCTGAAGGATCTTTTGTCCCTTCGAATAAACTTGCTTGATGACAAGTGTTAATTTATCATTATGTTTGTGATGAAAAAACTAGTTTAAATTCATCTCTTGGTTATGAAGTTTTATTTACTTTTGAGCTTCATTGTGGCATGAATAGTAGTATATTATTTTTTGGATATAGTATAACATATTTTAATTATGTCTATTTACTTAATTTTATTTATTTATTTAATTATACAATTTAATTTGCAAGGAAATATTTATTATGGAAACACTATTATTGTGAATGCATCTTTTTTTAACAACAAAAGTAGTATTTTTTTTTTGCAAAAAAAAGCCAGTTTCAATAATATTTCAGCAAGATCAAGGAATTTAATCCATCACAAAATATCTTCAACAATGAAATAAATGTTGCCGAAACTTATCGTTATAAATGTGATTATTATTTGCAATAAAAAATATCGTTTTTGCAATGAAAAAGAGTGTTCAAAAGACTTTTAGCAACGAAAAATTAACATTTGGCAATGAATTTTATTTCTCTCAAAATATCTTTTGCGGGGATTTATTAGTATCTTTTGCTACAAAATGTATGTTGTAAAAGATCTTCCTCGTAAAAGATCTATAGAATGATGGCTAGTGCAAGGAACAAAAATCGTTGCAAAAGGTTTTTTGCAACAAAGATATACCTTTTGCAACGATTTTTTCCCTCACAAAAAGCCATAATTTTTGTATTGGTGGAATTATCTTTGTTATGCCTCAAGTATGACTCATGGACCAAGTAGTCAGAGGGTTCAAAATTCTAACAATGAGGCTAAATATGATACCATGATCCACGGACTCCAAAGGGAAATCAGTCTAGTATCCTATTATATTACAATGTTTTGCAACCTGAAACTAATCATAAACTAGTTCAATAATCAGTATAAATGAAGGTTTCCTAGGATGTTAGATTATAAGAACAGAGTGAGGAGTCTCCACCAACACTTCAGTTCGTCCTCAGTAGAATAACTACTAAAGAACAACAAGAGCCATGTGGATGCACTGGCTACTTTGGCATCTTCTCTTGAGTTTGACCTAAAAAGAATGATCAAACTGGAGTATATAGATCGACCAAACATTGGTGAGACCGAGACATTTCCCGTCATCTTTAAGATGGAGGAGGCCTCGTTATGGATGGATCAAATCATCACCTATGCTAAGACTAAAAATCTACAATTAGATACCAATGAAGCTCACATATTGAGGATCCAGTCGATAAGGTTTTTCCTTAACTCCGAGGGAAAATGTAAGCACATGATTTTATAAATGTCCATTTAGAATCTAGGTTTTTTATATGTGTACTATAACACTGTAAGTATGTCGTATACCCCTACATTCGGCACGTCAACACGATCATCCATGACAACCTCTATCTTAATCTGAAGCTTCATGCACCCATCATATTTATACATGCGTAGTGAAACTAAATCGAGCAACGTGTGTCTTCAGCCGTTCCTACTAACTTCTTGTACTTATATGGTATGATTTTTAATGTTTCCATATTTTTTTCGGAATTTTTTCCAAAAAGTTGTTATCGAAAAAATAAGGTTTTCTAAGTCAAAAAGTCCTGTAGGTGAACTTTAAAATGATGCTTCAGTCATTCAAACTACTTAGCCATGTTATTCAAACGACAGGATGATGTTATTCAAACGACCTCATTAAGCGATATTGCTTGTCGTGAGATAGGTCGCTCAAACTTCGCTTGAAGTAGCCATCAAACGAACCCGTAGCTTTTTGGTATTTTTACTTCATTTGATAGATCGCGCGATGTGGTATTAAGTGACATCTTATGTCGTTCGAGGGATGTCCATATGTCGTTTGAGTGACTGCGTTGGCATTTTTTTTTTTATAAATACCTGCTCTTGCATCTAGATTTTTCAAGTGTTTACATCTCCGTTTTCTACAGAACATCTGCGATTTTAAGAGTTCATCTTTTAATTTTAGAACCCTTGTTACTTATTCTAATCATATGGAGTACCTCTGTGGAGAAGAAGGTTGTCTCTCCATTGTTGACCCTTGGAGATTTTATTGGATCTCTTGTCGATGACAACGAATCGACGCCTGCAAGTATTCGTGTGTCACAACAAGCTATATTTATCTTTAGTTGTAAGTCATGGTTTTCATAATATAGTGAAAGAAAAAGGTTTTGCCCCCTAGGAGGATTTTTCCTCAAATTTGTATTTTTGATTGTGTGGATGCTTGATTATGTAATTTCTCTCAATCACAATTAGATGCATGAGCTAGGGTTTTAATTAATTATTGAGCATAAAATTGGAATTAAGTTAAACAAGTTTATTCATTAAATGACAGCACACTCTCAAATTGGTATCAGAGCCAATTACACAATTATACCGAGTAATTTTTCAGCAAAATTTTTTTTGAATATTAATTTTTTGTCTAAAAATTAATTTTTGAAAAAGTGAAAATCTATTGAAAAACTTGTATAATCGAGTGCCAATTTTTTACTGTAGAAACTATGCATACTGGAAAGTCCGCATGAAACCTCATTTAAAGGCCACTGCTGAACGTGTCTGGCTTGTATGTGAAAGAGGGTGAAATCCTCGTTCTATTGTTATAGAAAATGTGAAAAATCTTAAATTGATGTCAGACATGACTAAGGAAGAATTTAAATGGATCACATATAACTCACGTGGGATTAGTGTAATTTCTGGAGCCATCACACCCGACGAGTTACGACGCATCCTAACGTGTACCATGTTAAAAGAAGCATGGGATGTTTTATAACTTACCCATGAAGGCACTAATGTGGTTAAATAATCTAAATTGCAAAATTTGACTACACAATTTGAAACAATTACCATGCTTGAATTTGAGTGTTTTGATGAATTCTATGCTTGTTTCTCTGATAAAAAGGAGAAAGATAAAAATGAGAAAAATAAATCTAAAAATAAAAAATGAGAAAGATAAAAAGGACACGTCTAAAAGAGATGAAGAGAGATATTATGAGTATGACGGTAGAGGTCATAAGGATTCTAAGTGTCCGATCAGGTTGAAACGTCAAGGCAAAGCTGCCTTAAATGCCTCCTTTAGTGACGACAATGAGGTCGAGTCGGTGGATTCTAAAGACGTATCACCACATGAATGTAAATTCACTGCATTTATGGATAATCATGTGAGTATTGACAGTGCACCTCACGATGATGGGGATGCTACTTCACAAGGAAATCTCGACAATGAAAGCGATATGAGTGAGGGGGAGGATGTTGTAAATGAGAGTATGCCTGATCTAGACACTCCTATTTGTATGATGATTCGTTTAAAATTAAAGAGCCTAACAAAGCGTTAGCTATTAGGATCATCACCTTAGAGAAAGATTTGGGAGAGACGAGAGAGAGACAGAGTCATCCATTAGCACTGACTTAAAAGAGAGAGAGAGAGAGAGAGAGAGAGAGTTTTTATTGGGAGAGAGAGAGAGTTTGTGTAGAGAGAGAAAGTTAGTTTAGAGTGAGAGAAAGAGATTATTTAGAGAGAGAGTTATTTGAGAAAGAGAAATGGGACTTGACCAAGAAAGTGGCTACTTTTACGAGTGAGCTCCATTCCTACATTAAAGCTCAAAAGAAACTTGAAGCCCCTATTGCCCAACTCACTCATGACCTTGAGAGAGTCTGAGTGGTCAAGGTAAAGATAATGGATAGATCTACAAAGATGGGAAATATGCTCTTTACCCCTATTTTAATGTTTGGTGAAAGGCAGGGAATAGGTTTTGATAGTGCTTACACATCTCATGTTACATCGGAACTAATTCTTGAGTCTACTACGAATCCATACGGCCATCAACCAAAATCCCAAAGAAGATTTCGGCCAAGAAAATAAAACGAGGTTGGCCTAAGACTGTGTATTTTTTTACCTACTGCAAGAGGAAAGGCCACATTAGGTTGTTTTTCTATAGTTTGGGTCAGACACGACGTACATATGCTCGACCACGTGCCACTAGCAAACTTACTAGTCTTAGAGAGCAGGTTGAGTTTCTAGTTGCGACATCTCAGAGTTTAATGGAAGAGTTCCAACGGATGTCTTCGTCGTTAGCGGATACGTCCAAGATCCACGTTAGAACCAATAATAACAAGGGAAAACATTAGGTTACCACTTCTTGGGTACCTAAGCATGACACAAAAGCCCTTGTTGTTCATGCTTCTCTTAAAGCACATAATACCTCACAGTGGTATTTTGATAGTGGGTGCTCTAGGCACATGAAAGTTGATGTCTCATTTTTACCTACTTAGAGGATAAGAAGGAAGGTAAAGTCACTTTTGGAGATGGGACCAAGTGTAACATAGTAGGATGAGGTATAGTATAGATACTAGGATTTCCTAAGCTAGAGAATGTTTTATACGTCAAAGGTTTAAAAGCAAACCTTCTCAGCATTAGCTACTATGCAACGCTGACTTTACAGTAAATAGTTACTGAAATGAGTGCAATGGTTATGATCAAGTCGATAAACTTCTACTGGAAGGGGTGAGGACTGAAGATAATTGTTATGGTATTGTTCCCAAGTCCTCATTCATCTGCAGCAGTGTCACGATCATTCCTACGGATCTGTGGTATCAACGTGTAGGTCACGTAAATTTTAAAGTTTTGGAGCGATTAGCTAAAAAGGACATGGTACGTGGTTTTTCATTACTTGGGAAGTCGACTTCCGTTGTTTGTCAAACCTGTCAGTTGGGAAAGCAAGTCTGTAGGCCCCACGGGAAGTTGAATTCCATTACCGCTTCACGAGTTCTAGAGTTAATTCACATGGATCTTATGGGTCCTACTCATACTGAGGGTTTGGGTGGTAAGAGGTATATCCTTGGGATGATAGATGATTTCTCTCGTTACTCCATAATAGGTTTTCTGAGAGAGAAATTCATTGTTGTAGAGTTTCTTAAAACCAAGTGTTATGTCCTGGAAAATCAACATGGTGTCACTATTAATAGAATGCGTAGTGACAATGGCACTGAATTTAAGGAAACAAAGGTGGATATTTACTGTGATACCTCGGAATCAAACATGAATTTCTGATAGTGAAGACTCCTCAGCAAAATGGGATTGTTGAGAGGAAGAATCAGATAATTCAGGAGATGTCTAGATTTATGCTTCTAGGTCGTAAAGTTACTAGGAGATTTTAGGTAGAGGCAGTGTCTACCTCATGCCACACGGTGAATAAGATTTACCTTCGTCCACACACACTTCAGATGCCTTATGAATTGTTTACTGGAAAAAAGCCTAACCTTTCATATTTGCATGTCTTTGGGAGCAAATGCTACATCCTACGAGATACAGAGAAATTTGAAAAGTTTGACTCCCGGAGCGACAAGGGAATATTATAGGATATTGAGTGTTTAACCTAAGGACCTATAATGTTATGGAGCCAATAAACATCACCGCACAAGATGATGAACCACTGGCGTTTGTTGATTCCAACCTTTTTTGTGAGGATGACACACTTCCAACTGATGATACCATTATCCCTCACACACGTAGGGTGGACCTTAATTCTAACTTAGGGGATACACCTGCTTAGGTTAGCGAGAGTAGTGACCCTTCTTCCATTCTAGGAGATACCACCCTAGGGTTTAAGACTCGTGATCGGCTAAAGAACATGGTTAGCTTTTTTTACTACACGTCTAAAGTCGATCCCAAGAACATCAAAGAGGCACTCAAGGATGAACATTGGATATCCACAATATAGGATGAGCCGCTTTAATTTAGAAAGAATGATGTCTGGGAACTTGTCCCCCGAACTAGTGAGAACAATGTGATTAGTACTAAGTGGATCTATAATAATAAGATGGATGAGAATGGTACCATTATCTGAAATAAGGCTAGGTTGGTCGCTCGGGGCTATACACATATAGAGAGTGTAGACTTTCACAAGACATTTTCTCCTATTGCGAGGCTTGAGTCCTTACGTTTACTTCTCGCCATCGCATGTCATCTTCACTTTAAGTTATATTAGATGTATGTCAAGAGTGCCTTTCCGAATAACATTCTATAGAAGGAGGTTTATGTGGAATAACCAAAAGGATTTGAAGATCCTAAGCACCCTGATCACGTCTATTTTTTGAGAAAAGTCTTGTATGGTTTGAAGCAAGCACCCCGTTCTTGTTACGAGAGGCTTACTTCTTATCGCTTAGCCTATGGCTTTAACAAAGGTGGAGTTGATAAGATGTTGTTTGTTAAGAGAGGAGATAGTGCTATTTTTGTTGCCTAGGTCTATGTGGATGACATAATATTTGGGTCCACGTGCTCTTGACATGCTCACGACTTTAAGGAGGAGATGAAGAGTGAGTTTGAGATGAACATGGTTGGTGAGTTTACTTTCTTCCTTGGTATCAAGGTTCGTCAGTTAGAGGATGGAATGTTCATATCCCAATCTGATTATGCAAGAGGCCTTGTGAAGAAATTTGGTTTAGACTCCGCTAAGAATTCACATACACCAATGAGTACCTCAAGTAAGTTTAGAAAGGACACTTCAAGCAAGGACATAGAGCAAACCTTGTATTAGAGTATTATAGGTTATCTTCTCCACTTAATTGTCAGTCGTCCCAACATAGCCTTTAGTGTTGGAGTCTATGCGCGATATTAGGCATCCCCAAAAGAGTCACACTTACTCGTTCTTAAACGTATTATCAAGTACGTGAGTGGGACTCTCTTATACGACATTTGGTATTCCTTTGATGCCGACGACCGTTTATCCGCCTATTCGGATGCTGATTTGGTCGGGGATGCATATGAATGTAAGAGCACTTATGGAGGGTGTTTATTCTTTGGTTCTACTCTTGTCTCTTAATTGAGCAAGAAGAAACTGCATCTCTTTGTACACTGTGAAGGCTGAGTATATAGCCATCAAAAGTTATTGCATGCAACCATTACACAATATTAGGTGAATGGTCATGACCAAAGTCCCTGATTAGTACTGTTAGTCACGACCAAGGGCCATGACCATTTCGAGTGTGACCATTTTCACGTGTCAAAGCCCAAGTCCTTGACCAAACTAACGGTCACGGACCTTGGGGGTCACAGACGATGGTTGCGGACTTTAGCTGTGACCCATACTTACACCTGGTCATGGCCATCAGCCGTGACCCATCCTTTAATATATGATAATGTTCACGGCTCATATCTGTGAACAATCCATCAGTGTATGAACATGGCCATGACTATGGTCAGGGCTTAAGGTCGTGACCCATGTTTACCCAAATAGTCACGGTCTTAAGCTGTGACCTATTTATGCATGATAACAAATGAAGATGGTCACAGATTAAATCCGTGACCATTTTTAAATATGTTAAAAAAATGGGCAGAATTTCATCTATTTTATAAAACATGCGTAATGTAAACCCCGCACGGCCATAATGCAAAACATAATTATGAAAGACATCGTGGTCACGGGACCCCCAGTTTGAGAGCATAATGATATTCTAAAAATTATTTTTGTGTTCTCGAACTGGGGATCCCGTGACCATGGGGTCGGTTCTTATGAGTTACATTGGTCCCGTGCACGGTGTTGGCACCGTTCACGGGGTCATTTGGGGGATATTTTGGGGTTTCGCCCTCTAATGACATATTTTTAAGCCTAAGTGTAGATATTCTGAAAATTCATCCGTGCTCTGGAATCGGGGGTCTCATGACTATGCGGTCGATTCTTATGACTTATATTCATCCCGTACGAGGTGTTGGCACCACTCACAAGGCCGTTTGGAGATGTTTAGGGGTTTTGCCTTCTAACGACTTATTTTCAAGTATAAGTGTAGATATTCTAAAAATTTGGTCGTGCTCTCTAGTCGGGGGTCCCGTGACAGGGCGGTCGGTTCTTACGAGTTACATTGGTCCCGTGCGAGGTATTGGCACCTCTCGTGGGGATGTTTGGGGAGTGTATTGTGGTTTCTCCCTCTAATGGCATGTTTTCAAGCCTAAGTGTAGATTTTCTAAAAATTGTGGTCATGCTCTCGAACCGAGGGCCCGTGACCATGCAGTCGGTTCCTTTAAGTTACATTGGTCCCGTGTGAGGTGTTAGCGCCACTCATTGGGCCGACCGTTTGGGGCGTGTTTCGGGGTTTTGCCCTTAGATGTTCAAAAAATTTGTCCGTGGGTCATGCTCTCTAATCGGCAGTCCCCTGATCGCGCGATCAACACCTATGAGTTACATTGGTCCCATGCGAGATGTTGGCACCGCCCACGGGGCCGTTTGGGGGGTGTTTTGGGGTTTCTCTCTCTAACGACATGTTTTCAAGCCTAAGTGTAGATATTCAAAAAATTCGATCGTTCATTCAATCTGGGGGACCTATGACGATGCGATCGGTTCCTATGAGTTCCATTAGTCCCATGCTAGGGTTGATGCCACTCACGGAGTCGCTTGGGGCGTGTTTTGGGGTTTCGCCCTCTAACATCGTGTTTTCAACCCTAAGTGTAGATATTTTGAAAATTGTTCTGTGGGTTGTTTTCTCTAACTCGGGGTCTCGTAACCACGCGATCGATTCCTGTGAGTTACATTCGTCCCATGTGAGGTGTTATCACCGCTCACGGGTCCGTTTGGGGATGCTTCGCGGTTTCTCCCCCTAACGGCATATTTTCACGACTAAGTGAAAATATTCTGAAAATTATCATTATTCTCTCGAACCTAATGTCCTGTGACCATGCGATCTGTTTCTATGAGTTACATAGGTCGCGTGCGAGGTGTTGGCGCCACACAAGGAACCGTTTGGGGGGTGTTTCGAGCTTTCTCCCTCTAACGATATGTTTTCAAGCCTAAGTGTAGATATTCAAAAAAATTTGCCGTGCTCTCGAACTGGGGGTCTTGTGATCATGCGATCAGTTCCTATGAGTTATATTGGTTCCGTGCGAGGTGTTAGTGCCACTTACGGGGCCATTTGGGGAGTGTTTCGAGGTTTCGCCCTCTAACGACATGTTTTTAAGCTTAAGTGTAGATATTCTAAAAATTGGGTCGTGCTCTCAAATCGAGGGTCCCATGACCACACGTGGCTCACGGGGCTGTTTGGTGACCATATTTGGGTTTCTCCTTCTAACGACATGTTTTTAATCCTAAGTGTTGATATTCAAAAAGTTGATCCGTGGGTCGTGCGCTAGAACCGAGGGTCCCATGACCATCCGGTCTGTTATTACGAGTTATATTGGTCCGTGCGAGGTGTTGGTTCCGCTCACGAGGTCGTTTGGAGGGGGTGTTTTGGGGTTTCTTCCTTTAAAGATATGTTTGCAAGCCTCGGTGTAGATATTCTAAAAATTATCATCGTGCTCTCGAACTTGGGGCTTGTGACCACGCGGTCAGTTCCTACGATTTACATTGGCCCCTGTGAGGTGTTGGTGCCGCTCATGGGGCTGTTTGGTGGGTGTTTCGAGGTTTCACCCTCTAACGACATGTTTTCAAGCCTAAGAGTAGATATTCTAAAAATTGGTTCGTGCACTCGAACTGAGTTCCCATGACCACACTGTTCGTTCCTACGAGTTACATTGCTCCCGTGTAGGTGTTGGCACCGCTCAAGCCTAAATTGAGAGGTGTACCAAGCATCATTGGTGATGGATTTGAACTGCACCTCATAATCGGGATTCACCATGATAGATTTGAACTGCAGTTTTTGTCTAGATTAGCATGGCTTGTGTGTGAAATACAACAAAATTCAAAAACAGGCACACTTAGTCTTAAAACATACCATGCGGGTGAAGATACCCCAAGTGACACCCAAACGGCACCGCAAGTAACAAACACCTCGTGCGCAACTGTTTTGAGCTTAAGAGTTTTGCATCTTTTTTTAGCTTAAGAGTTTTGCAAACATGACATTAATTGGGGAGAGATGGTTAGAGACCTTGGGAATCCTATGTGCTATAACAACCAATAAATATCTAACATATTATCTAACGATCGAACATTGGTCTCGTACGATATGTTGGCGCCTCCCATGGGGTCATTTTGCGGGTGTTTTGGTTTTTCGCCCTCTAATGGCATTTTTTTAATCTTAAGTCTAGATATTTTCAAATTATTGCCATATTCTCAAATCGCGGGTCCCGTAACCACACGACCAGATCCTGCAAATTACATTGGACCCTTGCGAGGTGTTGGCACCACTCACTGGGCCGTTTGGGGAGGTTGGTTTGTCGCCCTCTAACGACATGTTTTCATGCTTAAGTCAAGATATTTTCAAATTATCGTCATATTCTCAAATCGTGGGCTCCGTAACCACACGGCCGGTTCCTGCAAATTATATTGGTCCGGTGTGAGGTGTTGTCACCTCTCACTGGGCCGTTTTGGGGGGGGGGGGGGGGTCACCCTCTAACGACATGTTTTTATACTTAAGTCTAGATATCTTAAAATTATCATCATATTCTCAAACTGGGGGTTCCGCGACCATGCAGTAAATTCTTACGAGTTACTTTGGTCCCATGTGGGTGTTCGGACCTCACATGGGTACATTTGGAGGTATTTTGATTTTTTGCCCTTTAACGGCATGTTTTTAAGCCTAAGTCTATACATTTTCAAATTATTTTCATATTATCAAACCGGGGGTCTCTTGACCACGCGGTCGGTTCCTGCGAGTTACATTGGTCCCTTGCGAGGTGTTTACACCTCTCACGTGCATGTATACCATTTCTTTCTAGCATTTTTTTATATTTTTAGAAAGATAGAAAAAGATTATCTAATTTTTTTGATAAATTAAAAAATCCAAAAAGATTTTATTTTTAATAAGTTTTTTGAAAATGAAAAAAATATTCTTTTTACAATTTTTTTTTAAAACACAAAAAGAGTTTTGTATTTTATTTACATCTTTTACGGTATAACATTTAAGATAGCCAAAGTCACAACTTCATTTCCATATTCCATGTGAATGTTTGATAGTGATTTGAGATGCTACATCATTTCATCCATATGCTTTATAATGTATAGAGTTATTGAAATGTGATTAGTGATATCTCTCTACATGTTTCAATCCTTGTCTCCTTTAATGCACACATGCACGGTTTAATTTGAATTTTGGCGAGTGACTAATAATCACGTCGTGAAAGCCACTGTTTTAAAGAGCCCAAGAAAAAATTAAGGTAATAAAAAGCATCATATGCCAACATAGGGCCAATAGAATTTCTCTAAGTTGAATATAAATATATATTTGAGGGAGTTTGGTCATATTTGTATAAAAACGGCTTTGCACTTTCTTATAAAGCATTACATATTTTTCGACATTATTGGTGTGGAAATCACTTTCAACTTTGATTGTTGATTAGATTGAGTCAATTTCTTATAATTCCACTATTTTTACACCTAATGACGATATTGAGTTCATTCGTTAGGAATATCCAAAATTCACTGTGCACATATATTATGTTTATTAATTAATTTTCCTATCGAATTTGCTCACATCCCCACATTTACTCTCTCACCAACTTGGTTATTTTCGTGTTCTTTCATGGTGTGATTTTTTATTGTATATTTTTGTTTTGTTTGTTTGAATTTTTTTTTTTGAAAAATTGAAAAAAGTGAAGTTTATTACCTTGTGACACTCTCCATATACATTGCTTTGTGTTCTTTATATTTGTCTACTTTGGGAGATCATAAAAGGGGGAGAACGGATTATGGGGGAGATATTTTGCTTGCTTGTCTGATATAATTGATATTCATCTTTTATTATGACTATGTTTTAAACTTTTGGGCATCACATGTATTGTTTCTTGCCTCATATGTGTAGGTATAAAATTGAGGATCACTTTTGCACACCCTAATGATGACAAAGAAATGTTGGATATTTTAAGTGTTGAAGATACTGAAGATTTTTTAAGACATGTTAGTTAGTATTTCCTGTTTTGGGTTTATTGGGATATTAAATTGTATGTCATTCACTTTGAGTTTGTGTCGCATAATTCGGAAAATTTTATATACGTACCGGCATAGACATAGGGGGGATTTGTAAGGACATGATTTTATAAATGTCCGTTTATAATCTAGGAGTTTTTTTTATGTGTCCTAGATCATAGCGAGTATGTCGTAAACCGCTACATTTGGCACATCAACATGATCATCCACGAGGGTTTCTATCCAAATCTGAAGCTTCACGCACCCATTATCTTCATACGTTCATAGTGCAATTACATCGAGCAACGTGCAATATGCATCTTCAACCGTTCCCACTAACTCTTACGCGCTTATATGGTATAATGATTAATTTGGAGTTTTTAATTTTTTCGTATTTTTTTGAGAATTTTTTTGTAAAAATTTTTTATTGAAAAAATTGGGCTTTCTAAGTCAAAACTAATTTCTAAAGTCTTGTAGGAGAATTTAGAAAATGACACTTCTGTCATTCAAATGAATAGGTCACGTCGTTCAAATGACAGGCTGGTGTTGTTTAGACGACCTCATCAAGAGACATTACTTGTCGCGAGATAGGTCGCTCTAATTTTTCTTTAAGCAATCATCTAACGAACCCGTACAGTTTTAGTATTTTTACTTCGTTTGATAGGTCACACGATGAGGTATCAAGCGATATATGATGTCGCTTGAACGACTGCGCCTACTTTTGTTTCTTATAAATACCTGCTTCTGTATCTAGGTTTTTCAAATATTTATAAATGCCCGTACAGTGTTGGACGGGATGAGCGACTGCACTGACTTATCCAGGGCTGAATCTAAATATATAACCGCAGGTAGCTGTTGTGCTCAACTATTGTGGATAAAACATATGTTAAGCGATTATGGCATTAATGAAGATAAATCACATCTCTATTGTGATAATCAGGGTGCGATTATTATTTTCAATAATCCCATCCACACTCACGTACCAAACACATTAAAATCAGACATCATTTTATACGAGATTTAGTCGAATTGAAGGAATTAAAAATTAATTATTTACCGATTGAACTTCAATTAGCAAACTTATTCACAAAGTCTTTGGGTCACACTTGTTTTGAATCCTTAAGGAAATCCATAGGTATGGTTACGACAGAATCAAATATCATCACCTAAATCTATATCTTCCGATTTTTTACACGTAATAACTAATCTCTGAGGATATAAGGCATGGTTGTTAGATAAATGTCAAAGGACACCTATTATATCTATTTAATGTTGGAGATTCATATATTTGTCCATTGTTTAAATTTGGGGTGATATGATTATATCAGATATACACTTTTATGATTTTTCCCTTTGTCCATTTGAGACAAAATGGGGGAGCAATATTTGTGTCCATCTTGGACATTTATTATACACTTCATCTAAACTACTTGATTTTAGTTGTTTTATTTATAGGAATTAGTACCGTATTGTGCATCTGAATTTTTTTAGGGTATTGGTATGTAATTAGTTGACTTATGTATTTTTTATTTCTAGGATATGGGATAGATAGAATTTTTGTATCGTATTAACATTTTCTATTTCTTTTATCCCTACGAGTCCTAGATGACTCAAAGGAGATTTTGTCTCATATTTTCAAAGGGAAAGATTTAAGCACACACACTCTCTCTCTCTCTCTCTCTATATATATATATATATATATATATATATATATATATATATATATATATATATATATATATATATATATATATATATATATATATATATATATGACTAATAGGTCTAAAATATAGGAGCTTATCTAGTTTGAAAATAGAGACAAAATTGTGTCACCCTTTCTCAAACACTAAACCTCATGCCTCTTCATGATCTACATCAACAACTTTAAGGATTGAAAAGTTAGTATAACCAACACAACTCAACCCCTAAGACTGCATGTATTCTTCATTTTGTGTGTATGAGGTGTGTGTGTGTTTGTTCACATTGGCTTAAAATTGTTTTCTACTATTTTTAAGGATTTGTAAAAAAAAATTAAACATTTAAAATCTATTTTTTTAAAATTCAAATTAGGTTTTTAAAAAATGTTTGGGCTTATTTGTTATATCTCAAAGTTCCTAAAATTATCCTTGGGTAGAATCCAAAACCGAACGAGAAATTTGCGGTGGAAACTGATATTATATATTCTTCTAAAACACGCGTTTAAGCCTTGATCTACACCTTACACGTGTTGCACATTTGTAGGCTAAGATTGTGTTTTGTCACTCTCACATACTTGAGATTATATCATGAGTATTTAAATTAATCAATGGCCTGCATATATTTTAGCTTAATCCAAGTCTCACCTAATTGAACCAACCAGAGGCTGTTTAAATGCGGTGCATTGTTACCTACATGATTTACAGTCATTTGTTCAAAGCAATCTCAACTGTTGATTTATCCAATCCTTCTAGACTCTTCCATCTTCTAGTATAAATAGAGCCTTAGACAATCTTTTGGAGAGTCTGAGAGTTGAGAGAGATGAGAGAGATGAGAGAGAGAGAGAGAGAGAGAGAGAGAGAGAGAGAGAGAGATAATAGAGAGAAAAAAATATGACAAAAAAAGAAAAACCCAAACAAAACTCTATCCAATTTTCTCAGAAAATATTTTGTGAGATTAAGGGTTTCTTGTTCGATTGTGTTCAAAACCTCCCTAGTTTTTATCTTCTGTCCAATAGTTCCCTAAGTCTAGATCTCATGTCACTCTATTGAGACTTGTAGATCTTACTAACAGTGATACAATCAATTTAGTTTGTTAGGACCGATTATCTCAAGTAGAAATCATCTCTCTTTGTTAGATTTATGCGCTTAAAAGTTTTGATAAAAAATTTATCCAATAAATCTCTCTTGTGAACAAAACTGAGTTTATATTTTATAAAGGTTTTCAGATCCGAGTTTTTCATTTTCAAAAACTTGTACATAAATAAGATTGAAAGAATCTAAGTTTTAAACAGACTCGTCCAAAGAACAAGATCTGAAAATTAGGGTTTTCAAAAAGGAAAATCAAATATCAGTATTGTTGACTTTGCATGTCATATTTAGAATAAATATGTAATTTGTTCGAATATCATTTGTATAAGTGTGAGTGAGTTTCATGCATGTGTTAGGCACATCACTTCACTACACTTTCCCACAACATCACTAAAATTGTGTTAGTAACGATATTTTTACCAAAAGAGTCGACGTAAAGAAGGAGCAAAGGAGTTCAACTTAGAGGACGCTAAAGACAACAATCAGAGCCAGAGAAGTCAGAGAAACACTAGGAGTGAGGATATAATTTGTTGACTTAGATTAGGTCTAATCTGTGTGTATAATATGCTAATATCTTGTACTCCAAAACTCATTCTAGTGGAATTTTTGTTTTACTCCATAGAGGGGGTTGTAGATGTTTCCCGGTTTGATTGGGGTTTTACCTTGTTAAAATATCGTCTTGTGTGAATTTTTTTATACTTGCTTTACTCTTGTTGTCACTGCTATAAGTGTTTAAATTTCTTTTAAACCTTTAATATTCCAAGTAACTAAAATTTATTGTTCAAAAACACTTCTTAACATAATTTTTGTTTTCATTTGTGTTATTAAAAGAGTTTCTTCAATAAAATAATTTGGACCGCTCTTAACTATTTTAACTTTTAATTAAACGAATTAGTAAGGTATTTTCAATTGGTGTTAACTATTTTAAAATATGTAAAAGGAACTCTCAACTTAGGACTTTGGTACACAAATGACACATCCAGTATGATAATAGGATACACAAACATTGATTGGGCTGGATGTTTAGACGATAGTAAAGGTACGTCAGGAGCATGTTATTACATTGGTAATAACTTAGTCGGGTGGAATAATAATAAACAAAATTGCACTTCCTTATCCCCAGTTGAATCTGAATATATAGCCATAGGTAGCTACCGTGCTCAACTATTGTCGATAAAACAGATGTTAAGTGATTTCGTCATTAATGAAGAAAAATTACATATCTATTGTGACAATCATAGTGCGATTAAAATTTCAAAAAATCCCTTCCAACATGCACTTATCAAACATATTAAAATCAAACACCATTTTATACGAGAGTTAGTCGAATCGAAGGAATTGGAAATTAATTATTTACCCACTGGCCTTCAATTAGTAGAATTATTCACGAAACCTTTGGATCACACTCGTTTTGAATCCTTAAGTAAATCCATAGGTTTGGTTATGGTAGAATCAATTATCATCGCCTAAATCTATATCTTTCGGTTTTTTACACGTTAATAATTAATCTATGACGATATAAGGAATGGATGTTAGATAAATGTCAAAGGACACCTCTTACATATATTTAATGTAGGAGATTCATGTATTTTCCTGCTGTATAAATTTATGACGATATGATTATTTCAGACATACACTTTTGTGATTTTTTCCTTTGTCCCTTTGAGATAAAATGGGAGAGAAATATTTGAGTCCATCTTGCACATTTATTATACACTTCATCTGAACTATTTGATCTTAGATATTTTATTTACTGGAATCGGTACCATAATGTGCATCTGAATTTTTTTAGGGTATTGGTCTAAAATTAGTTAAGTCATATATTTTTATTTCAAGGATACGGGGTAGATCGAATTTTTGTATAGTATTAAGGTTTTCTATTTTCTTATGACCCTACGAATCCTATATGACTCAAAGGAGATTTTGTCTCATATTTCCAAAGGGGGAGATTGAAAAACTACATATATATGACTCATTTGAGTCTAAAATATAGGAACTTATCTAGTTTCGAAATAAAGACAAAGTTATGTCATCCTTTCTCAAACCCTAAACCTCATGTCTCTTCATGATCTACATCAACAACTTCAAGGATTGAAAAGGTAGTAGAACCAACACAACTGTACAACTAGGACTGCATTTATGCTTCATTTTATGTGTATGAGGTGTGTGTGTGTGTTCACATTGGCTTAAAATTATTTTCTACTAATTTTATGGATTTTTAGGAATTTTTTAAACATTTAAAATCTATTTTTATACAACTCAAATTAGGTTTTAAAAAAATGTTTGGTCTTATTTGTAATATCTCAAAGTTCCTAAAATCAGCCTTGGGTAGAATCCAAAACCGGTAGAGAAATTTAGGGTGGAAACTGATATTATATATTCTTCTAAAACAAGTTTTTTAAGCCTTGGTCTACACCTTACATGTGTTGCACATTTGTAGGCTAAGATTGTGTTTTCTCACTCTCCCATACCTGAGATTATATCCTAAGCGTTGGTTTAAATTAATCAATGGCATGCATGTGTTTTAGATTAATCTAAGTCTCAACTAATTGAACCAACCAGAGATTGTTTAAATGCAGTGCATTGTTCACCACACAATTTACATTCATTTATTCGAAGCAATCTCAACCCTTGATTTAGCCAATGCTTCCAAACTCTTCCATCGCCTAGTATAAATAGAGCCTTAGGGTCAATCATTTACAATTTTTTGGAGAGTCTGAGAGTTGAGAGAGATAAAAGAGATAGAGAAAAGAGAGAGAAAAATATATTAGAGAAAAAGAAAAACCCAAATAAAACTCTGTCCAATTTTTCTCAGAAAATATTTTGTGAGATTGAGGGTTTCTTGTTCGATTGTATTTGACAGCTAATCAAAGACAAATAGAAATAGAGAGATACTTTCAACAAGGTGAATTCTTGAGGGTTGTTAGTGATTGACTTTTGAGAGAGATAAGTGAGGTGTATGTAACCATTGGTTCCTAGCCACTTGTCTATAAAAGAAGATATCCTACCATTTGTGGATGTATCCCAAAGCTTGGGTGAACCACATAAATTGTTGTTGCTTTGATTGCATGTTGCTTATATGTTAATTGCGTTCTTTCATTGATTTTTATTGTAATTGTTTCAAGTTAGCACACATAGTTCATTTTAGGAACAATGTCTTGGGTGTTTTCTGCACAGTAAGTGTTTGATAAAATTCCCGAGTGATTTTTATCATTTTGGCCTCTAGAGATAGTCTTTATTTTGCGCAACAAGTGTCATCATAATTTAAGTTGCATTATATGGCCAGTATTTTGGTTCAAGGTTGAATTAATTTTAACATAGATTTTGTTTTTATTCCCAATGATGAAAAACATGGAGAGTAATTTTGAATCAACCTCTACGAGCGGAGGCTCTAAGAGATGGTATCTAAGTTATGGATCGACTGGCTCAATGAGAAGGGATATGAAGGCTTTTGATGAGAATGTCAATTTTGAGTTATAGAAAATATGGATGTGAGGTGTTCTTATCCACTAGACGTTTCAATTAGCACAATTTTGGGTAAGGGGACGACCGGTAGGCATGACCGATGCCAAGTGGTTTGACATTGATCAAAGAGTGGCTTCAAGTATTGAGATGATCAACACTAATGATGTGTTGAATCATGTGATAGTGGGGAACCCGGCTAAAGGGATGTGGGATAACTTAGAATAGATTTATTTGGGAAAGATTTTGTCAATAAAAATTTTCCTCAAGAAGAAACTCTTCGAGCTTAAGGTGAAGGAGGGAGAGGATATAATGAAACATATCAACGTATTTAATGCCATAATAAATGACTTGAATCAAATATACGTTCAATTTATTGATGAGGATCGAGTATTGTTATTACTTGCATCATTACCGATTCATACGAGTATTTTGTGACCACTCTCGTGTCTGTGAAGCCAACGCTCTGGTGTAATGAGGTTGTGCAAGATATTCAATCTCGTGTCACGATGAGAAACAAGGAAGGTGAAGATAACAAATATTCCCATAATGAATGAGTTACGATAAGAGACATGAGTGAGAATTATGGGAAGAACTCCAATTAGGGATCTATTGACAGTAGTAAGTTTAGATCGACAGGTGTTAGTGGTAAAGGGCCATAATGCTATAAGTGCAGGGAATGGGGTCATATGATCTGAGAATGTCCTTTGTGGCGTGACAAGGTCAATGTTGGATTCAATAGGGCAATGGTATTGGGTGCTTATTATAAAGATGAACTTGGAGAACTATTCATAATCTCTAAGGTTAATTATCTTTCCTAAGATGATTGGATATTAGATTCGAGATCACCAGACCACGTTTCATCCAAGAGGGAATATTTTGAAACTTTCCCAAAAAATGGAAAAGGTTTCATGTCTTTGGATAACGGAGAGAATTTTGTAGTTGAGGGTGTAGGGATGGTGAAAGTTAAGATGTTTGACGGGGTGGATTGCACTTTGGGTGGTATGGCGTATGTCCCAAAGTTACGAACGAATTTGATATCCATTACCCATTTGGATTCCAAGGGTTAACGGGTGTTGGTGGTAGGTGGATTCTTGAAAGTCACATGCAATTGTATGGTCGTAATAAGGGAAGAGGAGAGGATAGGTAAGGGTTGTATCATCTAAGTCAGACTTTGAGAAATATGATGAAGCGGTGTATATAAGTGACCGAACGTTTGAGGAATGCCTCATTTATGAAGAAGATGGAGACATTGGGTGCTATCTTTTAGAGAGTATATGGTAATGATAAGAGACTACGTACTATGGTAGGGGTGAATCTAAGTCCCCCTGCACAGCTAACATATGATATTGACTCTGTTTAGTTGTACACATGCATCGTCCGATTGGAATAGAGGAGATGTAGGACAGTGATGTATTCGAGGTGTGTGTAAATAGTTCAAGGAATTCCAATGGGTAATTATTTATGAGCATTGGTAATTGGGTTTACGAGTTTTGGAAAATGAGAGTCTTTCGTAACAAATATATTGTACATCATTCAAGGGTGAGATTTTGAGGGTATGAGAGGTGAGGAATTTTCCTTCTCATTCGCTGTTATTTCTCAAGGTGGAAGATAGTGTTGATGTGTTTGAATGTTTTGTGTAAATATGGTGAATGCTATATGTATTATCTAGGGGTGTATTCACTGGGTTACATGAGGAGCGGAATGCACCGTATGGTTACACAGGGAGCATTCACATGAATGAGATGGAGAGTTTTTATCTTAAAACTTGATCCCTCGGTAGGTGGAGTCATTTGGAGTCCTAGAGTAAAGATTTACGGTATCTCATTTCATAGTTGAAGTTTGAGGTGGCTTAGCGTCAAGCGAAGCGTATTGACTTGTTATACGTTGGGGTGATCTTGGAGCGACTTTGATGTATGTATTTAGAGTTTGGTGGGATCGTGAGGATCTCCTTGGGGAATCATAATAGCTTGGTATATGGTAAAAAGGTTTTCAAGAGGTTTCAATGTCATTCTTATATAGATTGGTTGGATTGTCAGGATCGTTAAAGTGGAGTTTATTAGTGTTGGCTCTCCTTTGATATTTGGGGCGAAACTCGGATAGAGGCGGAGGCCTCCAACTTTCTGTTGTATGTAATTTTCATCTTTGCTTTATTTATTTAAACACAAGTTTTCAAATTGAGTTAATTTATATCTATTGGCTTAATTAAGTGTTTGGACAAAAATTGTTTGAGTCGTAGGTCAGGACTTGAGTTGTGTGTCCTTCAATCCTATGATGTGTTTTTTAAGACCATGCGACAAAACTAAAGAGACATCAAGGATACATTGGGTTACGTCTAGAGTTTCATCTTCATCATTTGAGGGATCTCAATAAATGTATGGATACATATTTTTGTTTGATCCCTAGATTTAGTTTAGGTGTTGCCTTATAAAAAAAAATTGAGGCCTTTTTATAAAATGGATTTTAAAAGAAAAATATTTTTTTACTTTTCAATTCGTCCGAATGAGATGTGAATGTCGTTAGGGTGACCTTCAAACAAACATCAAAAGATAAATTTCTATTGATCATAAATATATCATTCGAAGCTCGTTCGAAGACGAGCTGAATGAGATGGCATATTTATTCAAATGAGTTTATGCAGTTCGTTCGAACGAGATGTGAATGTCATTAGAACGGCCTTCAAACAAACATCAAATTAGAAATTTATATTGATCATAAATATTTTATTCGAATCTGGTTTGAATGCGATTAACATGTTAGTTCGAATGAGTTTTTAGTTAGTTCGAATGGGATAGTGTTTTAATTCAAACAAAGTAAATGTTTTTGTTCAAACGAGTTTTCTAAAAAAATGTGCCTCCTCAAAAAATGTATTTTTATAAATGCTAAAGTCTGACATCAATTTTCAAAGAAAGTTTTTCATGAAAATAATTTTTCAACATATATCTTGTGCACCCCAAATCCTAGTTTACACCCAAGTTTGAGATCCAAGAATCCTACATATATATGTATATCTAAGATCTCTTATGTGTTTCATTATACTGGCTCGCTCTTCATACTGTGAGCATTTTGAGAGGTGGAGACTGTGCTTGTGTTTAGCAGTGACTAGATTGTCAGGATATAAGTAAGATCGGTGAGGTACAAAGACGTGGTAATGCGCCTATATCATGTGGATGTTATAAGGCATCCAACTATGGCTGTGAACAAGGTTACGAGGAATAAGGAAGCGCCTCAAGGCTTCAAGGCATTGAGTTTGTGAGTAAGTCTAAGTTGTTCTTGTAAACTGCCAATATTGTAGTGGACTTGTAGGGTGATGTTTCTCTACAAACCCTAGGTCACATTAGCTTTCTCTAATTGGTATCATAACAAATTTCACTAGTTTGTGGTGTTAGATACCTATTTTCTACTCGTTTAGGGTTTAGCGGGAATTTAACTGAGAGGGTTGTTCCATTGGCCGACGTTTATTATTTGATGTGTCAAACTATCCCAATTAAAAGGCATGGATGTGATTTTCCCTTAAATCAATTTACGAGAACATTTGGAACTCGGTTCAGTATGTTGGACTCCTCCACTGAAGTTGGTTTTCCTAAAGCTTATGTATCTTGGATAACGTTTGGAAAAGATGACTCGAATTTTATTTCCATGGGTGTGAATGCTATTTTTTACATTGTAATCACTTAAGAGTTTAAACATAATATGATGTTTGTTTAAACAATATTCTATAACTTGAAAAGGGAACAAATATTATTAGATTTTTCAAGTGATTACAAGAGGGACATTTTTCAAAACATAATATAGAATATTGTTCAAAACATTTATCCACACAAGAGGGAACAAATATTATTAGATTTTTCAAGTTACAAAATTTGACAACCAATTTTGAGATGGTTAAGATGTTAGAGAATGAGTTATTTGAAGAGCTCTATGATCAGTTATAGAATATTGTTTACTCCTCATTTTACTTAGGTTAGACGGTCCCCGAGTATAGAGTGGTGCGTAAAATCTTCAGGTCATTGCCTAAAAGATTTAATCCAAAGTTACGATCCTAGATTCTCTATGTGGTATTGATGCTATGAGAGTCCAGAAAATTGTTAGTGACTTTCAAACCTATGAGATGAACATGTCTCCTTTGAATAAAGAGAATGTTATTCCATGAAAGCCCCAAAAAAGGAGGTGTTGGATTCTGATAATGACGGTGAGCTTGATATTGAAGAGATAGCTAGGTTTTCTAGGATTTTCAAGAAATTTCTTAAGCTTAGATATGAGAAGATTTTGGAAAAGAAACTTAATAGCTTTGTCAATCGTGATAGAAAGAATAAGGATTGTCCAAGAAGGTGGTTGGCAACGATAAGTGTTTTGAATGCCATTGTCTAGGATAATATTCTCATGAGAGACACACTACACTAATTAATGAGGGTAAGAAACCAAAGGTATACAATACCACCCTTAGTTATAGTGAGTCAAAAAAGGAAGTTTATTCCCCCAATGATTGTAAATACTCAGCATTCATGGTCATTCGTGTGGGATTAGATGAAGTATATTCCCCTGATGAAGATGATCATGTGCATGACCAATCCAAGGTTCGGTCTTTAGGTTAGCAAGATTGTGACAAGAGGAGAGAAGAAGAAGAAGAAGAAGAAGAAGAAGAAGAAGAAGAAGAAGAACAAGAAGAAGAAGAAGAAGAAGAAGAAGAAGGTGAGTAGGTTAGTGAGTTTTGAATGGCCTTTTGGGAGTTATATATCGAGTCATTGAAGTTGAAAAAGGCCAACTTGCATTTAAAAGATAAGGTGAAGGAACATGACATAGGTGATGATAATGCTAAATTTATTGGCGGTCTGAGGGCACGTGAAAGGACTATTAACGATAAGCTCAAGTAGATTGATGGTGGGAGAGATAGACTTTATGGTTTCATGAAGGCTTTAAAGAATAAGATTCTTCAATTTGAAGCGTCTAAAAGTTTGCTCGAATTGTGGAGCTATAAGAGAAGTTGAAAGACTCAAGTAATGTCAAATTTGATTTGGAGTCTAGGTCAGAGATGTTGGATAAAATGTTAGACACCTTTCGAATTAAAGATGACATGTGTGTGATTGACTTCAATGATATAGATACTTTCCTTACTAAAGCCAAGACCAATATTTTGAGAGAACCAACCAAAGCTAGGGACGTTAGAAATGATCAACCAATAGGTAACATTTCTCGTGTCTACACTTGCACACATTGTGATAGGAAAGGTCACGTTAGGCGTTTTTATTATAATCTTTATAAAAGGTCGTAGGAAGTCTAAGACTAGTGTCATCAAGGTTCACCAAGAACAAGTTCATCGTGTCACACCTATGTGGGTTAGGAGACCCGATTTGGAGGTACTTAATGTTAGGCTTGTTGGCCCTCGCATGCTTTCACACGATTCATCACACGCTATATCTTATGGGTGAGTTCTTGAATATTTTTCATACATTTTGCTTTATTCTATATATTATTGCTAGTGTTCTGATGTGTTTATCTTTTGTATTTTGATTTTCCATTTTTTTGGTCTTAATGAGAAAAATACAAAAAGATTTTGTTGGTCATTTGGGTTGTTCTTTTTAATTTGGTATCAATTTGAAAAATATTTAAAAACTCAAATTTTTTGTGTACTTTGGCTTTACACATATTGTGAGGCGTAACGGTATGTTTGAATCCCATTCCTTTCATGTATACATATGACTAGGACATTTGATTTTGATTTTTAGTGCTTGGATTATTCTTAACCATGTTTAAATGAAGTATTTTGAAATTGATTTGCATGATGGATTCACTTTGAATCTTTCTTCGCACACACTTTACACAAGCTCTTTTAGATTTTAATTTCATATGTCACAAGATATAAGAGAGGTTTTCTCCTAAGAATCTTGTCATATACATAAAAAATTTGATTATGGGGTAGTTGTGCATGTAAAAATCATTGCATGTGAGTTTATTTGCTATCTTTAAAAAATATGAGTGTGTACGGGAAATATCTATGAATGGAGAAATCTCTTTTGTGTAAATGGCCACCCTTGGCAAGACCTAAAAGATTGAGAAGCAATAAAAATAGAAAAATTTAAAATACAAATTTTTACATTGATGCTTCAAAAGTTTGATATCTTTGAAAGAAAAAGCATGAGAAAAATGGTATATTTTTCCGGGTGTTTTTTTAAAGATCAATGGGTTTGCACAATAAGTCCTAGTTGAGTGATCAATGGGTTTGATATCTTTTGAATTGTTGGCTAAATCGAATTTTAATAAATTATTGCGGTCAAATGGATCAACTTGGACAGTTTTGAGTGATTAGGTCATTTTCTCTTATTTTTAGTTCACGTCCCTTCACTCTATACCACTATGTTTAGACATACTGATACTATACGAGTGTGTAAAGTTTAAGTGTTTGTGTCTTTTGTGATCATTTATATCCATGTACATGTATGTGATTTATTGGTTATATATATCATTGATATCTATATAGATGTATGTGATATCTTGGTTATATATATATATATATATATATATATATATATATAGAGAGAGAGAGAGAGAGAGAGAGTATGTTCTGTTTTTTTAGTCTTTGCCTTTTTTATTTAATCCATATTTTCCTTATGCTTAATCTTCGATTTATAATTTCATGTGTTATAATCATCTTGGTATCTTATATTTAACTGCTTGCATTATATTTGATAACATTTGTTCATAATTTGGATTATTTATGCTTGTGTTTCCAACTTGTTTACCGTTACATTACTTTCTTCACACCACTACATGATATATTTATTTTTCCTTTATGATTCTCATGATTAACTTAAGGGTACATTTGGTTTTATTGGGAAGAAATGTTTTATTATTGTACACATTATTCTTTGTCTATTCCTAAACGAAAATGGGAGAAATGGAATCTAGCTCTTTTCATGTGGGAGATATCTTTAACTTAGAGGGATATGTCATTTGTTAGATAAAGACAGTTAAACAAAGGGATGAGATTTTTCATATGCAGTTTATTTATTGTAATATTCTCTTTGCATTTGAAGGTATGTTTAAGTGTGCAGGTTAGCACTGATACGACAAAAGCTTGTGTCGGCCAATCATCTATAATTGTTCTCCTTTGGGGGTTGGGAATTCAGTCTTAGGAACTTGATGGCTAAGTAGTTTTGAGCTTTGAGTTTTGTCTCGGAATAGACCAAGAGGGAGATCTATAAGGACAAATTTTTGAATCGAGTCAACTTGTATGTATTGTCTTAATTCCATGTTTGGACAAAACTTGTTTGAGTCATAGGTTAGGATTTAATTTGTGTGTCCTTCAAGCCTAATATGTGTTTTTAAAGACCATAAGAAAAAGATAAAGTAACATCGACGATACATTCTGTTGCGTGCCAAGTTTTTTCTTCATCACCTAAGGGATCTCAATGAAGGTATGAATACATATTTTTGTTTGATCCCTGCATTTAGTTTTGGTGTTGTTTTATAAAATTTATTTGAGGCCTTTTCTTCAAATGGACTTTAAGAGAAAAATATTTTTTTATTTTGAGTTCATTCGAATGGGTTTATACATTTCGTTCAAATGAGATGTGAGTGTCATTAGAACGACCTTCAAACGAACATCAAACAAGAAATTTATGTTGATTATAAATATATAATTCGAAACTCATTCGAATGAGATTTCATATTCATTCAAACTAGTTTATATAGTTCATCCGAATGACATGTGAATGTTGTTAGAACAACCTTCAAAACAACATCAAATGATAAATTTTTGTTGATCAGAAATATATCACTCGAAGCTCGTTCGTAGCTAGTTCGAACGGTATTGGCATGTTCGTTCAAATGGGTTTTTAATTGGTCGAACGAGACAATGATTTCATTAAAATGAAACATATATTTTCATTCGAACGAGTTTTATCAAAAAATGATCTATCGAAATAACATGTTTTGTATAAATACTCAGGTCTAGCATCAGTTTTCAAAGAAAGATTTTGTGAAAATGATTTTTCAAGTTATATCTTGTGCCTCTCACACCCTAATTTACATCCAAGCTCGAGATTCAAGAATCCTACATCTATATGTCTGTTTGAGTCATGAGATAAATAATATCAATGGAATATCGAGATATAGGAAGGAGATCACGTTGTGTGTCTATTAGAAGGTGTCCAATGGTGGCTGCGAAGAAGGTTACAAGGAACGAGGAAATGCATCAAGGCTTGAAGGCGTCGAGCTTATGAGTAAGTCTAAGTTGTTCTTGTAAACTGCTTATATCGTAGCGAAATTGTGGAGATGGGTCGCTCGAATGCTTAGTTAGTTTTGGTTTATCCTCACTTCGATGCATGCTTAGGTTAAGACTAAAATTGGTAAAACTATTTCACACAACACTTGTGGTTTTATTTGGTACAAAGTTAATTAAAATTGTGAAAATTAAAAATTCGTGGCGTTTTTCAACAAACCCTAGGGCACGTTAGCTTTCTCAATTTACACCTTTGCTATTATGATGGAAAACTGGAAAAAAGTTTATTTCTAGATTTTTAAGAGAGTGGACATATTTTAGATCTAACCAAAGGAAAAAAGAGATAAAGAGTTACTTTGAGCAAGGCGAGTTCTTGAGGTTGGTTAGTGATTAACTTTTGAGAGAGATAACTGAGGCGTGTGTAACTAATGGTTCCTAGAGATTTTCTTCATTTTTAGGGTTTATTTATCATTTTAATATTTATCATTAGTTTTACTTTTATTTCAGTTATATATTTCCTTTATGTATTTTAAATGATTTCCAATCATGTTTGGGACTAATTAGGTATATTTTTGTTAATAGTTGTCTTTCTAAGTCTTTTAGATAATTACTTAGTTTGGAAGTAATTCCCACCTTATATATACAATTTTAGTCCTCATCCAACATTAGTGTATTGGTGTGTAGATAATGAAATTCATACAATACGTTTTCAGTGGCCATAAAGAAAGAGAATTGATTTCAAGACAATATTAATCAAGAATTGAGAAAAAAAACACTTAAGGTCTCAACGAGAACTTTCATTCTCTCCTACGCTGCCTCACCACAAAACAACCACCCTCCCGATATGCCACCAACCCCCGAACCTGTTTGAAAATATACAAATCACATCGAAAATCTCAAGAAGCACATGAAAGGGCCCTAATCATGGCCGAAAACCCCCCGAAACCACCCCAAGATCCTTTAGCCCTGGTCGAACCTCTCCAGTGTTGAATCGATCCCTCCAAGTTGTTTACCGGTTGTCAAAAGTACATATTATCCCCTCATTCTGACCAAACAACCCCCATTCCCTTCAAAACCCATTAAAATCACCTCGAGAAGCCCTGGGTGGTCGGTTGGCACCCTTTTTGCTGCCCTTGGGTCGCGATAGTTCTTTTTCCTTTCTGGGAGGCGTGGATCCTTCTTTCTCTTCTACAAATATAACCACCCAAATCAACCCCAATTTCTCCAAAAACCCAACTCCATTCAAGATCTAATACAATCCACTTTTAGGATTTAACTTGCCATACTACAAAATTCCTCCATCACCACCACCAAATCCCCTAACCCACCAATCATTTTTCAACCCATAAACATGAAAAAAATTATGTTTTCGCCTTGATTAATTCAAGATTACCGACGACTAGTCCATGATTGGTTGCTCCACCCAATCATTATTCCTCACTTACACACCCAATGTGGTCAAACAAATGATAAACACTCCCCCCCCCCCCCCCCAAGCCGATTGATTGCAATAGAGATAGAAACAACGAAATTGGTTGTATATTGGGGAATTGTTTTGACATTTTTGCTGGTGATGTTTGGGTGAATCACCACACTTTTGCGAGCCAAAAAAATTTATTTGAGAGATTTCTTCTCAATATTTGGGAATGATAATGATGATTTTGACGGGGTTGATGTGGTTATAGGAGGTGATGTGATAGGTGGTGGGTATGTGGAACCATTTTTGATACCTTTTGATATGAGTTCGGAGGAAGTTTTCCACGACTCTGCATTGAGGAGGTTCACCAATGGATTCTTGGATTAAGTTTTTATTAACCGATCGTGCTTAGTTTGTATGACTATTCTCCATGGACCTTTCAAAAGCCGGTATGAAGGACGTTTTTAATGATGACTCTTCTTTCTAGTAGGGAGCTCCTTGATAGTTACCTTGCTTTCTTGTCATTCATCTCCTATGCTTAAGGATGAGCTTTTCGAAGATGGGGACAATGATAGGAATGGATTTATTTTCTTTTTATTTTAGGGTTTATTGTCATTTTAATATTTGTCATTACTTTTTTTTTCATTTTAGTTCTTTTATTTTTTTATGTCTTTTAATTTGGTCTTCAAGTATGTTTGGGACTAATCAAGCATATTTATTTTAATGATTGAGCTTTTTAGTTATTTAGGTAATTACTTGGTTAGTAAGTAATATTCGACCTTTAAATACCCATGTACTCTTCATTTGGAGAGAACTTCCATCTTAAATATTAGAAATTCTTTGTTTCTCTTTCTAGAAATTGTATTGGTTTTATTTTTTATCCATTAACGTATGGTTTACGTCAATAAATATCTGTTTATCTCTTTCTGAGTAGTAAGAGAGTAAAGACTGGGAACATCCATGAAGAATAAAATTGAAGAGAGGACTACACTGTTAGTATTCTTCAAGAAAGAGATTATTGGGGTAGAACAAGGAGAAACAATGTTATAAGGACATGAAATCACGACATGGAACGACACGAAATTGACCCAGAATTGGCATGATATTTTGTAATCATGTCATTTTTTACATAAAGTCGTGTCTTGTCATTTCTTGTTCCCAAAACAAATCCCTCCACGAGGGGGAAAATGTAGAGGGGGCTTGAGAGAAATCTTGAGATTAGGGATAATCCACCTATTAGCAACAGTGTTTTGGAGTACGACAGCGTGGCAACTCAAGCGAGGCAGTTCAAGCGTGGCAGCTTGGCGTGGCAACTCATACTTTAGCTTGTTTGATTACTTAGTCACATTGTATCTTTGTTTATATCGGCTATGAGCTATAACGATTGTAATGTTGTAACAAGAATAATGAATCTGTGTGTGGTCGAATGGTACTCGCGAGAGACCAGGCTTGGCAGGGCTAGGAGAGCTTTCATGCTCTATCACACGACCTCACCGTAAGGAACTTTAGAGGGACTTTGTTTGGAGGATTGATAAGTGAGGCACTGTTGGGGCTTGTCCTGACCATCTTAGATACACCTGGTAAAACACCGAGGGACACTGGTCGTGGAACCTCGGGCGAAGTAGCTTGAAGTTCCATCGGGCGTCGAGTTGAGAACCAAACAGTCCTCTACTTAATGTCAAATCTACTGTAGGTGATATCACTAGCCACCTAAACAATGTAAGGCTTGCACTTGAGTAAACCACCGTGGTATTTAGGGCTGTCAGGCAGTTGGTGAGTCACCTCTGCGACAACATCCCCCTGACACACAGTGGTTGGGCAAAAGGCATGTCTTGGCATTTAAGGTTTATGACGTGGAGACAACTAGTGCATCAGGCATTTAATGTTGTGACATAAAGTGTGAGGGATGTCTTTCATAGTCTTTAATGACTGAGTTGCCTCAAGGGTGGTGTGGGGGGCTATTTAAGGTCCCCAACCACCTTTGAGGAGGAGAGAGATCTTTTTGGAGAGTTTGAGAAGTTATCGCCAGAGAGAGTTATTACAAACCAGAGAGTTTATTCACCCACCATTGTTATTTATTACAGAACTTTTAATACTTGACGGGGATTTTCTTGAGGGTATTTGATGTGTTTATACCTGCCTACCAGGGTGTATCTAGGGTGCTTACTTCTCTTTCCCTCTAGCTAGGCTACTTTTAAGTACCATTACTATTTCCTGAGTTATACACGAGAGTTTTGTGAGTCTAAACTGAGTCTTGTCTTCGTTGGACTTGTGTCTAGACGTCCTATTGTTAATCCATGGGTTTGGCCAACTAGCTTATCATTACTATACTCAAACAGGGGTTACGCCTCCATCTATAATCTAAAGTACCCTCCTACATTTGGCGACTCTGCTGGGGAGGCATTCTCCTAGGTAAGGAGTATGGCGCAAGATAATGCTACTCGAAGACTCAACTTTGATGATATCCAGCATAATGAAGAATAGGCTGCGAGAGAACTGGCGGCCGTAGGGGATGGGGCCCCTCGAGTAGAGGTACCCCTGGTTCCTACGGCCTCAGGCGTTCTAGGGGTAACACAACCTTCCATGAGCGCGGGGTTGGGTCCCACACAGATTACGCTCCTCATGAGCAAGGTTTATGAATTTTTACAAACCCAAGTAACTTCAACTATGCTGGGAGGATTGGAGGCTAATGCATTCATAACACCAGGGGTAGCTCCCACGGCCCCACCAGGTCTAGGTATTGCTGGATCAACCCCAATAAGCGTACCCTCTATTGTGAATCCAGTAGTGGGAACCTCGGGAGCTTCAACGGCACTATCGGTAACGTTCGTTTCAGAAATAACGGGCACTCAGCCCAATTCCCCGCCGCTGGTTTCCTCGGTAGCATAGCCCATGGAGGAAATGAGAAAAGAGATGCAGAAAGAAATGTTGAAGTTCATTCAAGGTTGCTCGCAATCCACTGGCGAGGTGGCTTCGGTTTATGACGACTTCTGAACACCTTATCCTCAGAAATACAACGACGAGCCTTACCCAAAGGACTATATTCCCCCTATCTTTGAAAAATATACAGGGAAAGGTGGGAACCCGAAGGAGTACATTAAGCGTTTTATTAAACACTTGGGAGCACATTGTAATGACAAGAAGCTTAGATTGAGGGAGTTTTCCAAATCCCTAACCGATAAGGCATACACCTGGTACTCCCATTTAACTCCCAACGGCGTTTCTACGTGGGAGGAGATGCATGTATTGTTTGTCTGAAAGTTCTTTCTGGGAGAAGACGAGTTCACCTTGACCCAACTAGGTAGGGAGAAGCAAAGACCTGGGGAGGAGGTGGTGGCCTATATTCGAAGGTTCAGGGAAAGGTCCCTCGATGTAAGGGAGGAGGCCAAAGAGTCGAAGTTATTGTAGATTTGTGCTGAGGGACTGCTTCCTGAATACATCTACCATTTTATCAAAGAGACGCACGAGGTGACTTTTGCGGCATTCTTGAAAGCGACGAGAAATATCTCTTTAGTGGTGTGACCCAATTCGGTGGTAGTGCCCATGATGTTCAGGAAACCGATGCAACCCGCGGGGGGAGGTCTCAGCCCCCATGGGTAGGGTACACCGAGGGGGGAGATAGGGCCAAAGCACCGAAGAAGGATAATAAGAGGAAGTTCGGGAGAGACAAAGAAGACTCACCACTATTGCCCTGTACAGTAGAAGAAGTTGTCAGCTGTTACAAATAGATGGTTCAAGGGGGAGAGGTCTATGAGCCAAAGGACATTCCCGTGGGGGAGCCCGACACAGTAACGAAGGCGGATCCAGAGTACTGCCAGGTTCATCGAAGGATGCAGAATCCAACGGAGAGTTGCTTTACGTTGAGAAGAATTATCGACAAATATGTAAAGGTAGGGACATTACAAATCCCCCCCAGAACGTCAACAACAACCCTTTGCTAGCGTATGGGGCCAATCTCGGGGTGGCCTATGATGAAGAGGTCAAGAGAGGGGAAAGGGGGTCGACGAAAGGACAAGAAGAGTATGAAGAGGCTCTGGAAGACTGTACGAAGGGAATAGCGAACGTTGTGTTGGCCTACGACGAAGAAAGTGCCAAGGATGCGGAAGAGGTGTACAGTGTTGAAGGCGAGGAAATGGACCCAGCCCTTGAATACTGCGTAGTTTCGAAGTCCCCAACGTTCACTTGGTTCTTCGACCAGGTGGGGGTACCGAAGGAGATTAGGCTCGAGATAACCCAGGCAATACTTGATATTACGAGGAGGAACGCAGTCCCTTCGCTGAGATGGATGGGACCCATGTCTAGGTTGGTGAGAAGGTTTCTGTTAGACGTAACCTTCAGTGATGCAGATAGAGCCGTAAGGTTCCCTCATAATAGGCCATTATATATGACTGCCAGTGTTAACGGAGTTAGCTTCACAAGGACTCTCATGGATGGAGGAGCTTCCATTAATATTATGCCAATCAACTCCTTTCACCCGACCAATATTCCAGAAGAAAGGCTGGTCCACATGCCTTTGGTAATTTTGGGGTATGATAACCAATCTTCAAAATCTATTAGATATGTTAATGTGGGGATTGTGATGGGAAACTTGAGTTCCCATATCAAGTTTCACGTGATAGAGAGTGCAACTTCCTATCATCTTCTAATAGGAAGAGTGTGGATGCACAACCAAGGCCTAGTTCCTTATACATACCACCAATGTGCTAAAGAGAATGTCAAGGGAACATAGGTGACCATTAGGGCCACAAAGAGGCCCTTCACGGTCGAAGAAGCTCACTTGGTGGACGCAGCGTTCTACACGGAGTTTGGAAAATGTCCGAATCTTAACAAGAAGAATGCAGGGAGCATGGGTTCCCTCGATCAAAGAAAGGATGGGGCCTTTAAAGGAACAGAAGGAGATTGTGAGCGGCCCAAAGGGAATAGCCGAAGAAGCTTAGCAGGTGGCCCCTCGGCCCTATGGCATCTCGAAACAACTTAAAGACAGGATGAGACCCAAAATGGACCCGATAGAGCATGAGGCTCAGCGGCAGAGCGTGCTGAGCCGGTTCTCAAGAGAAAAAGTGACTGAAGCTTCTAAAGAGAAGAAGAGGAAGGCGATCACCACTACCAGTAGGCAATGCAAGAAAGTCGTTATTAAGGAAGGGAAGGTGGTGTACCGATTGTAACGGTATGAGCGGGCGGCCGAAGAAACTGAGGATGAAGTTGACCCGATATATGAATATTTCTTGGTAGATCACCGGGGGCAGTTCATGATGATAGACAATTCTAGCATACAGGAATACGTGGAAGAAGTCGCCGAGGAACTAGATTACATGGAAAATCAGCGAAAGCCCCAGGCCCAAGAGTTAGAGCAATTAGACTTGGAAAAATAAGGAGAGGATCCAAGACCCATCTTCATCTCGAAGGATCTCGGCACTCAAAAATGAGAGGCCTTGGTCAAATTGATTCGGGATTTTATAGATGTCTTTGCGTGGAAATACACGGAAATGGAAGGGCTAGATGAGGAAGTAAGTTGTCACAGGCTGAACGTAATGCCTTCAGCCATTCCAGTGAAACAGGCAATAAGAACGTACAAACCCGAGCTGGATCTAAAGATTAAAGAAGAGGTCCAGCTCCTGCGAATAGCTGGGTTCATCGTACCAAAACAACATCCACTCTTGCTATCCAGTATTGTCCCAGTGGGAAAGAAGGATAAAAACCAGATAAGGATCTGTGTGGACTTCAGAGATTTGAATAGAGCTTGTCCTATATACGAGTTCCCTCTACCCTCCATCGATAGCCTGATAGATGCGACGGCTGGTCATGAGATGTATAGCTTCATGGATGGGTATGTGGGATACAACTAGATCAAAATGGACCCCTCGGATGCAGAAAAGACAGCATTCAGAACCCCGTTGGGTAACTTTATGTACAGGGTGATGCCATTTGGGCTCAAGAATGCTGGGGCGACCTACTAGAGAATAATGATGGCTATTTTCCATGACTTCTTTCACAAGTTTGTGTAATTTTATGTGGATGACTTGGTCATCAAGTCGAGGAAGGAGGAGTCTCACCTAAAAGATTTGAGGAAGGTGTTTTCCCGTTGCAGGAAGTTTAAGTTGAAAATGAATCCGCTGAAGTGCATCTTTGGTGTGACAAGTGGGAAATTTCTAGGCTTTGTGGTTGATCGACAAGGGGTGCAAATGGACCAGGACAAACAGCGGGTGATCTTGGAAATTCCAAGCCCTAAGACAGAGAGGGAGTTGAAGAGCTTCCTCGATCAAGTCTCCTACCTTAGGAGATTTGTGCCTGGATTGACCGAAGTAGCACACCCACTGATGCAGCTATTGTGAAAGAGCACGAAGTATAGGTGGGAGGAGGTTCATCAAGAGTCTTTCGCTTGGTTGAAGAAGCTGTTGGTTTTACCACAGACCATGGTTCCCCCATGGGCAGGAACGCCATTGCAGTTATATCTCACATCTACCACGAGGTCCGTTGGAGCTTTGTTGGAACAAGAAATCGATGGGTAAGAACGACCCGTCTACTACCTCAGTAGAATCATACATGGGCCGGAGAATAGATATAGCAGCCAAGAAAGGCATTATTTAGCCTTAGTCTTTGTAGCACAAAAACTTAGGCATTATATGCCGTCTTTTACGATTCACATTGTAACTAAATGTGATCCTATTAAATATTTATTGGCAAGAACTATATTGATTGGCAGGGCAGATAGGTGGTTCCTCATCCTTTCAGAATATGACTTGAAGTGTGTAGTTCCTCGCGCGATCAAGAGCCAGGCGTATGCTGATCTATTGGCAATTTTTCCATCAGGAACGTTCGAACCACCTAAAGAAGACATTCCAGGAGATGACCTACAAGCCAATTATCTAGGTGAAACTGAGGAGGAGTGGACGATGCAGTTCGATGGATCTTCGGTAGAGAAGAAGGGAGGGGAAGGTGTTATTCTTTCAAAAGGAATAGAAGAGATTTTCCTTTCCTACAAGTTAGATTTCCCTTGTTCCAATAACGAAGCAGAGTACGAGGCATTGGTACTACGGTTGCTGGAGGCTCTTCGAAGGGGAATTCGTTCACTCTGCATTAAGGGTGATTCGAACTTAGTGATCCAACAAGTAAACGGAGAATATGCATTGAAGCATATGAACCTGGCACCATACAGAATGATCATCTAGAGGCTTCTCAGCCAGTTCCACCAGACCAAGATCAAGAGACATCCCAAAATGATGAATCGCCACCTAGATGCATATGCAACTATTGCCTAGAAAATGGTCATGAAAAATGATACAACTATCATCATGATCCAACGGAGAACAGCTCCTTCGGTGATACAATCCATTCTACCGATGGAGGAGGATGCGGACTGGAGGGGAGAGATTAGGAGGCAACTGGAGTCTGGCGAAGGAGCAATGGGGCTAAGAGAGTTGGCCCAATATTTTACAACCCAGGGAAATCTCTACTTAAAAAATGCAGGGTAATGGCTATCAAGATGTACCAGCCCAGAAGAAGCAGAGCGAAGGTTAAAGAAAATGCATGAGGAGCACTGTGAAATAAGTGAGGTACCTCTTTATAAGAGAATACAAAGAGAGGGATATTTCTGGCCTAAAATGAAGTAGGACGCGGTGGAGCTACAACGGAGGTGCGATAAGTGTCAGCTTTTCTTCGAAGCAGTTGAATGTCATTTCGTTGAAACTCAGGCCAGTTAGAGGCAACCCTATATTGACTACATTAAAGAGGGAGTTGTCCCGACAGAGAAAATTGATGCAATGGGACTAAAGAGAAGGGACCCAAGGTTCTATATCCAGGAGGGGAAGCTCTACCAAAGGGGATACTTTAATAGGCCATTGTGTTGCATCATGAAGGAAGAAGCAACTGAGGTCCTCAAACAGGCGCACGATCCAGCTCACATAGGAGGAGCCGAGTTGTATGATCAGTTGATGACGTTGGGGTATTATTGGCCAATGATGGAAAAAGACGCTGTTGAGTTCATTCGAAAATGTAAAGCTTTCCAACTACATGGAAACATGATCCATGCCCCATCGGTGGACTTACACTCTCTGGCAATGCCTTACCCCTTTCACACTTGGGCGTTTGACCTGGTGGGGGCAATACATCCTTCTTCGAGGGGAAAAATATAGATACTAGTTGCAACGGAGTGCTTCACAAAGTGGGCCGACGCAATACCACTTCGAAGGGCAATGACTGGGGTAGTGAGCAACTTCATTAGAGAATACATTATTTATCATTTTGGGATCCCAAAGGTTATTCTCTCAGATAACGGGATGCCCTTCGTCAATTCAAAAGTAATAATGCTCATAGATAAGTACTCCATTGTTCACCATACTTCAACAATTGCATACCCGAAGGGACACGGTCAAGCCGAAGCGACCAATAAAATGTTGGTCAATATTTTGGCCAAGGTGATGGAGGACTTCCCAGGATCGTGGGGTGACAAGATACCAGCTGTGTTATGGGCCTATCAAAAAATCAAGAGGAAACCCACAGGGTACACTCCATTCTCGCTTGTTTATGGGGTGGAGGCAACCCTTCCAATAGAATTAGAAGTTACCTCTGATATACCCAAGTATGACCTCAGCCTAGAGGTACCTACCTCGGCCATGATGAGAGCCGAGATGATGACCGACCCCTTAGTGCGTCGGGGTCCACGATATCATACCTCGGCCAAGGCCGACGCTACCACATGCACCTCCCCAAGGACACCCCTCATGTCACAGATATCAACATTGACCACGAGCATCAAGGAATAATACCTCGGCCATCAGGAGGCCAAGGTAACAAGGGGCTCCATGCATTCATCTTCAACATGGGCCCTACCTCGGCTCAGGCCGACACCATGCCTACACATCGGCTGACATAAGGCCGAGACACCTCATAGCGCCTCGCAGATTGAGCGGACGACCGACCTCTATAGTTCGACCTCTCCTAGGCCGAGTCCATTCACCAACATGACTGCCGAAGCATCTGTTGACATTTGGATAAGGACACCTGGACATAAATCAGTTATAACAACATTATTCTCCACATGTGGGGGAATATTTCATCATCATTACCTACATGAGGCCATGACAAGTGGCACACCCTCATTGGTGAGGAAATCACACACATGCACATTACATGCATAGGGGGTACATTGCACCCCCTAGGCATTATATAAAGGGATCATCCCCTACCTTGCAAAAGGATCCAGAGATAAAAACCCTAGCTGAAACTCTGTCTATATACACACAGTAGAGAACGAAAGGGCTTGAGAGGTTGTATCCATGGCCATTAGCGCCTTCTTACAGTGATATCACTCACACACACTCACAGTGGACGTAGGCCAGATTGGCTGAACCACTTATATTCTGGTATCATTCCTCTTATCCTCACCTCATTCTTATCTTCTTTATACAGCTGTGTTGCCATTGTCGTGTCTAAATTGAGCTTGCAAACAACTCACCTGGTGGTGCTGATTCCCAGCATCATCATTTTGGCGCCGTCTGTGGGAAGGAGAAGATATCTCTTCCTCTTTTTCTGCTTTTACCTCACCGGAGACTCTGGTGGTGAACCAGGAACCACCCCTTGTGTGGATCCGTTTCTCCATTGAAAGAGGTCCTTTAAGGTATTAAGCTCACCTGCTACTAAAGCTCTATACAATTAACGCATGGCACCAGACTTACCGCCACCTCTTCCGCCGCCCGGAGGTGGAGGAGCTAGCTCGAGTCAAGTTCCTCCCCAGTCAGAAATGGCGGAGGTGGCAGCTGCCTTGAAATCTTTGGCTACAACACAACAAGCGATGAAGGAGCAATTTTTACAGCTCAGCCAAACCATGATGATGAGACCGCCAGGGGTCTCACCGGATATGATCACTCCGGCGACGGTTCATCCACATCCAGGCACCGATGAAGGACCAACCTGCACCTCAGCAGAGGAGGGACGTTGCTGACCCTAGGCGCCTGCGCCTGGGGAGGCAAGGAAACCCTTGCCCAGAGGACAGGTATGATGACCTAGGAGCAGAAGAGGCACCAGAAGACTGCTGGGAGCCATATGAGGTGTCAGATAACACCGTACGACCTCTTAGGCAAAGCCAAGGATGTGCCGGTCGAAGAAGAGACGAGGCCCAACAATGAGGGTCGGCCGCTGATAGGCAAAGCCAAGGATGCGTCGGCCGAAGAAGAGATGAGGTCCAGCAGAGGGGTTCGGCCTTCAACAGGTTGAGCAGAGGCTCGGCCTTCGAGAGGCTGGGACCAGTCAATGACCTAAGACACGGGCTATCAAGGTCAAGGAGCGCGGCAGGCTCCCAAAGAGGGAATAGGCAGGCTCGGACAGATCAAGGCCGACCCATGGAGAGAAGAGCCAGGGAGCAGGAAGAGGTCAATAGTCAGCGGGTCGCAGCTGGGGAACCCTCTGTCCACCGCAGAGAGGTGGCAGGGGATAACCTCGGCCAAGTTGATGAGAGAAGACCCTGGAATGACTCAATCCAGCGTCTCGAGGAGAAGATAGGGGACCTCATGAAGAGTAGGGACCCATTACAAAGGGGCTACTCGTAGGTCTCCCCGTTTGTAGCAAGGATAGTGGGGTTCCCAACCCCCGCTAAGTTCAAGCCTCCTACGGTGACTCCTAAGTATGATGGCAGCACTAACCCTGTGCACCACATCGAGATGTATCAGTCGGCGGCAGATATTTACTCAATACCTGATGAGATGAAGTGCAAGGCCTTCTCGGGCACCTTAACAGGGGCAGCGCATAGCTGGTTCACCTCTCTTCCGAAGAACTCGATCGAAAACTTCAAAGGCTTGGCCGAGCTGTTCATCCACAACTTCTGCTTTGGGGTAAGGCCCCAAAAGAAGACCACCCACCTCCTATATGTCAAACAGGCAAAGGGTGAAAGCCTAAGAGACTATATAGCAAGATTCAACAAGGAGAAGTTGGAGGTGGAGGATTACGAGGAGAGCATAGCCATGACCGCCCTTATAGGAGGCCTCTAGAAGGGAAAGCTACTATGGCGGAGCTGTTGTCCACTGCAGGGAAAGTGATGAATGCCGAAGAGGCGATGGCCGCCAAATACGAGGAGGAGAACCGTGGTAGCGCTGGGAGGTCCCAGGGCAAGAAAGAAGGGAAGAAACGGTCAGCAGAGGACAAATTCGCTCACTACACTCCTCTGACTGTGAGCTGTGAGCGAGCTGTGAGCACATCCTTAATGAGATCAAGACTGACAGGGCTCTGTGGTGGCCAGAGAAGCTGAAGGTCCCACCGCATAAGAGGAATAAAAACCTCTGGTGTGAGTTCCATCAGGATCATGGCCATGTCACAGACAGATGCTTCGCTTTAAAGGATGAGATTGAGAAAATGCTGAAGTCTGGGAAGTTGAGAAAGTATGTGGATGGCAAAGCCCCGAAAGCTGGAAGAGAAGACCCTAGGAAGAGAAGAGATGACAGGTGTCGTGGCGATGCCCCAGCCAGGGGACATGATGATTCAGAGGGTGATGATGGAGATGACCCAGATCTCCCACCAAGGGATGACAATACCCCAGTGAAGAGGGTAGGAATGATCTCCTTTGGTGTTGGCACCATATGTGGGGGATTCGCAGGAGGTGGCTCTGAGGTAGCTGATAGAAAGGCTCATGTAGCGGAGGCAAAGTCGGTGGTCAGGCCAGAGGTTGTGAACCTGACGTCTTCTGATGCCGTGCAGAAGAGAACGAAGGTGGACATGGACACCCTAGTGGTGGGTTTCTCCCGGCTCGACTTCAAGGGCATCTTAGCCCCCCCATGATGACCCCTTAGTCATAACGACAAGGGTGCATGGGTGCGACGTAGGGAGAATCCTCATAGATGGGGGAAGCTCGGCAGATGTAATGTTCTGGCCTTATTTCAAGAGCTTGGGTCTTACCAGATCGAGGCTAGTGCCATACCACCACCCCTTGATAGGCTTCAGTGGTGAGAAAGTGCACCCATTAGGCATGTATGAGATGGATGTGCGTATGGGGGATGAGTGGCCTAAGAGGCTGACTAAGAAGATAAACTTTTTTGTGATGGACGAGAATGTCTTCTCTGCTTACAACCTCATCATCGGAAGAGTAGCCCTAAAGGAGTTTGAAGCCGTGCCATCAACGGTCCATCAAATGCTAAAATTCCCGACTCCTTATGGGGTAGGGGAAGTGCAGGGGGATCAGACCACGGCACGGGAGTGTTACTTTAACTCAGCTGAAGAGAGGGAGGCCCATAAGAGAGCAACCGTCACCTACAGCATAGACACTCTTGACCCGAGGGATGAAACAAAGCTAAAGAAGGGTGAGGCCGCGGAAGAGGTAGAATCCATCGTCCTCAATGAGAACGAGCCGGAAAGAACCATCCAGGTCGGTAAGGCCCTAGAACCAAAGATTAAGGAAGGGCTGGTAAGCCTTCTCGGGAAAAGGCAGAGTGTCTTCGCCTGGAGCCACATCGATATGCCTGGTATAGATCCTAAGGTCATGACTCACAAACTCAATGTGGACAGGGATGCCAGGCCAATCAAGCAGAGGAGAAGAATTTACTCCCGAGAGAAGTATGAGGTCATTCGGGAAGAGTGTGAAAAAGCCTTTGATCAACTCAAGTCCTACTTAGGGTCTCCCTTGCTGCTGTCCCGGCCCATCGCGGGAGAAAGGTTATTTGTGTATCTAGCAGTCTCTGAGTCGGCCATTAGCGCGGCCATCATACGAGAAGAGGATGGAGTTCAGAGGCCTGTGTACTTTAACAGTAAGGCCCTACAAGGGTCTGAACGGAATTATCCCCGGATGGAGAAGTTGGCTTATGCTCTTATCCATGCTTCAAGGAAAATGAAACCCTACTTTCAAGCTCACTCTATGACAGTCCTCACGGACTCCCCACTAAGGCAGGTCCTGCATAAGCCTGAGAAGTCCGGAAGATTGATGGCCTGGGCCATTGAACTAGGAGAGTATGATCTTACTTACCAGCCCAGGACAGCCATTAAGGGACAGGCCCTTGCTGACTTTGTCGCAGAGTTCACTTGGGAAGAGACTGAGTCAGAGAATAGCTTGGAAAGCGGTGAAGAGAAGGTCCAAGGTGTCTCCCGAGATTCGAAAGAGATAGACCCGTACGTCTTCCGGGGCCGAGAAGAGGTTGTACCAGGCAGGGCTCAGAGGAGAGTAGAAGAAAATGAAGAGGATCGATACCTCTTCGAAAAAGGAGTGATGAGAGAAGGAGTCTTCTCTTCAGATGAAGACGTGTGGAGCCTCTTCGTGGGTGGATCCTCCTGTGACGGTGGAAGCGGCGCGGGGCTAGTACTCTCAGCTCCAGATGGCGCCAACATTGAGTATGCCTTAAGATTTAACTTCCAGGCTTCAAACAACGAGTCTGAGTATGAGGCCATGATAGCAGGCCTCCTATTGGCAACAACTCTGCGGGTAAAACGGCTTCTACTCCATAGCGACTCAAGGTTGGTTGTTAACCAAGTGTTGGGGGCGTATGAGGCCAAAGATGAGAGGATGGCCAGGTACTTAAAAAAGGTAAGAGGATTGCTGGAGTTTTTTGAAGAGGCCAAACTGAAGAGAGTGCCGAGATTGAGCAACAATCACGCCGACGCATTGGCAAGGCTGGCCTCGGCAATGAAGACAGACTTGGGAAGAACCATCCCAATTGAAGTCCTGGGAAAGGAAAGCATCGAGGAGGACGAGGTACACAGCCCTTGTCACAACGTAAACCTAGGGGACTCTTGGATCGACCCGCTCGTCAGATACTTAAGAGAGGGGGAGCTACCTGAGTCCAAACTGGAAAGAAGAAAGTTAAGGTACAGAGCTGCCAAGTTCTCTTTGGTAGGGGATGTCTTGTACAAAAAGGGGTTCCTCTTGCCCCTCCTCAGATGTGTGCATCCCATGGAGGTAACCCGGGTCTTGCAAGAGGTTCATGAGGGCTCTTGCTCTAGCCATATAGGAGGAAGACCCTTAGCCAAGAGGATAATCACTCAGGGATACTGGTGGCCAACCTTGTCTAGGGACGCTGCCGACTATGTGAAGAGGTGCGACAAATGTCAGAGGTTCGCCACTATCCCCCACCAACCCCATCAGTCTATGACATCAATCTCTTCTCCATGGCCGTTCGCGGTATGGGGAATTGACTTGGTAGGACCTTTGCCAAGAGCAGTCAACAACTATAGATTCTTGATAGTTGCCATTGACTACTTTTCAAAATGGGTAGAAGCCGAACCCATGATAACAATTACGGAGCAGAAGACCTTTCAGTTCATCTGGAAGAACATCATATGTAGGTATGGTCTCCCAAACACGCTCATCTCAGATAATGGGACCCAGTTCAAGAACGCCTACTTGAAGAAGTATTGCCAAAGTGTGGGGATTAAACAGTTCTTCTCATCTCCTGGTCGACCCCAGGCTAATGGCCAAACTGAGGTTACAAAGAGGACTATCTTGGATGGAATCAAGAAGAGGTTAGAAGACGCGAAGGGGAGATGGATAGAAGAGGTTTACGCTGTGCTATGGGCTTACAGGACCACAACAAGGACACCTACGGGAGAAACCCCATTCATGCTGGCACACGGTTCAGAAGCCGTCATACCAATGGAGATAGGCCTACCAACTCATCGAATTCAGACCTATGATAATGACAGCAATGGGGAAAGGAGGAGGTTAGACCTGGACCTTATTGAAGAAAGAAGGGAAGACGCAGAGGTCAGGAAAGCAGCCTACCAGCAGAGGGCAGCTAAATTCTACAATCAAAGGGTGAAGACAAGACCCATTGCGATAGGAGACCTAGTGCTTAAGAAGACCCTACAGAAAACAAACAAGCTACACCCGAACTGGCATGGCCCCTACAGAATAGCGGAAGAGGTCGTGCCTGGCACGTTTAGGTTAGAGAACCTAGAGGGAGAACCCTTCACCAACCCGTGGAATGCCGACCACCTAAAGAGATATTTCATATAATGTTGCACCTATTTTGTCAATTGTAAATGTACCATCTTATTGAGAAGAGGTTGTGAATAAAGATCAGTTTCCATGGCAAATTCTTGTTTCATCTTAACATCATTCATTTGGTGATTCATTAGAAGGCTAACCTCTTAGGTGAGGACCTCAGACCTTTAACATCATTAATTTGGTGACATTATGAGGCTTACCTCGGCCTAGGTGATGACCTCAGACCCTCATAACATCACTCGGTGGTGACGAGGTCTGAGCTCAGACACCTCGGCTAGAGTACCTAAGACCCTTAACATGGGGCTAACCTCTTAGGTGAGGACCTCAGACCCTTAAACATCATTCATTTGGTGACATTATGAGGCTAACCTCTTAGGTGAGGACCTCAGACCTTTAACATCATTAATTTGGTGACATTATGAGGCTAACCTCTTAGGTGAGGACCTCAGACCTTTAACATCATTAATTTGGTGGCATTATGAGGCTAACCTCTTAAGTGATGACCTCAGACCTTAAACATCATTAATTTGGTGACATTATGAGGCTTACCTCGGCCTAGGTGATGACCTCAGACCCTCATAACATCACTCGGTGGTGACGAGGTCTGAGCTCAGACACCTCGGCTAGAGGACCTCAGACCCTTAAGGATAACCTCTTAGGTGAGGACCTCAGACCATTAAACATCATTCATTTGGTGACATTATGAGGCTAACCTCTTAGGTGAGGACCTCAGACCTTTAACATCATTAAATTGGTGACATTATGAGGCTTACCTCGGCCTAGGTGATGACCTCAGACTCTCATAACATCACTCGGTGGTGACGAGGTCTGAGCTCAGACACCTCAGCTAGAGGACCTCAGACCCTTAACATTTGGTTATTTAATATGGGGCTAACCTCTTAGGTGAGGACCTCAGACTCTTAAGTAATGGTTATGGCATCGTATTCAGTAATGACTTCAGAGAGTGCCTAGCATTCATATACATTCACAAATCGAGATAAAGGGAAACCTTGGAATTTAATAGAAGAAATTACATAATTGATTAATGTCACTGAGAAAACAGAGGTACATAACGCACAGGATTACAAGTCAAAACAATTTAATGCAAAATACAAGTCAAACATCTGAAGGAGGAACGTTTGATGTCTCGTCTGGGTTGGCCTGCTCGGTATTAGTCACCTCGGCTACTTCGTTTGTAGGGTCAGTCTCTCCGAGGTCAGTCCCTTCCAGAGTAACAGTTTGACCAGGGGCAGCAGCTTCATCCTCTATCTCCTGCAAGGCCTGGGCAAACTGGGCGTCGGCAAGGCCGAGGCCCACAAAGTCTGAGGCCTTAATAATGCCAACCTCGGCCTCCTTCACCTCGGCCCATTTGTTGGTGGCCTCGATACCCCTTTCAAGGTACTCAAGACCAAAACCTACAAACTCCTCGGAGACCTTGTAGTCAGCAATTATTGTCTCCGAGGCATCTGCAAGAGAAGCCTTCACCGCAGCATCAACCTTCCGCTGCAAAGCATCGTCCTTATCCTTCAGGGCCTTGGTATGGCTCTGAACGAGTGCAGAGATGTCCTTCTCCAGAGCTTGGGCCTTATGTTCAGAGGTCTGGGCTTTAGTCTCAGCCTCCTGTAACTCTGACCTCAGACGAGCAACCTCGGCCTTCAGGGTGCCCTCGACTTTCTCAGCCTCCTTCCCCTTCTGAATGAGAGGCAATTTCCTCAGGGCCCAGTTGGATAGCTGATACATGGCAGCCACACCCTGCACAGTAAATGAAGAAGTTAGATGAGAGCAAAATCAGACGTTGCACTTTGGACAAAGGATCAAGTTATACCTGGACTACTCTGTGAAGGCCGAATTCAACCATCATGGGGGTCTCCATGGCCCTGAAAAAACGCTTGTCGGCCTCGGTCATCATGTTGTTTAGAGCGTCCATGGCCTGTCGGCTGTGGCCGACCACGCTATCAGAAAGTTTTAACTGGTCCAGACGGGCTGATAACATGTCGGTCGTGATGGGGATCGCAGCGTGTGAAGTCCTCTTTGTCCTAGAGCTCGGCCTCTGATCCTCAGGAGGATGGACCTCAGGTGGAGGAGCATTTAAACCGGTCTTCTTGACAAGCCTAGCCAAGCTTGGGGCTGCCATCTCCCACAACTCTTCTGAAATGCCTGAGGGTTTCTCTGCAAAAGTGAAGAGATATGAGTCAGAAATAAAGTACGTAAGATAAGAGGCTACACTTAAGGTCAAAATAAAAATCCTTACCAAAGTCAGCTAGGGGACTTCCGCCCAGGCTCGTCCCCGAGAGATACTGGGGGGTCAGCAGATGCTCAAACTTGACAAACATCCCATGGGCCCCTTGGTCCTGCAGGGCCTTCACCCTTTTGCCGTGTTGCACACTTAGTCCAGGGTCGGCCCTGGCAGACATGCAGACTTTGCCCCATTTCGTGGATATTCTCGGCTCATAGATGGAAGAGGGAATGGAAGAACCAAATTCCCATGGCCCTGAGATAAAAAAGTACCTGGGTTTCCAATTATGGTTGGAGGTCTGAGTGACAAGGAGCATCTTTTTCTCAGGCCTCCGAGCCACAAAGTGATAGTAGCTCGGATGATTTTTGGCCGAGGTGGGGACGTAACAACCAGCAAAGACCTGCACTGGGAGGTCAGAGTGGTGAACCGCCCTCCACAAGATGATGGCCCCTATCATAACCCTCCATGCGTTGGGAGAGAGCTGCGAGGGGGCCAAGTTAATGAATGATAGAATGGACCTAATGACGGGGTGGAAGGGAAGACGAAAACCTAACTTGAACATATGCTCATACAGGCAGATTTCACCATCCTTGTCGTGGTAGGCCCTCTCTTCCCTCAGAGGTCTCCTTAAGTGGATAGAGGGACTAATGGAGTATAAGTACCTGAAGTGCAGTAGATCCACCTCAGTAATTATGCTCTCGTACTCGGCCGCCTCAGATGTGTCAACATCACTTTCGGCATCCTCATCATCGTCAGACTCAACATCGGCTGGAGCAGACGTGGACGGGTTACCGGGGAACCTCTGAGCAAACTCGGCCTCGGTGACGGCCGACAGGGGAATAGCATTTAGAATGGGAGGCACAGCCACACTTGGCTCTACAAGTTCAACCTCTGAAGAAGAACTAGAGGTACTTGTGCCATTTTGAGACGAGGCACGACTGGAGACCTCAGCATGGTCAGGGTTCTGATCAGCTTGAGTAGTGAAGTCCATGGCCTCCTGGAAAGAGTCCACTGACATCGGGTCAGAGGTGGAAGATTCAGACTCAGACATCGGCAAGTTGTTGGCAGAGACGTCTGTCTGGTAAAAAGTTTTAGGTGGACGAGGGTATACCACCTTGAGAGGTGTAGGAAAGAGAGGTCTGACAGGGGACTCTTGTGACCTACGAGCTTCTTCATGAGCTCTCTCTATTTGCCTAATTTTTTCTAAAGTCTTTTCTTTTAGAGATGGGAAGTCTTCAAGAAGTTGGTACAGGGGTCTGAGCATCTGGGGACGACCCAAGGCTGTGGCAGACCCTAAACTTCTAGAAATATCCTAAAAACTACAAACAAATGTGGCTTGAAAAGTTAAGGGAATTAAAGATCAAACCAAGGAACCTATGCAGGAAACCTGGCTCACCGAAAAATTCAAATGCTCACCAGAAAACTCAAGAGCTCGCCGAAAAATTCAAAATAAAAAGTATCAAAAACGAAGGAAATGGAGAGGGAGGATACCTGAAGGTGAGATTGATGAATAAGGTGGAGAGAATCGTGCAGAAAGTAAGGTGTCCCTCTGCAGAACAATCACTGGAACCAGGGCTAACTTCGAAGAGAAATGGAAAGTCGCAGAAAACAGCTGGACGCTTGAACAGGAGAAAAATGAGGAAGAAGAAGAAGAAGAAAGGTTTTAACCTTTAAATACTTGGGCACGATTCCCAAGGCTCATCATTGCCTTGGGAAGCCCAAGGGACAACTGACAGCGTGTGCCAACCAAATGGGCACGCCTTGGCTTAGGACAAGTGTCATGCAAGTGTTGACTTTGGGGGGAATAGACCTCGGAGGCAAGAACCCCCTAGCCACCTACTCCCGCAGACGACTAAGGGCTGGGGGGTGATTGATATACCCAAGTATGACCTCGGCCTAGAGGTACCTACCTCGGCCATGATGAGAGCCGAGACGATGACCGACCCCTAGTGTGTCGGGGTCCACGATATCATACCTCGGTCAAGGCTACCTCGGCCAAGGCCGACGCTACCACATGCACCTCCCCAAGGACACCCCTCATGTCACAGATATCAACATTGACCTCGAGCATCAAGGAATAATACCTCGGCCATCAGGAGGCCGAGGTAACAAGGGGCTCCATGCATTCATCTTCAACATGGGCCCTACCTCGGCTCAGGCCGACACCAAGCAACGGTGAAGCACATCAGGGGACTTCCTCTACCGAAGTTTGTAGTCAATTGGGAGGGACCTTTTGTTGTAAAAGAATCTCATGAATCAGGATATTGCTTAATTTCTAGGATGGAGGAAGACAAGCCATTTAAAATTAATAATAAATGGCTGAAGGTTTATCATGTGTAGACAATTAAGTTTGAACAATGATTGTAAACAGTTGTTGTTATGAATATACAAGTTTTAGTTATGAATTGAGCAGAGTGAAAGAGTTGCAGAAATATAGAAATTTATAACATCCAAAAGTAGTTGTAACATACAGAAGAAGTGGAAAATATACATCTTTCATTCATTTGTAAATGATGGAGCATTACAAAATTGGTAACTAGTGCCCAAGAATTACATGGAAAGAAGCAAGAGGAAGATATATACAAGTGTTGACTAGCCTAAGAGGAACCATAGGTCTGAAGATGAGAAAAAATCTCTGAGAAGGCCCGAAGAAGCTATAGTACAAGACTGTTGGGCATTGATGGAGACTTACAACCTCGTGTGTACTTGTGCATGTCAGATAAGGAGTCTTTCTCGCTTCATCTTGGCCAGACGTAAAGCTTCTTCGGCATCACCTACCTCCTTATCAATTGCTTCTAAAATGGGTGCTATTTCGGCCAACCTGGCTTCCTCAGCCCGTTGGTCCTGTTGAAGCTTCTTTAATAATTCCCTCTGCTTGATCAGTTGCTAGCTCTTCCAAGTTTTTAAATACGATATAAGCTAGTTAAAATGAAAACCATCATGACCCAATTCCTTCAAATAGCCAAGAAATTGGTTAAGGAGTGGTCTGGTAACGGTTGCAGTGGGAGTAATAGCAATTTCTGTAACAATGGTAGCCATGCCTTGCAACCTATAACTCATGACAGAGATATTGGAACGTAAGTAATCCACCGAGAAGGTTTCAGGGTGGTGATTCACAAGTTGCTCGATCACTAGTCGATGAGCGGAAGGCATTTGGGGAGAATGTTGAAGCACTATTAAGTAGAATGCATGAGGATCCAAATCCGGCAGAGGATGCTCGCACTCGGATTCACACTCCGTGACAACGCCGGTCATAGAACCTTGGTTAGAATCTTTCGAGACGGCAGGTTCCCGATGAGGTGAGCCAATAGTCAAAAGAACGGGTGGAGAAGTCTCTCGTGCAACCTGAGATAAGAAAAGTAATGAGTTGGTGAAAAATCTTAAACAAGTGTTTTCATTGTTAAGACACCGTTATAGGTGGAGTTTGTGAAAAATATTAACAAGTGGTTTCCTTGTTAAGTCATCGTTATAGGTGGAGTTTATGGAAAATCTTAACAAGTGTTCTCATTGTTAAGTCACCGTTATAGGTGGAGTTTGTGAAAAATCTTAACAAGTGTTTTCATTGTTAAGTCGCTATTATAGGTGGAGTTTGTGGAAAATCTTAACAAGTGTTTTCATTGTTTAGTCACCGTTATAGGTGGAGTTTGTGAAAAAAATTTAACAAGTGTTTTCATTGTTAAGTCACCGTTATAGGTGGAGTTTATGAAAAAAAACTTAACAAGTGTTTTCATTGTTAAGTCACCGTTATAGGTGGAGTTTAGGGAAAATCTTAATAAGGGTTTTCATTATTAAGTCACCGTTATAGGTGGAGTTTATGAAAAAAAAACTTAACAAGTGTTTTCATTGTTAAGTCACCGTTATAGGTGGAGTTTATGAAAAAAACTTAACAAGGGTTTTCGTTATTAAGTCACCGTTATAGGGGAGTTTGCGAAAATTCTTCGAAAAAAAATGCATAGAATTAATGAAAATACCTCAGTCACAGCCGGGGCTAGAACGGCAGTCTCCATAGAAGCTATAGGGGCAGGAACCGTTGGGGACGGGCTCATTACCTCAGAAGCCACAATGGGATCCCTAGTTGCAAAAACCTCAACGGCAGGCAAACCTCCCTCACCAACATAGGGGACCAAGGCCAGCATGAGTTGTTCACTGGTAGAAGATGAGGGGATCCCAAATGAAGCCTCAATAGGGGTGGATGCAGAAAAACCACAACCAGGGGCAGAAGCACCAACCTTGGCCTTATATGCGTGCAGACCTTCAAGAGAAGGTGGGGGAAGATTGGGAGAAAGCTGCAACATGAAGTTCAGTGTTAAAAAAAATAATAAAAGGGGGGATAAGAGGAATAAGCAAAGAAAAACGGGAAAAGCACCTCTAAATGTCACTTACCTTAGTCACGGTATGAAAAAGGGGAATTGTGGCCAAGGGTCTCATTAGCACCGTGGGAAGACAAATGTTGGCTAACAACGAAGACACTTCAACCTAAGGCGTCCCAAAATCTCAAGGTTCAGCATTATAAATAAATAATGGGGTGAGACTGAAAGGACATTATACCAAACAAATTATAGAGAAAATCATACCTCAGGCTCTTCTTCTTCAGCCAGAACGATGGCCAGAAAAAGCTGAGGCGGAGAAGGTAAACTAGAAGGGATAGAGAGAGTTGTCTCTGGTCGCGAAGAGACGCCCACTGAGTCAACAGCATCACCCCCCACAGCAACATCCCTAGCACGTTGAGAGGCTTAACGGTAAGAATAGGTGAGCCCGGTCATGGGCGAACGAGGAAGAGTCACATCGGGTGGCGAAACACCAAAGCCTCCCCCCACGAAAGGGCTCAAGGGGGGCTAGGAGGATTGGCACTTTCTTCTTCAACCTCTTGCACCAAAGTCACCAAAATGCATAAGAAAATGTACCTTTTACTCAATTAAATGGAAAATGATAATAGAACAAGTATACTCCCTCAGATCAGGCAGGCGAGGGGGAAGGAGATAAAGGCACCTGAGGAGTTTGTCTCCTCTGGGACTTGGTACCCAGAGTTTTCTTCCTTGTTCCTGATGCACCGGTGCCAGTGCCTCGAAGTAAGTTTGAGCTTTTTCTCCTCCTTGCCATGGGCTCGGTGGGATCAATAATGATTGTGGGGAAGGTTCCCGATGGAGGAATAGCAGGATCACGCCGTTGGAACTCAGCATTTATGCGTGCCACTTCAGCTTCCGCTTTCCTTCTCAACTCCTCAACCCTCTCTGCAGGCATGGGAGGAGGAACGGAGGCAAGATGGAATGCCCCCTTAGGAGCTTGAGATTTAATCCAGGACTTGGACTTGGAAGAAGCCCCGCTCTTTGCCTTTTGGCCCAAAGGTTCATTAGTAGCAGATTTGGTCGAAGGGGCAACTCTCTTAGAGGCTGCAACACTCTGGGGTTTGGATGTAGTAGTAGGGATCATGGAACAAAGGGGAGGAAGCTCAGTGGGACATGCCTTGGGGGTCTAACTCATAGGTAACTCAACCCCAAGAATGGAGTTTCCCTTTAAACCCATCTCCAACGCTGAAAAATAAATAACTAGAGGGTACACTGGATCCCCCTCGATGAACTCTGTAATATCAGCCAATTTTTTTGGCCAGTATCGTGTAGAGAACAGAGAGGACACATTCCCTTGCCTTTTGTTGCTGGGAATTGTTACTCTCCCAGCCATTGTAGAACTTATTCCCCATGCAGCGGTAGATGAAAACAGGGAGCAGACCTCGCTAAAAGAAACCTTGGGGTTTGATGATTGAAAAACTGGACGAGGAGCCCCTGATCAAAACCAAACTGGCGACTGCATCGATTGGAATTGTAGTGCTCACAGGTATATCCCCACTCGGTGTAGGAAGGCAGATACCTGGGGGAGAACAGAATAACCACGGCCAGTGAAGGATCTTCAATATCCACACCTACCTCCATTAACCTGGCCTCATGCTGAAAAAAGCCACAGTTCTGAACAAAGACATCCTCTTCGTAGGGCCTCATAACGAAGTCTTCAAAATGATCAATTATAGAGATCAAATCCTTTTGACTCAGTTTCTTATGATAAAGATAAGAGCGTGGGGCAGAATTCCTTCCCCGGAAGGAGGGCGGTTGATCTTGGCTGCTACGGCAGGGAAATGAACATAGAGGAAGCCCGTCAGAAGGACGTAGTTAGCAAAATTGGCCAAGTTATAATGACCAAGAGATTGTTCCATGTCAAAGAGGGTCCTATCGAGCAATGTATAGAGAGACCCCAGGGCAATTGCAGCCAGGGGAAGCTTGGTACCTCGGGCCAAATGAAGCGATATATTGATAAGGTCCCTTTGGGGCTGATCGTTGGGTTTTCCCGATAAAAGAAAACGGGAAAGAATGACTAGGATGTACGCAGGAAGTTCCAGCGATGTACCTTGACCAGGGGAACCTCCATAAGAACTGCCTTCAGAAGAACCGTTGAAGAAATAATTGATAAATGGGGAGAATGTGGCCTTGTTCGATGAACCGGTGCAATTTCGGCATATTCGGTCTAGCTCCAAACAGTCAGCAGTCTCCTAGGCATCCAAAGCCTCATCGAAATAAGGTTCATGGCCTGTTACTTCAAGGCCCAGGAGCTCACACACGTCTTCCAACATCACGATGAACTCACCCCACACAGTGATGAATGTATGGGTTATAACGTTCCAACGAGACACCAGAACAGGAAGGGAAATATTATTCTTGGAGAGAGTGAACTCACCAAACCACTTAGCCCGTTACAGCCCAATCTTGGTGAGCGTTTTAGTATAGGAGCTCTCCATGTGGGAGTTCCACGTAGCAAACTGAGCAGGAGAACTCCGGGCGCTTCGAACTCAATGTGGGACCATGGAAAGTCTCCTCTCTCCAAACGAAATCGGAGATTCCCCTTGGGAGGAAGGAAACCCCATTCAGTAGGAGCTTCGTCTTCATCACCCAACAATAGAGGGTCAAACTTAGAAGAAAAATGGACCCTCTTACATGCACCAGCAAAATCATCACCTTGTCCAAAAATAGGTGATCGATGGTAAAACCTTAGTTGTTCCTGATGGGTAGCATCCAGGGTGGCAGACGGAACACCGGTGGCAGAGACGGTGGGGTTTCTTGAGTACGCCATGGAAAATAATGATAAAGTAACAGAAAAGTTTTGAGAAAGAGGAGTTTCAGAACGATAATGGAGGAACACGATCACAGGTGGGGGTAGAGAAGGTAACAGAAGAGAGAGGTTAGAAGGTAAGAGCTTAACAACAATGGAGTTCTCACAGTTCTTTCTCTCTCTTTCTAAAGAGAATGGAAGCCTTAAGATGATGAAGGCAAAGTAAGAGAAAAGAAGGGTTAAGTGTTGGGATATGTTCGTTTAAAATTTCTGAGTTTGGCGTTTAGATTGTCTCACCATTGCACGTGCGCGGCTGCCTATAATCAATTCAAATGTACACGTGGCACTTCGGGAAATACTTTGACAGTTGAAAATACAAGGCCATGTCATCAATAAATGGATGCATAGGGAACACAAAGCGTTGCCTTCTTGAACAAGTTTCAGTTTTGGTGCCAGAAATTTTTGTCAAGCATATCCAGTAAACTTCTAACGAAGAAGATCCCACGTGTCCAAACGGTTTTCAAACATAGTGAAGCACCACGGGGGAGAATCTCAGTTCTTATAAGACTAAACGAGTATTTAAGAAGGTTAGTAGGTCTTTCAGGAGAACTTCAAATTTTAAAGATAGAACGGTGGAGGATCAGCACAAGGAAAGAGCAGCGATGTCCCCTCGCCCCAGCCCCAATGAGAATGGATCTTCGGCTTAGGTTCACGAAGAGAAGGTTCATCGGATTGAGAAGTTTTCGTGCAGGCATTTCTTGTTCCCACAACAAATCCCTCCACGAGGGGGAAAATGTAGAGGGGGCTTGAGGGAAATCCTGATATTAGGGATAATTCACCTATTAGCAACAGTGTTTGGGAGTACGACAGCGTGGCAACTCATACTTTAGCTTGTTTGATTACTTATTCACATTGTATCTTTGTTTATATCGGCTATGAGCTATAACGATTGTAATGTTGTAACGAGAATAATGAATCTGTGTGGGGTCGAACGGTACTCGCGAGAGACCAGGCTTGGCAGGGTTCTGGGAGAGCTTTCATGCTCTATCACATGACCGCACCGTAGGGAACTTTAAAGGGACTTGGTTTGGAGGATTGAGAAGTGAGGCACTGTTGGGGCTTGTCCTGACCATCTTAGATACACCTGGTAAAACACCGAGGGACCCTGGTCGTGGAACCTCAGGCAAAGTAGCTCGGAGTTCCATCGGGCGTCGAGTTGAGAACCAAACAGTCCTCTACTTAATGTCAAATCTACTGTAGGTGATGTCACTAGCCAGCTAAACAATGTCAGGCTTGCACTTGAGTAAACCACCGTGGTATTTGGGGCTGTCAGGCAGTTAGTGAGTCACCTCTGCGACAACAGCCCCCTGACACGCAGTGGTTGGGCAAAAGGCATGTCTTGGCATTTAAAGTTTATAACGTGGAGACAACTAGTGCATCAGGCATTTAATGTTGTGACATAAAGTGTGAGGGATGTCTTTTATAGTATTTAATGACTGAGTTGCCTCAGGGGTGGTGTGGGGGGATATTTAAGGACCCCCAACCACCTTTGAGGAGGAGAGAGATCTTTTTGGAGAGTTTGAGAAGTTATCGCCAGAGAGAGTTATTACAAACCAGAGAGTTTATTCACCCACCATTGTTATTTATTACGGAGCTTTTAATACTTGACGGGGATTTTCTTGAGGGTATTTGATGTGTTTCTACCTGCCTACCAGGGTGTATCTAGGGTGATTACTTCTCTCTCCCTATAGATAAGCTACTTCTAAGGTCCATTACTATTTCCTTAGCTATACACGAGAGTTTTATGAGTCTAAACTGAGTCTTGTCTTCGTTGGACTTGTGTCTGGACGTCGTATTGTTAATCCAAGGGTTTAGCCGACTAGCATATCATTACCATACTCAAACAGGGGTTACGCCTCCATTTATAATCTAAAGTACCCTCCTACAGGGTTATCATGTATTTTTATATTTAATTTAGTGTAAAATTTAAAATTCGTGTTATTCGTGTTGCGTTCTATTTGAACCGTGTTGATGTTAGTTAAAAAATCATATCCACCCGTAACCTAATAATATTTTGAGTTATCTTGAATAGATTTCACAACTGTACTTAGATATTTCCACAATCGTTTTGCAAGAACTTTCCCCAATACCGTAGGTTTATTTCCTATTTAAAAATTAACACTTTAAAATGAAAATTAACAACCCATAACTTTACTTTCTATTGACTATGGAATTTTCAAGTAACATGAAAAAAAAATCAAATTACATAAAATATTTCACATTAGAAATGATAAAAACACAAAGCTTTTACGAAAGCATATAGCCTACCATCTAGAACTTTAGTGAAATTAATCAACATAAACAGTGCGTGGAGTGTAAGCAATAAAAGTTAATTTATGTGTCTGATGATGTATAGATATTGGAACTAATAAACAAAATTCTCAACTATTGTTCTAATCTATATACAACTATAAAATGATATACAAGCATTTAATTTTTATTTTCATTTAGCATGTCCACGTGTACACTCAATTGAAAGGAAATATAATGCTTATCTCTCTACTTCAATAAAAGACTATTGGTTAAGTGTTGTCATCATTTCTCACCCGTCAAAAAATCCTTTCGTTCACCTATAACTCTTTTAATCTTCTCCCAACCCTTACATCTTCCCTCTTTTCATTTATTTCTCCCCTCTATTTTAAAAGCTGGTAGCCCAATTCCTCACTTAAACACATCAAACCCTTCTTCTTATTAAATGCTTTCCTTGAAATATAAATTCATATCAAACAAAACTAAACTCAATTCCAAGTTGATCCTAGCAAAACCCATTCATGAAAAATCCCAATACAAACTTTTATGTATAGATATGAGGAGATATGACGATAATCGAAGTGTGTTTCTTAAAAATTCAATTTTTAAGTGGGTTTGATGGCTTTGATTCTGAGAAGTTGAAAGAGTACGTAAAATTGACGGGAGACAATTTTTCTTTACTATGAGGAGATAATTTTGCTTTACTACTGACATAATATTTGTCTTTACTATGAGGAGACTCAATAAGAGGAGACAATTTTTCTTTACTACTGACATAATATTTTTTACTTTTTATGACTTCACTTCAAATGCCAACATTCACTACACCAAATCTGGCGACTGGTCACGAACTTTGTCCCTAACTATGACTGTGGGTCGTGACCAAAGTCCATGACAAATCGAGGCGTGACCATTTTCATGTGTCACAGCCCAAATTCCTAACCAATCAGGGGGTCACGGATCTGGGGGTCAAAGCTGGTGGTCACAAACTTTGTCCCTGACCCGTACACATTAGTGTTCACGACCATGACACAACCCAAGGCATCTAAAAATGATCATGGATTGGGGTCGTAACCCTTTTGTGAACGTGATAAAAAATACAAATGGTCATGTCTTTAGTCCGTGGCCCCGATTATATGTGACAAAAAAATAAATATGGTCAAGACTTTAGGTCGTGACCCTCATTATGCGTGAAAAAAATGGCCTCGGCTATAGGTCATGACCCTAGTTATACAAGACAAAAAAAATAATAAATTATGTCATAACGTACTTTATGCGTGAAAAAAATGGTCGTGGACTTTGTCCATGACTATTTTTAACTATCATAAAAAATGGGCATAATTTCCTCTATTTTCTAGACATTCTAAAACCTGTTAATATAAAATCTACTTAATGTAAAGCCCACACGACAATAAAATTTAATAATAAAATTAAAAAATCTCGTACAGCCATAAAACTAAACAATAAAAATATAAAAGCCTGCATGGCCATAAAATTACAAAAGCCCATCGTACCCCATAAAAAAAGAATCCTAAATTTTAACAACATTATATACAAAAAATCTTCCTGTTGTAAACCTTTGCATTTTTCGTGTGTTCCACGTGGAAAAATGCAAACGATACAATATTATCCGGTAAAAAATAGGATACAAAAAAGAGATATGATATCAGTAACCAAGTAATTTTTAAAAAATATATATTCAAGATGAAAAAATGCATATGCGAGTTGTAACTATCATCATATTCTCAAGTCGGGAGTCAAGTGACCACACGATCAATTCTTGCGAGTAACATTGGTCCCGTGCCAGGTGTTTGTGATTCTCATAAAGCCTTTTGGAGGGTGTTTTGGGTTTTCTCCACCTTATGGCATGCTTTCAAACCTAAGTGTAGATATTTTTAAATTATCATCATATTCCCAAATCGGGGGTCTCGTAAACACACGGTCAATTCTAGAAAGTTTCATTGATCCCGTGCGAGATGTTCATGCCTCTCACGGGACCGTTTGGGGGTGTTTTGAGTTTTCTCTCTCTAACATCATGTTTTTAAGCCTAAGTCTAGATATTTTCCAATTATCATCATATTCTCAAGCCGAGGGTCCCGCGACCATGCAGTCAGTTCCTGAGAGTTACATAGGTCCCGTACAAGGTGTTCATGCCTCTTAAGGAGCTGTTTGGGGGGTGTTTTGAGTTTTCAACCTCTAACGGCATGTTTTTAAGCCTATAACTAGATATTTTCAAATTATCATTGTATTCTCAGACCAGGATTCCCATGACGACGCGGTCAGCTGTTATAAGTTACATTGGTCCCGTGTGAGGTGTTAGCCCCTCTCATGGTGATATTTGGGGATTTTGACCTCTAATGACATGCTTTTAAGCCTAAGTTTATATATTTTCAAATTATAGTCATATTCTCAAACTATGCGTCCCGTGACTACCCAATCAGTTCCAGTGAGTTACATTGGTCGTATCTGATGTGCTCACGCCTCTCACGGGACCGTTTGGGGGGTGTTTCAGGTTTTTCCCTCCAACGACATAATTTTTAAGCCTAAGTCTAGATATTTTCAAATTTTCATCATATTCTTAAATTGGGAGTCCCGTGACCATTTGGTTAGTTCTTGGTAATTACATTAGTCCCATGTGAGGCGTTTGTGCCTCTCACGGGGCCATTTGGGGGGAGGGATGGGTTTTCACCCTCTAACGGCATGTTTTTAAGCCTAAGTTTAGAAATTTTAAAACTATCGTCATTCTCAAATTGGGGGTCCCATGACCACGTGATTAGTTCCTACGAGTTTCATTGAGTTGGTTCAATTTTATCCAGTCACAGACTCAAATGACTCTATTCTCAAACTGAGTGTCTCGTGAAAGTAACTAAACATTCGACTGAACATAACATATTATTGAAAGATAACTTACCTAAATCATATTAAATATTCGTAAAAGTAACTAAACATTCGTACATAAAAGTAAAGCTTTAATACAATGTCAATATCATAATATGATTCAAATAAAATTGACAAGGATAAAATAATATTTTGATGCTGAATCTTCCTTTAAATCAACTAAAAGACCCTTCAAATTAGGGTTATCATTAAGATGTGACTGGAACTCTTTTGGAACCGTTAATGCATCTACTTGAGTAGTCATATTCTGTGGTGCATGCACAATAATTAACCAATTGTCATCATTTATGAACTTCGAGTAGAATACATTCTTTACGTTCTGAAAGGCAAAAATAAAAGTCTCGTCGACTATGCAATCTTTACTCTTCAGCTTTGATAATTCTACAATAATAAGTTTGGAGTATGGATTAACTTTGCAAGCATTCGTTGTGTCCTCCAACCTTACCCAATCATAATAGAATACAATTTATTTGAAATATAAGTAATCATGTTCTAGAATTTGTTGGATATCCGATAAAAGGTTAACACTGTATTCTTTGGATTTTTATCGATTTTGCTAGCGATACAAGTGATCAAGGTAGAAACTGATATTCCACTGTTTTGCATTAAAAGATTTTCCTCATATGGATATGAAACGAAATCAAAACCGTTGGTGCGGAATTTTATAAACTCTTTCACATAAAAACTAGGACCTTTTGCTAGATATACAAATCTGGAAGAGACATCACCTCTTTTGAGAAGATTAATTTATTAATGAATTTTTATTAGGGTATGCTTTACCACACACGAATAAATAATCGCACACATAAGATGTGAAAATTATCTTTTTTGGACACCCATGCCCTAAAATCAATTGTCGTGCAATTTCTCCTTTAATTTTGGGTAATTTCATTCTCGTACTTCCTATCGGTAAATTGTGGAGTTTAGATAATAAAATATAAAATACATAAAATCAAAGAAGAAGAATTCAATTAATACTCACTCTCTCCAGTCTTTGACTTCATCTTGCGATTTGAAGACATAACGAATTACTTGCTCGTATTGTAAATTTACGAGTTTCACCTCTTTAGGGTTCTCAAATGAAAATTCATCATCAAACTCCTTAGGTTCCACAATCACTAAGACTCCCCGAGGATTGAACCTCCTCACCTCATGTTCTGGCATAGGTTTCCTAGCATATAGTGATGATTCCACCGTTACGTAATCTTCAGCAATTGACCCTCCAATATACCATGTAATTTATAAATAATCTTTGAAGGTTTTCGTCTAGCGCTTAAATGGATACATCCAAGAATACCTAATGGGACCTCATGATAAAGCTTCATCGCATAAATGCACAAGTAGGTGGATGCAGATATCGAAGAACGATGGAGGAAAATATTTCTCTAATAGACAAACTACCTCGGCTAAATTTGATTTCGCAGAATCAATGTGCCTTATGTTTACCACTTTTTCACAAAGTAGGGTGAAACACAATTGATTTGCCTAATTTCTCGACGGAGATCTTTGTGTTCTAGAAAAGCAATGCCAAAATAATAGGGGATTAATTGGATGGTTATGTGCCAATCATGAGACTTGCACTGTTCCAAATCATTTGCTTGGTAGATTACTACCCTTTGAAAATTACTAGAATAACCGGTTGAAGTCTTCAAGTTGAACATCATATCTAAGAGAATCTTCTTCTCACTAGTAGTCAAAGTGAAAGAAGCACGGGGGGTAAAATTTTTCCTGTTATAGGATTCTATTTTAACCACACTTTCTTCTTTATTTTCATATTTTGTAGATCTTGCATGGCCCTATCTCCAACTTTGGAATGAGATTCACCCATACATGTTCCTATCAGATGTTGTGCAACATTCTTCTCTGTGTGGATCATATCAATTACATGCCTTACACAATAATCTTTCTAAAATTACAAATAAAAAAAATATTGATTGCTTGGACCATGGCTTCGCTTTATTAGGGTCACTCAGATCCCCCTAGCTTCATGCTTTAGATTTACAAACTGGGAATGTTTGCCTATGTACCTATTCCCCGTTATCACAACCACCACCTTCATCTCGATCTGCTGACTAGAAAGACGAGCGGGTGGCATTCTGTGCGTTCCTAAAAGAGTGACAAGTCAACAAAAATCTACAATGACCTGTGTAACTCGTATTTCTTCCATGTTGTAGCCAACAAGCTTCAATTTTCTCCCTGTATATAGCACATCCATAATAACCATGAAAATTACAACCAGACAAGGACCCATAAGCAGTAAGGTCATGGATCGCCCACATTACCATTACATAAAGTGTGAACTCTTCACCCTTATGAGAGTCGAAAGTCGTCATGCCTTTATCCCATAACTCGTTAACTTCTTTGATTAATGGTGATAACAATATATCAATATTATCACTGAGACACTTCCATCCGAGTATCAACAAAGATAACAATGTGAACTCCTTTCTCATGCATAGTTTCGGAGGGAGACTTAAAGGGGCCATGGGAACTCGGTAATAACTCTAACTAGTACTTAAATTTCTGAAAAGGTTAAACCCATCGATTGAGACTACAAGACGAATGTTTCACAGGTCCTTTGTGAATTCATGGATCCAGATGGGTGAATCAAACGGATGACGCATCAATTCACACCCACCTCGCATCGAGCGTAACATGTCATGGCCTCCGCTATCCATGCGCTACACCAAAATTGGGCTAATGGTCATGGACTTTATCCCTAACGAGGAGTGTGGGTCACTGATTTGGTCCATGACCAAATCAAGGGTGACCAACTTCGGGGGTCACGACCCAAATCCCTGACCCACAGCCTGGTCACGGATTTTCATAGTCACATATCTGGTCACGAGCCATAGCCCTGACCCTATTTGTAAGCCTGGTCATGGGCCAAAACCATGACCATCAGGCAATTAAAATACTATCTGGTCACGGCTCTAAACTGTGACCAGATTTCTGTGACCATTCTTATTATATATCTGTTATTATCACAACTTTGGGCCATGACCACTCTTACTATATAAATAATATTGTCACAACTTTAGGCCGTGACTATACTTACTTTCCATATAACATTGTCACCGATTTGGGCCGTGACCAGTTTTAATAATAATAAAAAAAATCCTCAAAGCTGGAAGCTAATTGGTCAGTTGCAACAAGTGCTCCTTTGGTGACCTCACGGGGGTCCCCTACTCTCAAATCGAGGGGTCCCATGGCGATGTGATCACGGGACTTGTGTAGCCATTCAGAAATATGGGCGGTGTCTCAAATCAAGGGTCCTACGACCATGTGGTCTATTCATGCGGGCTACGTTGGTCCCGTACGAGGTGTTGGCATCTCCAACGGGGCCGTTGGAGGGGCGTTGTGGGGTTTCGCCCCCCGACGGCACATTTTCAAGCCTAAATGTGGATATTCTCTATTTTTGGCCTTCTTTCAAACCGAGGGTCCCGTGATCATGCAGTCAATTCGTGAGGGCTATGGTGGTCCAGTGCACGGTGTTGGTGCCACTTACGGGGCCGCTTGGGAGGTGTTTCGGGGTTTCACCCCCCGATGGCACGTTTTCAAACCTAAGTGTGGATACTCTCTATTTTGGGTCATGCTCTCAAAATAAGGTTCTCATGACCACACGATCGGTTCATCCGAGCTACTTTGGTCCCGTGCGAGGCGTTGGCATCACCCACGGGGCCGTTTGGGGGGTATTGCAGGGTTTCGCCCACCGACAACACGTTTTCAAGCCTAAGTGTGGATATTCTCTGTTTTGGGTCGTGCTCTCAAGTCGTGGGTCCCGTGATGATGCGGTATGTTCATTCTGGCTAAACTGGTCCCGTGTGAGGAGTTAGCATTGACCACGGGGCCATTTGGAGCGTTAAGGGGTTTTGCCCCCGATGGGCCATTTTCAAGCCCCGTTTTCAAGCCTAAGTGTGGATATTCTCTGTTTTGGGTCATGCTCTCAAATCGAGGGTCCCGTGAGCACGTGGTTTATTCATGTGGGCTACGTTGGTCCCGTTCAAGGTGTTGGCACCACTCATGAGGTCGATTGGGGGGCATTGCTAGTTTTCACCCCTTGACGGCACATTTTCAAACCCAACTGTGGATATTCTCTGTTTTGGGCCGTGCTCTCAAATTGAGGGTCCCGTGACTATGCGTTTGGTACCTGTGGGCTACATTGGTCCCGTGAGAGGTGTTAGCACCACTCAAGAGGCCACTTGGGGGGCGATAAGGGGTTTTGTCCTCCAATGACATGTTTTAAATCCTAAGTGTGGATATGTATGTTTTGGGTCGTGCCCTAAAATCGTCGCTCCTGTGATCCCGTAGTCAGTTCGTGTGAGCTATGTTGCTTAAATACAAGGTGTTGGGGTCACCCACGGGGCCGTTTGGGGGACGTTGTGGGGTTTTTCCCCCCGACGACACGTTTTTAAGCCTAAGTGTGGATATTCTCTATTTTGGATCTTTGTCACAAATCGAGGGTCTCGTGACCATGTGGTCGATTTGTGCATTCTACGTTGTCCCGTGCGAGGTGTTGGCACCATTCACGGGGCCGTTTGTGGGTGTTGCGGGGTTTCACCCCCCGACGACACGTTTTCAAGTCGAAGTGCGAACATTCAATATTTTAGTCCATGCTCTCAAACCGAGGTTCCCGTGACCACGTGGTCAGTTCGTATCAGCTACGTTGTTCCCATACGAGGTATTGGCAGCGCTCACGGGGCCGTTTGGGGAGCGTTGCGAGGTTTCAGCCCCCGACGGCATGTTTTCAAGCCTAAGTGTGGATATTCTCTATTTTGGTCGATGTTGTCAAACCGAGGGTCCCGTGAACACGCGATGAGTTCGTGTGGGCTAAGTTGGTCCCATGAAGGGCGTTGGCACTGCTCATGGGGCCTTTTACGGGACGTTGCAGGGTTTTACCCCCCGACGGCACGTTTTTAAGCCTAAGTGTAGATATTATCTATATTGGGTCGTTCTCTCAAATCGAGGTTCCCATGACCACGTGGTCAATTAATGCGGGCTACGTTGGTCCCGTGAAAGGTGTTGGAGCCACTCACGGGGCCGTTTGGGGGGCGTTGCTTGGTTTTGCCCCCCGAAAGCACGTTTTCAAGCATAAGTCTAGATATTCTCTATTTTGGGTTGTGCTCTCGAACAGAGGGTCCCATGACTATGCGGTGTGTTCGTGCGGGCTACTTTAGTACTATGCGAGGTGTTGGCACCACTCACGAGGCCGTTTGGGGGGCATTGCGGGCTTTCATCCCCTGATGGCATGTTTTCAACCCAAAGTGTGGATATTCTCTATTTTCGGCTGTGCTCTTAAACCGATGGTCCTATAGCCACGCGGTCGATTTGTGAGGGATACGTTGGTCTCGTGCAAGGTATTTGTGCCACTCACGGGGCCATTTGGGGAGTGCTAAGGGGTTCCCACCCCCAACAGCACGTTTTCAAGCCTAAGTGTAAATATTTTTCTCTGATGGGTCGTGCTCTCAAACCACGGATCCTCTGACCACGGAGTCAGCTCGTGTGGGCTACGTTGGTTCCATGCAAGGTGTTGGTGTCACCCACGGGACTGTTTGGGGGGCAATTCAGGGTTTCACCCCCCCCCCCCCCCCCCGATGACACATTTTCGAGCCTGAGTGTGGATATTCTCTGTTTTGTGTCGTGAACTCAAACTAACGTTCCTGTGATGATGTGGTCATTCTAGTGGGATACATTGGTCCCGTACGAGGTGCTGCAATGGTTCAGGGGGCCATTTGGGGGTCATTGCAGGGATTTGCCCCCTAATGGCACGTTTTCAAGCCTAAGTGTGGATATTCTCTGTTTTGGACCGTGCTCTCACGACGTGGGTCTCGTTACCATGCAGTCGGTTAGTGCATGCTACGTTTTCCCATGTGAGGTGTTGACACCGTTCATGGGGCCATTTGGGGGACGTTGCGGGGTTTCGCCCCCCGACGGCACATTTTTAAGCCTAAGTGCATGTATTCTCTATTTTGGGTCGTATTCTCAAATTGAGGGTCCTGTGACCACGCGATCGGTTCGTTCCGTCTACGTTAGTCCCATGTGAGGTGTTGGCACCGCTCATGGGGCCGTTTAGGGGGAGTTGCGGGGTTTCACCTCCCGACGACATGTTTTTAAGCCTAAGTATGGATATTCTCTATTTTTGGCGATGCTCTCAAACCGAGGGTCTCGTGAACACGCGGTCATTTCGTGTAGGCTATGTCGGTCCCATGTAGGGTGTTGGCACCACTCATGGGGCCGTTTGTGGGAGGTTGCCGATTTTTGCCCCCCGACGACACGTTTTCAAGCCTAAGTGTGGATATTATCTATTTTGGGTCGTGCTCTCAAATCGAGGGTCCCATAACCACGTGGTCAATTTGTATGGGCTACATTCGTCTCGTACAAGGTATTAGAGCCACTCTGAGGGACGTTTGGGGGCCATTTTGCCCCCTCCCCCCGACGGCACGTTTTCAAGCCTAAGAGTGGATATTCTCAATTTTGGGTCGTGCTCTCAAACAGAGGGTCCCGTGACCATGCGGTGTGTGCGCTTGGGCTAAATTGGTACCGTGCGAGGTGTTGGCGCCGCTCACAAGGCCGTTTGGGGGCGTTGTGGGCTTTCACCCCCCGATAGCATGTTTTCAAACCAAAGTGTGGATATTCTCTATTTTTTTCGTGCTCTCAAACCAAGGGTCCCGTGGCCACGCGATCGATTCGTGCGGTCTACGTTGTTCCCGTGAAAGCTGTTGGTGCCACTCACGAGGCCGTTTGGGGGGAGCAGAGGGGTTTTGCCCCCCAACAGCACATTTTCAAGCCTAAGTGTCGATATTTTTTCTATGTTGGGTTGTTCTCTCAAATTACGGATCCTGTGACGACGCAGTCAGTTCGTGTGGGCTACATTGGTTCCATGCAAGGAGTTGGTGCCACCCATGGGGCCATTTGGAGGGCGTTGTCGGGTTTCGCCCCCCCCCCCCCCCGGAAGACAAGTTTTCAAGCCTGAGAGTGGATATTCTCTGTTTTGGGTTGTACTCTCAAACCGACATTCCCGTAATGACGCGGTCGGTTCTAGCGGGGTGTTGGCACCGCTCATGGGGACATTCGATGGGCGTTGCGGGGTTTCACCTCCCGGCGGCATGTTTTGTAAGCCGAAGTGTGGATATTATCTATTTTGGGAGATGCTCTCAAACCGTGGGTCCCGTGAACATGCGGTCAGTTCGTGCAGGCTATGTTGGTCCCATGTAGTGTTTGGCACCACTCATGGGGCCGCTTGCGGGACGTTGAGCATTTTTGCCCCCCGACGGCATGTTTTCAAGCCTAAGTGTGGATATTATCTATTTTTCGTCGTGATCTCAAATAGAGGGTCCCATGACCACATGGTCTCGTACAAGGTGTTGGCGCCACTCACGGGGCCATTCGGGGGGCGTTGCGGGGTTTTGCCCCCCGATGACACGTTTTCAAGCCTAAGTGTGGATATTCTCTATTTTGGATCGTGCTCTCAAACAGAGGGTCCTGTGACCATGCGGTGTGTTCGTGCGGGCTACATTGGTACCGTGCGAGCTGTTGGCACCGCTCACGAGGCTGTTTGGGGGGCGTTGCGGGTTTTTACCTCTCGACATCATGTTTTCAACCCAAAGTGTGGATATTCTCTATTTTTGTCCGTTCTCTCAAACTGAGGGTCCCGTGTCCATGTGGTCGGTTCGTGCAGGCTACGTTGGTCCTGTGCAAGGTGTTGGTGCCACTCACGGGGCTATTTGGGGGGCGCTAAGGGGTTTTACCCCCCCAACATCACATTTTCAAGCCTAAGTGTCGATATTTTTCTGTGTTGGGTCGTGCTCTCAAACCGCGGGTCCTGTGACCACGCAGTCGGTTTGTGTTGGCTATGTTGATCCCATGCAAGGTGTTGGTGTCACCCACAGGGCCGTTTGGGGGGCATTACGGGGTGTCGCTCCTCCTCCCCCCGCTCCGATGGCACATTTTCAAGCTTGTGTTTGGATATTATCTATTTTGGGATGTGTTCTGAAACTAATGTTCCCGTGATGATGCAATCGGTTCTAGCGGGCTACGTTGTCCCGTACGAGGTGTCGGCACCGCTCCTCGGGCCATTTGGGGGGCATTGCGGGGTTTCACCCCCTGACGGCATGTTTTCAAGCCTAAGTGTGGGTATTCTCTATTTTGAGCCATGCTCTCAAACCGAGGGTCCCGTGAACACGCGATTAGTATGTTGGTCCCACGCGAGGTTTCGGCACCGCTCACGGTGCCGTTTGGGCGGCGCTAAGGGGTCTTGTCCCCGATGGAACGTTTTCAAGCCTAAGTGTGGATATTGTCTGTTTTGGGTCGTGCAATCAAACTGCGGGTCCCAAGACCACGCGGTCGGTTGGTACAAGCTATGTTGGTCTTGTGCAAGGTGTTGGCATCGCCCATGGGGACATTTGGGGGGCGTTGTAGGGTTTTACCCCCCGATGGCACATTTTCAAGCCTAAGTGTGGATATTCTCTATTTTAGTCCGTGCTCTTAAATCGAGGTCTACGTTGGTCCCATGCAAGGTGTGGACGCTGCTCACAGGGCCGTTTGGGGGTGTTATGGGGGTTTTGCCCTCGATGGCACGTTTTCAATCCTAAGTGTGGATATTCTCTATTTTGGATGGCGCTCTCAAATCGAGGGTCCCGTGACCACATAGTCGGTTTGTGCGGGAAACGTTAGTATCGTGCGAGGTGTTAGAGCTACTCACGAGGCTATTTGGGGGGCATTGCGAGGTCCCCCCCCCCCCCCCCGGCGGCACATTTTCAAGCGTAAGTGTGGATATTCTCTGTTTTGGGTCGTGCTCTCAAATTGAGGGTCCCGTAAATATGCGATCGATTTGTGCGGTCTACGTTGGTCCCGTGCGAGGTGTTGTCACCACTCATAGGGCCGTTTGGGGGCGCTAAGGGGTTGTGCCCTCCGTTGGCACGTTTTCAAGACTAAGTGTGGATATTGTCTATTTTGGGCCGTGCTTTCAAATCATGGGTTCTTTGACCACGCGATCGGTTCATGCGGTTTACATTGGTCCCGTACGAGGTGTTGGCATCGCCCACGGGGCCATTTGGGTGGCATTGTGGGGTTTCACCCCCCGACGGCACGTTTTCAAGCCTAAGTGTGGATATTCTCTATTTTGGGTCATGCTCTCAAACCTAGGGTCCCGTGATCACGTGAACAGTTTTTATGGGTTACAATGGTCCCGTGGAAGGTGTTGGCGCCACTTACAGGGCCGTTTGGGGGGCATTGCGGGGTTTCACCCCCCGATGGCACATTTTCAAGCCTAAGTGTGGATATTCTCTGTTTTGGGTCGTGCTCTCAAAATGAGGGTCCCATGACCACACGATCGATTCATGCAGGCTACGTTGGTCCTGTGCGAGGTGTTGGAATCACCCACGAGACCGTTTGGTGTGCATTGCAGGGTTTCGCCCCCCGGCGGCACGTTTTCAAGCCTAAGTGTAGATATTCTCTGTTTTGGGTCGTGCTCTCAAACCGTGGGTCCCGAGATGATGCGATTGGTTCGTGATGTCTATGCTGGTCCCGTACGAGGTGTTGGCATTGCCCACAGGGCCGTTTGGGGCGTTAAGCAGTTTCTGCCCCTGGCTTATGTTTCTAGCCTAAGTGTGGATATTGTCTGTTTGGGTCCGTGCTCTCAAATTACGGGTCTCGTGATCACGCGATCGGTTTGTGCGGGCTATATTGGTCTTGTGCGAGGTGTGGGCACCGATCACAAGGCCAGTTGGGGGCGTTGCTAGTTTTCTTCCCTCGATAGCATATTTTCAAGCTTAAGTGTGGATATTCTTTATTTTGAGCCGTACTCTCAAACTGAGGGTCCCGTGACCACGCGGTCGGTTCATGTGGTCTACGTTGGTCCCGTGCAAGGTGTTGGAACCACTCACGTGGCCACTTGGGGGCCGCTAAGGGGTTTTGTCCTCCAACAAAATCCTTTAATCCAAAGTTTGGATATTGTCTGTTTTGGGCCGTGCCCAAAAACCGTCGGTCCGGTGAGCCCACAGTTAGTTCGTGTAGGCTACGTTGGTTAAACTCACGGTGTTGGGGTCACCCATAGGGCAGTTTGGGGGACATTGTGGGGTTTTTCCCCTCGACGGTACATTTTCAAGCCTAAGTGTGGATATTCTATGTTTTAGGTCGTGCTCTTAAACTGAGGGTCCCGTGACCACGCGGTTAGTTTGTGCATGTTATGTCACCCCGTACGAGGTGTTGGCACCGTTCAAAGGGCCGTTTGGGGGGCGTGGCGGGGTTTCACCCCCGACGGCATGTTTTCAAGCCTAAGTGTGGATATTCTTTGTTTTGGGCCGTGCCCTCAAATCGAGGGTCCTGTGACCTCGTGGTCTATTTGTGCAGGCTATATTGGTCCTGTGTGAGGTGTTGGCACTGCTCACGAGGCCGTTTAGGGAGCATTACAGGGTTCCCCCCCCCCCCGACAGCACGTTTTCAAGCCTACGTGTGGATATTCTCTATTTTGGGTCGTGCTCTAAAATAGAGGGTCCCATGACTACACGGTTGGTTAATGCGGGCTACATTGGTCCCATGCAAGATGCGTAAGCCTCTCACGGGGCTGGCCATTTTGGGGAGCTAAGGGGTTTTGACTGCCAATGACACATTTTCAAGCCTAAGTGTGGATATTCTCTGCTTGGTCCGTGCTCTCAAATCGCGGGTCCGTGACCACGCAGTTGGTTCATACGAGCTACGATTGTCTTGTGCGAGGTGTTGGCATTACCCACAGGGCCATTTTGGGGGCGTTGCGGGGGTTTTCACCCCAATGACACTTTTTCAAGCCTAAGTGTGGATATTATCTATTTTAGGTCGTGCTCTCAAACCAAGGTTCACGTGAAAATGCAATCGATTTGTGTGGGATACATTGGTCCCATGCGAGGTGTTGGCACCGCTCATAGGGTCGTTTGGGGGTGCTAAGGGGTTTTTTCCCCTCAATGGCATGTTTTTAAGCCTAAGTGTGGATATTGTCTATCTTGGGTGGTGCTCTCAAATTGTGGTTCCCGTGACCATGCAAGCAGTTCGTATGGGCTACGTTGGTTCTGTACGGGGTGTTGGCATCGCTTACGGGGCTATTTGGGTGGTGTTGTGGGGTTTCACCCACCAACGGCATGCTTTCAAGCCTAAGTGTGGATATTCTCTATTTTGGGCCATGCTCTTAAATCGCGGGTCCCGTGACCACACGATCGGTTCTTTTGGGCTATATTGGTTCCGTACGAGGTGTTGACATCGTCCACGGGGCCGTTTGAGTGGCGTCGTGGGATTTTACCCCCCAATGGCACGTTTTCCACCCTAAGTGTCGATATTCTCTGTTTTGGGTCGTGCACTCAAACTGAGGGTCCGTGACCACACGGTTGGTTCGTGCCGACAACGTTGGTCCCGTGTGAAGTATTGGCACCGTTCACGGGGTCGATTGGGGGGCATTACGGGGTTTCACCCCCCTACGGTATGTTTTCAAGCCTAAGTGTGGATATTCTCTATTTTGAACCTTGCTATCAAATCAAGGGTCATGTGACTGGGCGATCGGTTCGCGTGGGCTACGTTAGTCCCGTGATAGGAGTTCTCACCGCTCATGGGGCCATTTGGGGGGAGCTAAGGGTTTTTCCCCCGATGGCTCATTTTCAAGGCTAAGTGTGGATATTGTCTATTTTGGGTCGTGCTCTCAAATTACGGGTCCCGTGATCACGCGGTCGGTTCGTGCGGGCGACATTAGTCTCGTGCGAGGTGTTGGCATCACCCACAGGGCCATTTAGGGGGAGTTGTGGGGTTTTCCCCTCCGACCGTACGTTTTCAAGCCTAAGTGTGGATATTCTCTATTTTGGGCCGTGCTCTTAAATCGAGGGTCCTGTGAAAATGCGATCATTTTATGCGGGCTACGTTGGTCCCGTGCGAGGTGTTGTCACCGTTCACAGGTCCGTTTGGGGGGCGCTAAGGGGTTTTGCCCCCCGAAGGCACGTTTTCAAGCCTAAGTGTGGATATTGTCTATCTTGGGTTGTGCTCTCAAATTATGGATCCCATTACCACGTGGTCGGTTCGTGCGGGCTACGTTGGTTCCGTACGAGATGTTGGCATCACCTACGGGGATGTTAGGGTGGCGTTGTGGTGTTTCGCCCCCCGATGGCATATTTTCAAGCCTACGTGTGGATATTCTTTATTATGGGTCGTGCTCTCAAACCGAGGTTTCTATGACCACACGGTCGGTTCGTGCCGGATACATTGGTCCCACGCGAGGTATTGGCACTACTCATGGGGCCGTTTGGGGGGCGTTGCAGGGTTTCACCCCCCGACGGCATATTTTCATGCCTAAGTGTGGATATTCTCTGTTTAGGGCCGTGCTATCAAATCGAGGGTCCTGCGATCGCACGATCGATTCATGCGGGCTACTTTGGTCCCGTCCAAGGTGTTTGCACCGCCCATGGGGCTGTTTGGGGGGTGTTATGGGGTTTTGCCTCCCGATGGCACATTTTCAATCCTAAAGGTGGATACTGTCTATTTTGGGTCGTGCTCTCAAATTGTGGATCCCGTGACCATGCGATCGGTTCGTGCGGGCTATGTTGGTCTTGTGCGAGGTGTTGGCGTCACCCACGAGGCCGTTTAGGTGGCGTTACAGGGTTTTGCCCCCCGATAACATGTTTCTAAGCCTAAGTGTGGATATTATCGGTTTTGGATCGTGCTCTCAAATTGAGGGTCCCAAGACTAAGCGGCCAATTTGTGGAGGCAACATTGGTCACGTGCATGGTGTTAGCATCGCTCACGGGGCCGTTTGGGGGGCATTGCGTGGTTTTCCCCCTGACGGCACATTTTTAAGCCTAGGTGGGGATATTCTCTATTTTGGGTCATGCTCCTAAATCGAGGGCCCCGTACCATGTGATCGATTCATGCGAGCTACGTTGGTCTTGTACGAGGTGTTAGCACCGCTCACGGGGCCGTTTGGGTGGAGCTAAGGAGTTTCGCCCCCCGACGGCACGTTTTCAAGCCTAAGTGCGTATATTGTATGTTTTTGGTCATGCTCTAAAATCACTCATCCCATGATCTTATGATCGATTCATGGGGACTAAGTTGGTCCCGCGCGAGGTGTTGGCATCGCCCACGGTACCGTTTGCGGAGCGTTGTGGGGTTTCGCCCCCTGATGGCATGTTTTCAAGCCTAAGTGGGGATATTCTTTGTTTTGGGTCGTCCTCTCAAATCGAGGATCATGTGACCATGCAGTTTGTTTGTACTGGCTATGTTGGTCCCATGCGAGGTGTTGGCACCGTTCATAAGGCCATTTGGTGTGTGTTGAAAGGTTTTACCCCCCGACAGCACGTTTTCAAGCCTAAGTATGGATATTCTCTATTTTGGGTCGTGCTCTTAAATCGAGGGTCCCGTGACCATACGGTAGGTTCATCTGGGCTACGTTGGTCCCATGTAAGGTGTGGGCGCCGCTCACGGGGACATTTAGGGGTGTTCGGGGTTTCACCCCCCGACGACACGTCTTCAATCCTAAGTGTGCTTATTCTCTATTTTGGATCGTGCTCTCAAATTGAGGTTCCCTTGACCACGCGGTCGGTTTATGCAGTTAATGTTGGTCTCGTGCTAGGTGTTGGCATTACTCACTTGGGTGTTTGGGGGGCATTGCTGGGTTTTTCCCCTCGACGACATATTTTCTAGCCTAAGTGTGGATGTTCTCTATTTTTGATCGTTCTCTCAAACTGAGGGTCCCGTGAAAATGCGATCGGTTTGTACGGCATATGTTGGTCCCGTGAGAGGTGTTGGAACCACTCACAGGGCCATTTGGGGGGCGCTAAGGGGTTTTGCCCCCGACGGCACGTTTTCAAGCCTAAGTGTGGATATTGTCTATTTTGGGTCGTTCTCTCAAATTGCTTGCCATGTAACCATGTGATCAGTTCGTGCGGGATACATTGGTCCCGTATGAGGTGTTGGAATCATCCACTGGGCCGTTTGGGGGGCATTGTTGGGTTTCGCCCCCCGATGGCACGTTTCAAGCCTAAGTGTGGATATTCTTTGTTTTGGGTCGTGCTCTCAAACGAGGGTTTCGTGATCACGTGGTCGATTCTTGCGGGCTACGATGGTCCCGTGCAAGGTGTTGGCTCTGCTTACTGGGCCGTTTGGGTTGCATTACGGGGTTTCCCCCCTGACGGCATGTTTCCAAGCGTATGTTTGGATATTCTATGTTTTGGGCTGTGATCTCAAACCGTTGGCCCCGTGTTGATGTGTTCGATTCATACTGGCTACGTTGGTCCCATGCGAGGTTTAAGCGTTGCCCAAGGGGCCATTTGGGGCGTTAAGGGATTTCGCCCCCCGACGACCTATTTTTTAGCCTAAGTGTGGATATTCTCCGGTTTGGGTTGTGCTCTTAATCCGGGGGTCTCGTGACCACGTGGTCTATTCATGCTAGCTACGTTGGTCTGGTGTTAGGTGTTAGTGCAGCTCACGAGGCCGGTTGGGGTGCGTTGTTGGTTTTCACCCCCCGACGGCACGCTTTCAAGCCTAAGTGTGGATATTCTCTGTTTTAGTCCATGCTATAAAATTGTGGGTCCCATGCCCATGCGATCAGTTCGTACGGGCTACGTTGATCTTGTGCGAGTGTTGGCATCACCCACGGGGACGTTTGGGGGGCGTTGCGGGGTCCCCCCCCCCCCCCCAATGGCATGTTTTCAAGCCTAAGTGTGAATATTATCTATTTTGGGTCGTGCTCTCAAACCGAGGGCCTCGTGAAAATGCGATCAGTTTGTGCGAGCTATGGTGGTCCTGTGCGTGGTGTTAGCACCGCTCATAGGGCCATTTGGGGGGGCACTGAGGGGTTTGGCCCCCGCCGGCACGTTTTTAAGCCTAAATGTGGATATTGTCTATCTTGGGTTATGCTCTCAAATTGCGGGTCCCATGACCACACGGTCAGTTTGTGCGGGCAACGTTGGTCTCGTACGAGGTGTTGGCATCACCCACGGGGCTGTTTGGGTGGCATTGTACGGTTTCGCCCCCCCCCCATAGCACGTTTTCAGCCTAAGTTTGGATATTCTCTTCTTTGGGTTGTGCTCTTAAACCGACGGTCCCGTGATCACGGGGTCAATTTGTGTGGGCCACGGTGGACCCATGCAAGGTGTTGGTGCCGCTTATGGAGCCGTTTGGGTGGCGTTGCTGGGTTTCACCCCCCGACGACACGTTTTCAAGACAAAGTGTGGATATTCTCTATTTTGGGTCGTGCTCTCAAAATGAGGGTCCCCTGACCACATGGTCAGTTTTGTGCGGATTACGTTGGTCCCGTACGAGGTGTTGGCATCACCCACGGGCCATTTGGGGGGCGTTGCGGGGTTTCTCCCCCCGACGGCACGTTTTCAAGCCTTAGTGTGGATATTCTCTATTTTGGGCCGTGCTCTCAAACCGTGGGTCTAGTGATGACGCGGTCAGTTCGTTCTGGATACGCTGGTCCCATGCGAGGAGTTACCCACAGGGCCATTTGGGGTGTTAAGGGTTTTCGCCTCCCGACAACCCGTTTTTAACCCCAAGTGTGGATATTCTCTGTTTTGGTTCATGCTCTTAAACCGAGGGTCCCATGACAACGGGATCGGTTCGTGTGGGCTACGTTTATCCTATGCAAAGTGTTAGCATCGTCCATGGGGCCGTTTGGGGGGCGCTAAGGGGTTTCTCCCCCCGACGGCATGTTTTTAAGCCTAAGTGTGGATATTGTTTGTTTTTCTCCATGGTCTCAAATTGCGAGTCCCGTGACCATGCGGTCTGTTTTGTGGGCTATGTTGGTCTTGTGTGAGGTGTTGGCATTGCCCATATTGTTTGTTTTTCTCCATGGTCTCAAATTGCGGCTCCCGATGGCACGTTTTTAAGCCTAAGTGCGGATATTCTCTATTTTGGGCCACGATCTCAAATTGGGGGTCCCGTGACCATGCGATCGTCTCCTACTAGCTATGTTGGACCCGTGCGCGCTGATCGCTCCCCTAAAAGGGCCAGTTGGGGGGCATTAAGGGGTTTCCCCTCTAACGGTACATTTTCAATCCTAAGTTTCGATTTTATCAAATTATCGCCATACTCTCAAACCGTGGGTCCCGTGACCACGCGATCGGTTGTTGTGAGTTACATGGGTCCCGTAATTTGTGATCTCTCCCCTAAAGGGACTGCTTGGAAGGGGCTAAGGGGTTTCACCCTCTAACGGCACGTTTTCAAGCATAAGTGTGGATTTTTTCAAATTATCGTCATTTTCTGGAACCAGGGGTCCCGTGATCACGCGGTTGGTTCCTGCGAGGTACGTTGATACTGTAAGAGGTGTTTGCACCTCTCACGGGGTCATTTGGGAGGTGGTTTTAGTTTTCGCCCTCAAAAGGCATGTTTGGTAAGAAAATCTTAATAGTCATGGCACGAGAACACTAGAACCGTGCTATGAACGATCTTTGGAGTTTTGTTTGGACAGTCTTTGGACCAACGAAGCCATGTAGTCTCCTAAGAGTGAATACCTGGCTTTTTACAACTATAGCAAGTATTCCCATTATTGATTTTAGATGGTGGCGTACGATTTTGTGAAGTAGAGTGAGCGGGAATCTTTGTAAGGGATTAGTTTCAAGGTGCAAGGAACTCAAAATTACAAGGTGGCCTCACAGGAAAATATCTAAGTCTGAGTTTAAATATTTTCAAATTATAGTCAAATTCTCAAAGTGTGCATCCCATGACCACGCAGTCAGTTCATGGGAGTTACATTAGTTTCATGAAAGGTGTCCGTGCCTCACACGGTACCATTTGGGGGATGTTTTAGGTTTTATCCCTTTAATGGCAAGTTTTTAAGCCCAAGTCTTGATATTTTCAAATAATCATCATATTCTCAATTTGGGGGTCCCGTTACCATGCGGTCAGTTCCTATGAGTTACATCGGTCCTGTTTGAGGTATTCTCGCCTCTCACAGGACTGTTTGGGGGTATTTTAGGTATTCGTCCTCTAACAACATGTATTTAAGCCTAAGTCTAAATATTTTCAAATTGTCATCATATTCTCAAATCGGGAATCCCGTGACCACGTGGTTAGTTCTTGGGATTTACATTAGTCCCAAGTGAGGTGTTTTCTCCTCTCACTAGGCCATTTGGGGGGAGGGGAGGGGTTTCTCCCTCTAAAGGCATGTTTTTAATCCCAAGTCCAGATATTTCAAATTATCATCATTCTGAAATTGGGGGTTCCATGACCACAAGATCAGTTCTTGTGAGTTTCATTGAGTTGGGTCAACTTTATCCAATCACAAACTCAAATGACTCTATTCTCAAACTGAGTGTCTTGTGAAGGTAACAAAATATTCGACTGAACATAATATATTATCAAAAGTTAACTTACCTAAATCATATTAAACATTCGTAAAAGTAACTAAACATTCATACATCAAAGTAAAACGTTAATACAATATCAATATAATACTAGGACACAAATAAAATTGATAAGGATAAAATATTATTTTGATACTAAATTTTCCTCTAAATCAATTAAAAGATCCTTCAACTTAGGGTTGTCATTAAGAGATGACTGGAAATCTTTTGGAACCTTTAATGCATCTACTTGAGTAGTCATATCCTTTGGTGCAAGCACAATAATATACCACTTATCATCGTTTATCCACTTCGAGTAGAATACATTCCTTACGTTTTGGAAGGAAAAAATAAAAGGCTAGTCGACTATGAAATATTTACCCTTCAACTTTGATAAGTCTAGAATAATAAGTTTGGAGTTAGGATCAACTTTGCAACCATTCCTTGTATCCTCCACCTTTAACCAATGGTAATAGAATATGATTTATGTCAAATATAAGTAATCAAGTTCTAGAATTTGTTGGATTTTCCCATAATAGGCTAGCATCGTATTCTTTGGATTTTTATCGCTTTTGCTAGCGATACAAGTGGTCAAGGTAGAAATTGATATTCCACTATTTTGTATCAAAAGATTTTTCTCATATGGATATGAAAAAAAATCAAAACCGTTGGTGCAGAATTTTTTAAACTCTTTCGCATGAAAACTAGGACTATTTGCGAGACGTGCAAGTCTGGAAGAGACATCATCTCTTTTTAGAAGCCGCATTTATTAATAAATTTGTATTAGGGTAAGTTTTTAACATACATGAATTAATAGTTTCACACATAAGATGTAATAATTACCTTTTTTGACACCCATGCCCTAAAATCAATTGTCGTGTAATTTCTCCTTTGATTTTGGGCAATTTTATTCTCGTACTTCCTATCGGTAAATTATATAGTTTAGATCATAAAATATAAAATACATATAATCGAAGAAGAATTCAATTGATACTCACTCTCTCCAGTCTTCGAACAAAACAAGTTACTTTCTTTTATTGTTAATTTATGAGCTTCACCTCTTTAGGGCTCCCAAATGAAAATTCATCCTCAAACTCGTCAGGTTCCTCGATCACTGGTCTCCTCAAGTATTGAACCTCTTTACGTCGTGTCCTGGCATACATTCCCTAACATGTAGGATTCCACCATTATGTATTCTTCAGCAATTGACCCTCCAATATACTGTGTATTCTTTAAGTAATCTTTGAAGTTTTTCATCAAGTGCTGAAATGGATACTGTAAGGACATTATTTTATAAGTTCGTTATCAATTTAGTATATCATATACCGCTACACCATCGATGAGAATTCATGAACATTCAAGCATCAAAGACGGATCCGAATATCAAGATCTTCAACATTAAAACCTCTACAAGGTTAATTTCACTGAGAAAGTATTTAAGTCCCTTTACCATTCATTTAAATGTGTTGGGATACTTTTAAAAGAGGTTTAAAGAAAATTCTAAGTGTTGAGGCGTTCTTTTTCATCAAAATGAATTTTCCAAGATTAAAAGAAGAATTTTTTAAATAAAAATTAAATTTATTTTTTGCGAATTTTCGGGTTCGAACGACATGGGATTTGGTTCGAACGACATCAGATCTCGTTCGAACGACCCGCCACCTTAAGTTTTTTATAAATAGGCTATTTTAACTCCGTTTTTCATAAGAAGACCTACATAATTTTTCGAAACGAAATTGCTACTGCAGAAACGATTTTTGTCTTGTTCTTTTAGATTTTAAACCTTTTGTTTTCAATTCACAAAACATCCCGATCTTTTAGTGAATTATTTTGGAACCCTAGATTCAAGTTTGTTGAAAATTTACCTTTTTGGGGAGAACTCTACAGCTGGAGAGCTGCGTGCTATTGTGGAGGGAGTCCCTATGAAGTTACTCTTATGGGGAGGATAACCTACACCGTGAAGACTATGTGTTTGGACTGCGCGTCCTGGTGGTATAGCTGTGTGTGGACCACTGTTGATTTCTAACCGTTACTTTGAATGTTTGATGAAAGCACCGTGCAATAATCTTGTAGGCGATCAAGTTGTATGTAAGTCATTGGTCTTATAAACTTTTCAATGTTCTAGAAATAAAACGTTTTTCCCTTCGTGGATTTTTCCTGAACTTGGTGTTCCTAATATTTGATCTTGTGAATGTTTGATTTTCATATTTAATTCAATCACTTAGATGCGTGTTTTAGGGTTTAACTAAAATTGGATTTTATTTGAGAATTCACATTATTCCGCTGTAGCGATTCTACAAATTGGTATTAGAGCCTGTTGCACTTAGTTATTGTGTTTTGATCCTATTTTTCAAAAAATGGCTTTTGGTGGTTTTAATGATTTTCGGTATCAACTTTTATAAAATCCTAATTGGAAAATTCACACGAACTCTATTTTTAAATCTTCTGTTTAAAATGACTCTGAGAGGTGTCCTTGTTCTGAGGGTGTTGGTCACACGTTAGATGAGTGTACAACACATTTAAAGAAGAAATTAAATAAACCGACATCTCATGTTTCTACCCTTAGTGATAGTGATTCGGAAGAAGAAGTCTTTTATGATTCTATGCGAGAGATTCCCATCCGTGTGATTAGTGATGAGAGTGAGGGTGAAAAGAATGAGGAGGAAGAAGAAGAATTGAGTGATTTGCAAGTTGCCTACAATAATTTTTATTTTGAAACTTTAAAGACAAAAAAGGCAAACTTGAAACTTGAAGCTGAATTGAAGAAATGTGCTTTAGATAATGATAATACTGATGCATTGATTAAGGATCTTAGGGCACGTGAGGAGATGCATAAAGTGAAATTAGGATATGTTGAGGGTGAGAGAGATAGTCTTCAAGGTGTGATGGAAGTTATGAAAAAGTAACTTTTAGAGTTTGAAGACTATAGGTGTTTGGTTGAATCTAGGATAGGTGAACTTGAGGTGAAATTTAAATATTCAAGTAAAGTAAAATTTGATTTGAAGTTGAGGTCTGAAAAACTTGATATGATTTTAGGCACCGTCGATATCAAAAAGTATAAGGGTGGGATTGGTCTTGAAAAATATGTTGCACCCATTCTCACACGTGTGAGAGAGCCTCCTAGGATTGTTAAGAAAAAGGCACCTAAGTTTGTTAGGAAATATCCCCCTAAGAACATTGTGAGAGATCCACCTAGGATCGTTAGGAGAAATCCACCTAGGCAAATCCGGAGAGAGCAACTGAGAAATTTTGCCGAGAGGGCCACCTTTAGGTAACACACACTAACCGATTTACACTCGCATACATTGCGGTAGGCAATATCATCTTCGGCGCTTTTATTACAACACCTAGGAAGGTTAATAGAAGAATAAAATCGATTCACCACACCCCCACATGTCCTTACAAATCCATTTGGGTAAGAAAATCAAATTTAGAGGCTTACGGTCTATTTGTTCATGACTCTCGTTTTATAGCACGTGATTCACCCCATGTGAGATCGTTTGGTTGATTGTGTTGGATGTTTGTCATACACTAGTGATGCATCATGTTATATTCTTCCTAGTGTTATGGCTCACTTTGATGTAGCGCACACTGGTTTATTTGCTGCATTTGCGTGTTTCTCTACTGTTTTGGATTTGTCCGCCCCTTACAAGTACTGTTTTCACGAATTTTTTGCACTGGGTAAAACTGTATGATTTTCTAGGCATTTTGGGAAGTTTTGGTTTTCTTGTTCGGGCGATATCTATAGGTCGTTTGAGCGACAGTTCTGTCTCGCGCGAAGTCGCTTCTTGCGACATGCCCTTTTCATTCGAGTGACAGAGCTGAGTCATTTGAGCGATATGTCTAGAATTTTTGCTTCCCTTCTATTTTCAGTACCTAGTTTTCATATGATTATGTTTTGGTACTACTGGGTTGCTTCTGGAAAGTTTATATGCATATATTCATCATATCCATGCTTAATTGATAGCACTGCATTGTTCGTTTGATCACACATGCTTTGACTGATGATTCATTTATGTGATTACCATTTGCTAGCATATGATGATTCTCACGCTGACATTATACGCCTATTCTTAGATGTATCATTTTGCAGTTATTTTTCTTTTTGAAAAATTTTGAAAAATGCAAAAAGATTTTCTATTTTTTGAGTGTCCATTCATATTTTTTTTGGTCAAATTTGAAAATCCAAAAAGATTTTTGTATTTTGTTAGCACCATTTATGAATAAACACTTAGGATAACCGATTTACAATTTCATTCCATTTATCCATGTGATTATTTGATAGTGTTTTGAGACAATATATCAATTCATCCATGTGATTTGTAATGTGTGGAGTCATTAAGATGTAATTAAGTGTTACTTCCTACATGTTTCACTCATGATTTCCTTTATTTCACACATGCACGAATTTATTTAATTATTGTTCTTGTCGTATCACATGTTGGTTAGGTGTTTTCATCTCAATCCTGTCCTTAAAATGAACCAAGTGCAATATTACGAGAGTAATAAAAGTAGTGCATGTAAGATCCATTACCCGTGAGGAATTTGTTTAGTTTGAAAAATTGATGAGTGAACACAGGAAAGGGCTACGAGTGAATAATAATCACGTCGTGAAAGCCATTGTTTGAGAAGAGCCCACACAAAAAATAAAGGCAATAAAAAATGAAATATGCCAAAATTTTGGGCCAATAGGTTTTCTCTAAGTTGAGAATTTAGAGCCTCATTAGAAAAAAAAAATTGCATTATTATATATGAGGGAGTTTTGGATGGATATATCAATGGGTTTACATGTCCTTTGAAAAGTTCTCGAAACGGCACTAAATAGTTTGGATGTTATTCGTGTGGAAATCATTTAGACTTTTATTTGTTGATTTGATTAATACGATGTCATCTAAATTCAACAATTTTACACCTAAGGATAGTTTTGATGTTCATTCGGTAGGAGTACACGTATTCATCGTGCACATAGGATTGATTGAGTTGATTTACCTATCGAATGTGTTCACACTCATACATTCTATTTCCATGACTTGGTTGTTTTAGTATAAATCCATGGTGAGATTTTTGTATCATTATTTTTGCTTTGCAAAAATTGATAAATAAAAAATAGTTTGTGGAATTTTTTAAGTTACACCTTTGCATGCGCGTAGTTTGATTCATATTTTCTATGAACTTTTATCGTGACACTCCATGTTTAGTTTGTTTCTTCTTATCTGTCTATTTGGGGACATAATAAAAAGGGGAAGAACGAATTATGATTTTATGGGGGAGTTTACGTTATGGGGGAGATTTGATTATATTGATTGATTTATTATTACATCATTTTAAACTCGATGCGTCATGAAGGTATTTTCTTTATCTCATGTGTGTAGGTACAAAAGTGACGATCATATATTGCACACCCTGATCAGAAAAGCTTAAAGGTTTGAAGATTTGATCTTGAAGATTTTTGAAGAAAATTTAAAGACTTGCAAATTTTAGTATTTTCCATTTTGGGGTTCATGGGGGATATTAGATTTCTATAGGCACTTTGATTTGATAATTCGGAGTTTTTATTTTGTACTGGCACAGACATAGGGGAGATTTGTAAGGACATTATTTTATAAGTCCGTTATTAATTTAGTATGTCGTATACCGCTACACCATCGAAGAGCATTCAAGAACATGCAAGCATCAAAGACGGATCCGAATATCAAGATCTTCAACATTCAAGCCTCTGCAAGGTTAATTTCAGTGAGAAAGTATTTAAGTCCCTTTAAAGTTCATTTAAAAGTGTTGGGATACTTTTAAAAGAGGTTTGAAAATTTTTCTATGTGTTGAGGTGTTCTTTTTCGTCAAAATGAATTTTCAAAGATTAAAAGAAGATTTTTTGAAATAAAAATTAAATTTATTTTTCACGAATTTCTGGTTCGAACGACATGGGATCTCGTTTGAACGACGCGCAGCCTTAAGTTTTTTATAAATAGGCTTATTCAACTCCGTTTTTCATAAGAAGACCTACATAATTTTCAGAAACGAAACTGCTACTGCAGAAACTATTTTTGTCTTCTTCTTTTTGGTTTTAAACCTTTTGTTTTCAATTCACAAAACATCCCAATGTTTTAGTGAATTGTTTTGGAACCCTAGATTCAAGTTTGTTGAAACTTTACCTTTGTGGGGAGAACTCTACAACCGGAGAGCTGAGTGTTATTGTGGAGGGAGTCTCTATGAAGTTACTTTTGTGGGGAGGATAACCTACACCATGAAGACTGTGTGTCTGGAATGTGCGTCCTTGTGGTATAGCTGTGTGTGAACCACTGCTCATTTCTAGTCATTACTTTGAAGGTTTGACAAAGGCACCGTGCATTAATCTTGTCAATGGTCTAGAAATAAAAGGTTTTGCCCTTCGGGGATTTTTCCTGAACTTGATGTTCCTAATATTTGATCTTATGATTGTTTGATTTTCATATTTAATTCAATCATTTAGATGCATGTTTTAGGGTTTAACTAAAATTGGATTTTTTTTTAGAATTCGCATTATTTCGCTGTAGAGATTCTACAGATACATTTAATAATACCTAATGGGGCCACATGATAAAGCTTCACCACATAAATGACCAAGTAGGTGGATGCTGATATCGAAGAATGATGTAAGGAAATATTTCTCTAATACATAAACTGCCTCAGCTAAAGTTGATTTCGCAGTGTAAATGTGCCTTTTGTTTACCACTTTTTGTATAATTTCTCGACAGAGGTCTTTGTGTTCAGAAAAGCAATGCCAAAATAATTAGGGATTAATTGGATGATTACGTGCCAATCGTGAGACTTGAATTGTTCCAAGTCATTTGCTTGGTAGATTACTACCCTATGTAAATTACCAGAATACCGGTTGGAGTTTTCAAGTTGAACAACGTATCTAAGAAAATCTTCTTTTTACTAGTTGTCAAGTGAATGTAGCCCGCGGGTTAGAAATTTTTCCGAATTTAGGAATTTTTTTCACCCCCACATTCTTCTTTATTTTCATATCCTGTAGATCTTGATGGGCCCAATCTCTATCTTTGGAATTAGATTCACTCATACATGTTCCTATCAGAAGTTCTGCAACATTCTTCTTTGTGCGCATCGCATCAATTACATGGCTTACGCGATAATATTTCCAATATGACAAATAAAAAAATATTGATCACTTAGACCACTGCTTCTATTTACTTGGGTCATTCGAATCCCCCTAGCTTTATACTTTAGATTTACAAATTGGGAATGTTTGCCTATGTACCTATTCCCCACTGTCGCAGCCACCGCCTTCATCTCAATCTGCTGACTAAAAATTCGAGCAGGTGGCATTCTGTGCTCGTGACTAATAGGCAAAAAGTTAGACTTATCGTTCCTAAAAGGGTGATTGGTCGGCAAAAATCTACGATGACATGTGTAAATCATATTGCGACTATGTTGTAGCCAATAAGCTTCAGTTTCCTCCCCATATAATGGACATCCATAAAAACCATGAACATTATAATTAGACAAGGTCCCATAAGAAGGAAGGTCGTGGATCGTCCACATCATCACTACATTAAGTGTGAACTCTTCACCCTTATGAGTGTCAAACGTCGTCATGCCTTTACCCCACAACTCTTTAAGTTATTTGATTAATGGTGCTAACAATATATCAATATTATCACTGGGATCCTTCGGTTCGGGTATCAACAAAGATAATAATGTGAACTCTTTTCTCATGCATAGTGTCGGAGGGAGACTTAAAGGCCCTATGATAATTGGGCAATAACTCTGACCAGCACTTAAATTATCAAAAAGTTTAAACCCGTCGATTGAGATTGCAAGAGTTGCACGGGTCCTTTACTACTTCACATATCCAGAGGTTAATTAAATGGATGACGCATCAAATTCCCACCCACCTCGCATCGACCGTGCCATGTCATGGCCTCCGTTATCCACAATACTGTAAAAAACCGTTTTAACCATGTCCAAGTTCGAAAATACTTAAATTACTTTTGTGGTACTTGCGAGAAGTTGCAATTTTTTTCATGTTTGACCTTTCCATTCTCACAAAACCACGTATCTTGACTCACTACATATACGGTATTCATCCTTATTTTCATGCTCATTGTAGTACAATATACAATCATAGTTCCAGGCATGAGTAGATTTATATTTCAAACCCAAACCCCTCAAGCTCTTCTTCATGGTAGGATAATTGTCAAGTAACGTGTTCTCTTTTGGGAGAAATTCATTAACCCACTTAAAAAATTTGGTTATGCTGTTCCCAGATAAACCCAATTGACTCTTTAAATTGTTCGAACCAATCATTGCATATAATATCAAGTGATCTTCATTGCAATCTTTATATAATAATTTAGCCGCATCGGCTTTCAAGCATATGTATTCTCGATCTCATGGAAGTTGAACATCAAATTGTTCATTATTCGTATATGTAGGTTGGTGATTGTAATGGTTATGGAGTCCGTAAGCATCATCAATTAAATTGGTCAATGGATGATGTGTTGGTGAATCATGCACCACTTCCACTCGTTAGGGTTCCGTTATGCTGCCAGGTACCGACAATTCTTTCGGAACATAAGGTATATTTTCTTCACAATGGTATGTCCATATTTTATAGTCTTGACAGATTCCCCACTTTATAAAATGCAACTCAATGTCTTCCAATGACTTATATTTTTCATCTATACAACGGGTGCACGGAAACAAAATCATGTCGCTTTTTAGGATTTTTGAAAGGGTACTTAACAAATTTTTAAACGCCCTTTACATGATTAATTGTCATTCGGTTAGTCTCACCCATCCACTCTTTGTATTATGGTAAATCCATATGTAATAATCTTCAAATTTCATTCCCGTGGTAATAGATTAAAAAAATATTATTACAACTGAAACAAAAATAATATTCTTATAATTGAAAAAAATATTATTACACCTGAAGTAAAACCAATATTCTTATAAAAAATTATTACAACTGACACAAAAAATTATTTTTGCAACCGAAATAAAATAAAATGTTATTAGAACTTGGTCAACAAGTAAACTGGCCGAACAATAAAAGAGTTTGCATAATTCCTCAATTCCCTCTCTTCCCCACTATCAACGATTAGTAGTACATCTCCACAATCGGTGTATATTTTATTGACCATTATTTGAGACTCACCCTTCCCCAAATCTTAGCCATGTACTAGAGTTATAGAAACCATGTACATTAGTGTGCACACCCCCAACAATCCTCGTATTGCTCATGTCCCTAAAATAACACTATTCACCATATTCTCTATGAGTTGTTTATGATGATCCAAATCTCGTGACAGATCGAGCATAAAAAAGAGGAATGTTTGAGGAGTTAACATTTGGGAGGGGAATGTTGGAGGAGTTGGCATTTGGGAGGGAAATTTTTGTTAAGGCTGCATTTGGCAGGGAATGTTGAAGTAGGCAGTATTTGGGAAGGGAAACTTAAAGGAGAAAGATAGGGGAAATCTTGAGGAGGAGGTTAAGGGTAAATTTGAGGAGGCATTGGGGGCTATAACCTTGAAAAGGGCTTAAAAGTTTCCCAATTTGATCCGATAAGATTCCCCGATTACTTTTAATCTCCTGGACATCCCCAACGGTCATGAACAGTGTTTCCTCAGTGGATGAGATACGATTCTTTACCGAAAAAGATATTCCACAAAAGGTGTGGTGTGTTGAAATTTTATTTTTGGAATATGTGAACCAACACTTCTCGTCCTCCCCCTTTTGTTCTTTCCAAAGATCTGGATCAGAGCATCATTTTCATGGTTAAAGTCATGAGTAGGGATCGAATTGGACTAACTACTGATGGCTTCTAACAATTCATCATCTTAGCCAAGTGTAGCGAGAATTTATTATCTTGGTCCTTTCAAGCATAAATGAATAAGTTGGCCCCATTTAGTTATTTACCAGCATATGGACCATCCTTTGTCCTACTCCCCCATTCATTCTTCAAATCCTAATAAGATTTGGATCCCAGCCTATGGATATCAGTTTTTTGTGCCCTATTTTTTTTTGCTCCCTTTACACCAACTTTTTCTCCCTCGCCTCATTATCCAAAAAATATTCACTGTTCCACTGACATTTCAACATTAGGATGCACTCTCTCTTTCAAAGTCAAAATATCAGATCTCACTGCCTCATTTGGGAATTTTTTTTCCTAAGTTTTCTCCTGTAGGTCCTCAATTCTTCAGCAAGACAAGATAGAACCTTACTCTTAGAGTTGTAAGACATTAGAATATGTTCAATGTGTCTGATCTCCATACATTCGGTATTAGTTTTTAAGAACCGGTGAACTTTTGCAGATTGCCAACTAGGAGGAAGGGTATATATGATTGATATGTACATATTGACGCGACTTAAATGTGTCTCAAGTGTGTGCTTATATAGGCTTAAGTGCAAGCCTGTCGTGTAAGTAATAAACTCGATAAAACGGATTTGAATCCACAAGGAAATAGGATGAATACTCGTGACGACAAACGGTAAGACGGTCAACCCTAACTTTACTCTAAAAAGAACTGAAAGAGATGATCGAAGAAGGAATATTTCTATCAACTAAATGCAAAAGAATTAAACTAATTATGAAACTAAACGTGAAAGAGTAATCAAATTATGATTTATTAAATATGAATGGGAAAAAATAGGTTAGAATGCAATCCCCCGACCCTAGTACGTTTATCGGCTATAAACTAGATGTAAATTAAATAATTGATAAAATCCAATCTTTATTAATCTCAAGCATTACATATATGATGGTACTAGCCCGCATCATACATAATCAAACGTAAGAATAACGCAGTGTCGTAGTAGCAACACGCGTGTTGCATTTTTAAAAATCTTGGTTACCTAGGGAAAACAAGATCAAAAGTCCTACAATAGTTGTGATCACCATACAACACGATTCGGTCATTTACTTAATTCAAAGAACTAATTTTACACACATGCAAACCACATCGAGTTGGGTTCATGCATCCCACCCCTAAAAAGTCTAACCTAACATGGGGTAATTAACATAAACTAGGGTTTCTACGGTGCATGCAACTGAACTCATGAACAAATTACTTCTAAATAAGAACAAATATGTAAGATCTACTGTGAATAAACTAATTATGCAAGAACTATCGAAATTAAATAATAGAGAAAAGAAAGAAATCAACTTTACTGAAAAATAGTAATTGAGAATTAACACCTGAAATTTGTAAGCTTCTAGGTTTCTTCTTTACTTTCTCTCTTTAAAACTATGTAAAAAGAAGCTCTACATATTCTGGGATTCGCTTTGAATAAATAACCTACGAAATTACAAGATTTTTAGTCATGCAAGACTCTAACAAAAAAATAGGATAACTACATATTTTAACCTCCGGACCAGCCCGACCTGATATTTCGGTTTGGTCCAGTGTATACCGGACCGATTAGTTTTCTCTTAATATCTGATCGGTCCACTTCACGCAGGGTATTCAGTGAGTTTTAAGGGTCCAGACTGGTTCATTTTTTATGGGACCCAGATCGGTCCATTTCACAAGACTTATATAGTGACTTCAAAGGGGCTGAATCGGTTCGTTTATGGTGAAATCGGGATCGGTACGGGTCCTTGGGTCAATTTCTCTTCATTCTCTCATCAATTTCTCATGATTATATCACATCTTTCAAGGCTCATAACTTTTGCTCCAGGACTCAAATTTTGACATCGTTTCTTCCTACGTGCTTAAAGATCGAGGCCTTCAATTTTCATTTTGGGTCCTCGTCCGGATTCCAGTTGCAAATTACTCCTTTACCCATTTAACTTTTCTTTTTTTCTTTTTTTCTTTGCTTTCAATTTCTTTCTTTCTCTCATGCATTAAATACTCGTAAAATTTATGCAAAATACACAAAACTCGGGGTACTTGTTAAAAGGTTCCAGTATCACAAATATGAGATAAATCAACACATTTTACATCGCCTGCGGTGATAAGAACTTCTAAATTCAAACCCCCTAACTTACAACTTTGATCATCCCGAGCAATGTGAAAGAATCAAAAGCATAGTCAAACTCTAACTAGGGATAAAATACCTCTTTTGCGGGTAAATGATTGCATTTAGCATATGCATCAGGCCTTTAAACCCCTGGGTTACCCTAGTAGGACGAGTTGTATCTCATGAGGTTTTTTAGTGAAAATACCCACAAAATTCATTTTCGACTCTAGAAAACTCAAAATATCTAAAAATTGGACAATTTAAAATCCCCAAAAAATAGTCACCTTAAAATCATATTCATAAGCCTCAAATCAGAGTGTGTGTGTGTGTGTATGCGAAACCGAAAATCAAAACGCAAATTTCCACCGATTGATCATTACGTTACTTTTCCTAAAATACGCTCTGATTCAAATGCTCGCGAGATACTCTCACAAACGAATCACTCGGAATGTGGCTATTTTCTCTTTGTATGTGTGATATAAGGAGTAAATGCATTGGACACAATTCATGCACACCATTTGAAAGAAAAATATTTGAGGTTAAAAGATCTTTTCATCGGACGATGGTTATTGGGAAACGGGACATGTCATCTCTTTTTCACATCATTCAATTCTCTTTTATTATATTTTATGCCTTAGCTCTCCACGCGGTAATTAATTTCGCTAAATGGACCGAGTTAGGACTTTCTTTGGGTTTAAGGTGTACTTGGGTAAAATGAGAATGGTCAAAAAATTCGAAATTGGAAAAATTTCCTTCAGTGCTTTTTCTAGGCTTTTGCTCATTTTCTCTTCTTTTTCTATTTTTTCTGATTTCACATTTATCTTGCAATTTTTGTTGAGCATTATTCTATTTTTTTCATGCCCATTTTTATACATTTTTCGGACTGTATTTCTGACTTTTCACTTTTCACAATTCCGGGCCAATTAGGTTTTTCGGATGTCAAACGAAAGGAAAACACTTATTAGGGCCAATTGGGGTTGCAAAAGGGATGCACTTTTCATTAATTTTCTGGTCAATATTTTTGGGTCTCAAACGAGGGCTTACTTCATTGTCCAAAATTGATAATTTCTTTACCATATGCATCTCGAGATTACGTTAAGTTTAGAGATATATTTAGCGCGCTTTTCGAGACAGCATCTCACACGTTTTCTGTAACCGTTCAAAGCAAGGGTATTGAGATCCGCAATGGCTTTTTTAAATGCTAAAACAAACTTTGAGTTAACCATTAACTCGGATTGATTTAAAATACTCTCAAAAAGTGATAGGCTCGAATTCTCACCGGGTTGGTTAATCTCCACACGAATTCGTTAAGTCGTCAATTTTCGCTCAATTTTCATCTTTGGTCAATTTCGGCTTTGTGCATTTGATTTTTTTTACAAATTGAGACAAAAAAAAATTGTGTCATTTTTTAAGCTTTTAAATTCCAATTTTCATTTATTTTGGAGAAAAATATATATTTTTCAAACTTTTTCAATGTTTTTGGAAATTTTCAAAAAAATTTATTTTTTGGGGGGCATTTTTTTTTAAGTTTTAGTAATACGCACTTGTCAACCTGCCCCCCAACTTAGACTTTTGCATTGTCCTCAAGCAAAAAGGACGAAAATCTGACTAAGAGGGAATTAAAAGTGCGAAGAAATAAATTGAACAAATAGTAAAAAACGCAGAATTCTTATATTAAGAACAATCATGTGTTATAAGACGATAAGAAAAACCAATAGCCAGCTGTTACACCCAGAGAAAGACAACATAAACACAACCAACACGTTAAAAACACTAAACAAGGGCTTTACTAGGGCGTTGGGTGGGAGCTACCGGGCGCATTAGGGTCGTATGGGTCATAAAAGTAAGTTGGTGGTGGTGTACCCATAGACATACGATACATCTCAGCTTGAAGGCGATGCATCATACTTGTGTTGCACTAGTTTTGCGTGATGAAATCGTCTAAGCGCGTCTCCACCGATGAAAGGAGTCTGTCAAAATCTGCACCCGCGGGCTCAAAATCTGAATCAACGTCCACATCATACTCCTCTCCACCTTCCCCCATCTCAATATTCGCCTCCTCCTCCTCCTTCTTGTCACTATCATCATCATCCGACTCATCATCATCACCTCGTCATCGTCCGAATCCTTCTGAGCTGCCCTTCATGCCGGTAGAATCTCTCGTTGCTTCTGAGTTTTTGTACGTGTGCCCTGCCCAAGACGGTTAGGAAGGCAAGGAAAATCGATGGGAGCCTCAATGTCGGCATCTGCTAGGATGGACGTGATGAGTCGGGCATACGGGAGAGGGGTTTTACCCTTTTGGCCCACGACCGCATAAAATATGTCTTCATAAATTGTTTGGTTCAGGTGGATTGGGGTGTTGGGGTCAAAAAGGTGATAAAGAAGGGTTTCTTGATGCGGGCGCATGGTTGAGTCATTGGAGGTTTGGAGTATATTCGCGCACATAATTTGAAAGGTGATGCACGCTTTGTCACTTAGCCAGCCCACCGGGAATGTCTCGGTAGTCCATGGTGTGCCGGGAGCAATACGGTACATTCATAAGTCCTTGTCAAGGGTAGGGATGTGGTTGGGATATGTGTATGCGAAAGGGATTGGAACGTCTTTGGTTGCTAATTTCTGGATGAGAATATCCAAGGAGAATGGGACGCGAGTGCCGCCCACATATGCCTTGGAGACGTTATGCCCTGTTCGGACTAGGGAGCCATAAAAAGCTAGTACTTTCGATTCCCACACCGCCCCATTTGGCTCATTAAGGAAATGAAATCAACCATTTGCCATGAAGAGATTGGTGACGAAATTAGGCATCTTGGGCCACATAACTATGCTCTCCATGTGTAATTTGCGAGATGGGCTGAAGAAATGCTCACACCATACTCGTTCTTGAAGGGAGATGTGCGGGCTCACCGTCATTGAGAATCTCGATGGAGTTGTATATTTGGGGGAGGTATTGGTTGGCCATGCTAACAGAAGGAAAATTGGTTGTATGGGATATTTTAGAGAGGGAGTAAGAGAGTGGTGGTGGAAGAGGGTGAAAAGGGGGGTATTTATAAATGGGGAGAGGAGGTGGGTTGTTATTTTTTGAAGGAAAAGGTTTGGGGGGAATGGGGGATGGGTTTGGAGGGAAAATGGATGGGGGGAGTGGTAGGGGACAATATGGGAGGGAAATTGAGGGATTGAGTGAAAAGGGGGGTGAACCTAGGGAATATAAGAGATTGCAGAAACCGGATCGATTCAGGTTACCGAGATAGGACCAGATCGGATCATTTTTTATTGTTAAATTTTTCAAAAATGGATTGATTCGGGTTCCCAAAACTGGACCGATACGGGTTCCCATAAAGGATAATTTTGTTCCTTAACTTAGAATGCTCTTCTCTCTAAAACCTCGGATGTTTATACCATTATTCCTACGCATGATCGACCTAAAACCTCGCAACGCTTAATCAAAACCCTATATGCTTTCTCAAAATGTGTGGTTGTGTTCCTATACCTAACCTCTCATGACTTAAACTATGGACTCTAACTACCCTAACCGACTCACATCTATTATACACAAGAATTCACCCCACGTGTCGAGGGTACGACGACCTCTTTGTTATAGCTCATTCAACCTCGTAAATGGGGTTCGATAACCAAATGGTATCAAATTCATCCACACACGCCTCTAAATATGGCTTTAGGCATTGCCCATTATCTTTGAATGTATTTCCCCTCTTTGGATCTTCGAGTTCCACAACTCCATGGGGGAATACCTTCTTCACGATGAATGGTCTAGTCCATCTAGTCCACAATTTACCCAGAAACAAATGAAGCCTAGAGTTGTAGATAAGTACTTTTTGTCCGAAACTAAACTCCTCGAATCGGATAATCTTGTCATGTTCAATTTTCATCAATTATTTAAATATCTTAGCGTTCTCATACGCATCATTTCGTATCTCTTCCAACTCATTCAATTGAATCTTGCGAGCTTTATCGACTATATCTAAGTTGTAGTTGAACCTCTTAATGGACCAATAATGCTTGTGTCCTATCTCTATGGGGAGATGGCAAGGCTTTCCATACACAAAGAGAAAAGGAGACATCCCAAGGGGGTTCTTGTATACGGTGCGATAAGCCCATAACAAATCATTCAATCAAAGGGATCAATCTTTCCAGTTAGGATCGATGATCTTCTCGAGGATGTTCTTGATCTCATGAGTCTCCAACTCGGCTAGACCATTCGTTTGTGGGTGATAAGTAGTTCCAACCTCCTGGACGACCCCATACTTTCTCATAACTTCTCAAATAGCTTGTTGCAAAAATGCTTGCCTTTATCATTAATTATCGCCTTCGGAGCACCAAAACGAGAGAGTTTGTGTTTTTTCAAGAACATTACCACCACTTTGTTGTCATTTGTTTTGGTAGGTATAGATTCCACACATTTATAAACATAGTATACCGCAACAAGGATGTATAGGAATCCAAAGGATGGGGTAAAATCACCCATGAAGTCAATACCCCAGCAATAAAAAATCTTAATAATGAGTATGGTGGTTAGTGGCATTATGTCTCGTCGGGTAGTGGCTGTCATTCGTTGACACCTATCGGAATATTTGCAATAATTACTAACATCTCGGAACATTGTGGGCCAATAGATTATGCTTTGAATAATTTTAGCGACCGTCATTTTCATCAAAAAATGACCTTCATAAGTTTCCAAATGATAAAATTGAATGACTTTTGGTATCTCATCATCCGGTACACATCGTCGGATGATTTGGTCTGCATAATATTTGAAGAGGAATGGATCATCATAGAAAAACATATGTGACCAAGTAATAAACCTATTCTTCTCTTCCGGTGTCCAGTCGGGAAGGATGGCTCTCGTGAAAAGATAATTAACTATATCCGCAATCTAGGGGAGAGAAGAGGTAGCAAATAACTTCTCATCCGAAAAGTATTTGTCTATGGGTAAGGGATCACTAGGCACGTCAGATGAAAGTCAGGAAAAATGATCGGCAACGACATTTTCTACTCATTTCTTGTCTTTAATAGAGAGATTAAACTCTTGTAGGAGTAGGATCCACCTTATAAGGTGCGGCTTCGCATCTTTCTTGGCAAGGAGATATTTTAGAGTTGCGGGGCCAGTGAAGCATGTGATGGGGGAACTAATGAGGTATGAGCGAAATTTATCTAGGGAAAACACTACCGCTAGAAATTCTTTGTCTGTGGTGGAGTAATTGAGTTGCGGTCCGATTAAAGTCCAGCTAGTGCAGTAGATGACATGAGCTTTTTTATTTTTCCTTTAGCCCAAAATAGCCCCTATCGCAAAATCACTCGAATCACATAGAGGCTCAAATGGTAAGGACTAATCCGGAGCTTGCATGATGGGAGAGGAAACAAGCATGCTTTTCAATTTATAAAACGCACATTAGCATGCGTCATTCCATTCAAATGGGGTGTCCTTCATAAGAAGGTTACTCAAGGGTATAACGATGGCGCTGAAGTCCTTGATAAACATTCTACAAAACTCCGCGTGGCCCAAGAAATAACGTACATCTTTTAGTGATTTTGATGGGGGTAACTCAACTATGACATCAATTTTATCCCTATCTACTTCAGTTCCTTTGGACGAAACAATCTGCCCAAGAACTATTCCTTCGGCAACCATAAAATGGCACTTCTCCCAATTCAGCACCAATTTCTTTTCCACACACCGGGTAAGTACTCTCTCTAGATTCGCTGAGCAAAAATCAAAAGAGGTGTCAAAAACGCTGAAGTGATCCATAAAAACTTCAAGTCCTCTTTCAATCATGTCACTAAAGAGACTTAACATGCACCTTTGAGAGGTCGCGGGTGCATTGCATAATCCAAATGTCATACGTTTGTAGGCAAATGTGCCAAAAGGACATCTGAAAGTCGTCTTCTCTTCGTCAAGTACATCTAACTCTATTTGGTTATATTCGGAATAACCATCAAGGAAGAAATAGTATGGGTGTCCCTTTACTCTTTCTAGTATTTGGTCGATGAATGGTAAGGGGAAATGGTCTTTGCTAGTGCCCGCATTGAGTTTTCAGTAATCAATGCAAACGTGCCACCCAGTGGTGGTACGTTGGGGAATTAGCTCACCCTTGGCATTGTCAACCACAGTCATACTTGACTTCTTCAAGATAACTTATATAGGACTCACTAATTTACTATCCGAGATTGGGTAGATGATCCAAGCATCCAACAGCTTAATAATTTCATCTCGCACTACCTCCTTCATAGTAGGATTCAATATTCTTTGCATTTTCCTCGAGGGCTTCACATTCTCCTCGAGTTGGATTTTATGGGTACAAATCAAGGCACTTATACCTTTGAAATTTGTTATGCACCAACCAAAATCACTTTGGTACTTCCTCAAAATTTCCAACAATTTACCCTCTTGCTCTTTATCTAGGATAGAGGAGACAACAAAAGTAAATGTCTCATCTTGGAGGGTAGTTGCTTTAATTCGATGGTAGGAAATTTTTCATCGAAGGGAATCGAGCGTGACTCCCTCGGTGGTAGTTCCTTAAATCTAAAAACCCAGTTTACATCTCTCACGTCCTCATCCGACTCTCTATCATCTAATATCTCTCTCAAATCCTCTATCTCCCTCTCGAAGTCGGTGTACATACCCTCACTCTTAGTACTCGATATAAGGCACGCTCCTAAGGAAACTCCATTAAAATTTTCCTCTATTTTCTCCTCTAAGATCTACTCAATAAGATCTACTACATGAAAATCATCCTGATCATACACATGTTGGGCGATGTTGAAGATGTTTGTCTTTAAGGTCATGTTCCTGAAAGTCAGTTGCGTTTGCTCATTTCGAGTGTTAATCAAGGTGTTAGCCATAGCTAAGAATGGTCGCCCAAGGATAATGGGAACATAGTTACTTGAGTATAAAGGAGGGATCCTTATCCCAAATGAGAAAATCTATTAGGAAGTACAAGGAGTCAACTTGGACTATCACATCCTCGATAATACCTCTTGGTATCTTCAGCGTATAATCCGCAAGTTGGAGAGTGATCTTTGTGGGCGGTCACCCAAATCAAGTTGCATATAAATGGAATAAAGGACAATGTTGACACTCACCCTTAAATCTAGTAAGGCCTTTTCAATTCGGTTCTCTCCTATGATGCAGGAAATAATAGGTGCACCAGAATCTCTGAACTTTGGTGGGATATCATTGTGTAAAATAGAGCTCACATTTTGTGCTGGGAACATGTTTTTCTTTACCTTAAGCCTTCTTTTCACCATGAATAAGTCCTTGAGAACTTTAACATAGGCGACAATTTTCTTTGTGGTGTCGAGGAAAGGTAAATTCAGCTTGATTTCTTTAAAGATCTCTAGCATATCATCACAGGGGATTACTATTTGATGGGGAACTAACCATTGAGGAATTGGCGTGACGGTGGGTGGTTTCACTATGAATTCAGCCACTCTCCCCGTAAGTCTTTAGACGTCTTTGATACTCCTCGGTGTCTTCATGTCAAGCAGAGCCTTAATTTTCTCAGGGTTTGCTTCAATTCCTCTTTGATTAACAATGAATCCAAGGAACTTTACAGCTCCTACCCCGAAGACACACTTCGCGGGGTTGAGTTTCATCCTGTATGAGTCCATAATATCGAAGGTCTTTTCGAGGTCAGCCACATGAGTGCAAGCTTTAAAGCTCTTCCTCAGCATATCGTCTACATACACCTCCATAGTCTTACCTATTTTCTCTTCGAACATCTTATTTATAAGACGTTGGTATGTTGCCCCTGCATTTTTCAGGTCGAAGGGCATCACTTTGTAACAGTACGTCCCTTTGCCGGTAATGAAGGTTGTCTTCTCTGTGTCTTCCGCATCCATGAAGATTTGGTTATAGCCTGAATACGCATCCATGAAGCTCATGAGCTCATGCCCTATAGTAGCATCCACCATCTGATCTATTCGAGGTAAGGGGTAGCTGTCTTTTGGACAAGACTTGTTCAGGTAAGTGAAATTAACACACATTCTCCACTTCCCATTGGCCTTGGGTACGATGACTGCATTCATTAACCACTCCGGATATATGACTTCTCTTATAAATTCAGCCTCTTCTAATTTTTTGACCTCTTGACCGATGACATCGTACTTCTCCCTGGAGTAGACTCTTCATCTCTGCTTGATAGGCCTGGCGTCTTTCATCACGTTGAGCTTGTGACTTATGACCTCAGGGTTGATGCCAGGCATCTTTGCGTGACTCCAAGCAAAGGCACTCTGCCTCCTCCAGAGGAAGTTTATCAGCTCTTCCTTGATTTTTGACTTTAGGGCTTTATCGACTTGGATGGTTTTTTCTGGCTCGTCCTCATTGAGGACGATGGATTCTACCTCTTCCGCGGCCTCTCCCTTCTTCAAATTTATCTCATCTCTTGGGTCAAGTGTATCAATGCTATAAGTGGTGGTTGCCCTCTTATAGGCCTCTCTCTCTTCGGCCGAGTTGAAGTAACATTCTCGCGCTATGGTCTGGTCACCTTGCACTTCCCCTACCCCATAGGGAGTCGGGAATTTTAGCATTTGGTGGACCGTCGATGGCACAGCTTCAAACTCTTTAAGGGCCACTCTTCCTATGATGAGGTTATAGGCCGAGAAGACGTTCTCGTCCATTATGAAAATTTGTCTTCCTAGTCAACCTCTTAGGCCACTCATCACCCATCCGTACGTCCATCTCATACATGCCTAATGGGTGGACCTCTTTTCCACTGAAGCCCATCAAGGGGTGCTGATAGGGTACCATCCTTGCTCTACTAAGACATAGGCTCTTGAAGTAAGGCCAAAACAACACGTCTGCTGAGCTCCCCCCGTCCACGAGGATCCTCTGCACCTCGCACCCATACACCCTTGTTATTATTACCAAAGGGTCATCGTAGGGGGCTAAGATACCTTTGAAGTCGAGTCTGGAGAACCCAACTATAAGGGTATCCATGTCCACCTTCTTTCTCTTTTGCACTGTATCGGAAGACGTTAGATTTATAACCTCAAGCTTGGCTACTGACTTGGTCTCTACTACGTGAGATTTCCTGTCAGCCACTTCAGATCCACCCCCGGCGAGTCCTCCACATATGGTGTCAACACCAAAGGAGATCATGCTAACCCTCCTCACCGGGGTGTTATCATCTTTCGGTGGAAGATTCGGATCATCTTCATCATCCCCTTCTGAACCATAGTCTCTTCTGGATGGGACATTATCACGGCATCTGTCATTTCTCTTTTTCTTAGGGTCATCTCTTCCACCTTTAGGAGCTTTACCGTCCACATACTTCCTCAACTTTCCAGATTTTAACATCTTTTCAATCTCATCCTTCAAGGCAAAGCATTTATCAGTAACGTGGTCATGGTCCTGGTGGAACTCACACCACAAGTTTTTGTTCCTCTTATGTGGTGGGGCCTTCAGTTTCTCTGGCCATCTTAGGGTCCTATCATTCTTGATCTCGTTGAGGATGTGCTCACAACTCACAGTTAGAGGAGTATAGTGAGCGAACTTATCATCACTCGACCTCTTATTTCCATCTTTCTTTCTTTGGGACTTCCCACTACCACCGCGATTCTCATCCTCATACTTGGCGGCCATTGCCTCTTCTGCATTCACGACTTTTCTCGCAGTTTCCAGTAGCTCTGCCATAGACCTAGGAGGATCTTCTGCAAGTTTCCACAACAACTTTCCTTTCTGAAGCGGTCATGGATATATTTTCTTCGTAGTCTTCAACCTCAAGTTTCTTTTTGTTGAACCTAGCAATGTAGTCTCTTAGGCTCTCTTCCTTGCTTTGCTTGACATACAGTAGGTGAGTGGTCTTCTTTTGAGATCTTACCCCAAAGAAGAAGTTGTGGATGAATCGTTCGGCTAAGCCCTTGAAGTTCTCAATTGAGTTCTTCGAAAGAGAAGTAAACCAGTTGTGCGTTGCTCCTGTCAAGGTCCCAGAGAAGGCCCTACACTTCATCTCCTCAGGTATTGAGTAGATGTTCACCGCTGACTGATACATCTCAACATGGTGTACAGGGTTTGTGCTACCGTCATACTTGGGAGACACCACCAGTGGTTTGAACTTAGCAGGGGTCAGGAATCTCACTATCTTAGCCACAAATGGAGAGCCTTCTGAGTAACCCCTTTATAGGGGGTCCCTACTTTTGATGAGGTCTCCTATCTTCTCCTTAAGACATTGGATAGAGTCATTCCATGGTCTCCTGTCATCGACTTGGTCGAGGTTGTCCCCATCCACCTCCAAGGGAAGGACTGTGGGTTCCTCTGCCGCTGCACAACGTCGGCTGTTGACCTCTTCCTGGTCTTTCCCCCTTCTTTCACAGGGTCGGCCTTGGTCAGGCCGACCTTGCCTGTCTCCTCTTTACGAGGATGTTGTGCTTCTTGACCTGGATAACCTCCGTCTTAGGTCATTCACTGGGCCTAACCTCTCAAAGGCTGACCCTCTGCTCAATCGATCAAAAGCTGACCCTATTTATTGGGACTCTTCACCTCTTCGGCCGACACAACCTTGGATCTGCTGAAGAGGACGTACCGTGTTATTAGACACCTCATAAGGCTCCCAATAATCTTCGGAGGCCTCTTCCGCCTCCAGATCGTCATACCTGTCCTCCAAGCAAGGGTTTCCTTGCCTCCCCAGGCGTAAGAGCCTAGTGTCAGTGACGTCCCTCCTCCGCTGGGGTGCAGGTTGGTCTTTTATTGGTGCCTGGGGTGGTCCCCTGGCATCAGGATGAGGCTGGACCGCTGCCGAAGTGATTATTTCCGGTGAAACTCCAGGTGGCCTCATCATAGTTTGGCTGAGCTATGCAAATTGCTCCTGCATAGCTTGCTGCATTGCAGCCAAAGACCTCAAGGTTGCGGCCAACTCCGCCATTTCGGACTGAGGTGGTGCCTGGATGGAACTGGGCCCTCCCCCACCAGGCGACGAAAGAGGCGGTGGCAATTCTGGTGCCATGTGTTAGCAATAAAGAGCTTGAGTAGCAGGTGAGCTTAATACCTTAAAGGACCTCTTTCAATGGTGAAACAGCTCCACGCAAGGGGTGGTGCCTGGTTCACCATTAGAGTCTCCGGTGAGGTTAAGCTGAAAGAGTAAGAGACAGCTTCTCGTTCCCACAGACGGCGCCAAAATGATGATGCTGGAAATAGCACCACCCTTCAAGGTGTTTGTGAGATCAATTCAATGTTAACAATGGCAGCATAGGGTATACACACACATAGTAGAAGGAGATGAGGAGAAGATGATTTACACCGTAGTATAAGTGGTTCAGCCAATTAGGCCTACGTCCACTGTGCAAGTGTATGATGTGTATTAATATGTGAGGGCACTAATGGCCATAAATACAATCTCAAGTTTTCTCTCTCTACTGTGTATTTGAACAGAGTTTCAGCTAGGGTTGCCAAAATCGGATCCTTTACAAGGTAGAGGATGACCTCTATATATAGTACCTGGGGGGTGTAATGTATCCCCCCATGCATCCAATGAGCATGTGTGTGTTGATCTAGCCAATCTAATGAAGACATCTGTCACTGTCACATGTAGAGAATGATGATGAAATATTCCCTCCACGTGGGGGGAATGATTTGTTATAACTAAATTGTGTCCACGTGTCCTTATCCACACATAAACAAATAAGAGCTCGGCCTGCGCTTGGTCATGACCTCGGCCGAAGGTAGGCCGAGGTTGATAAGGTCTATGCTCATTCAATCTGAGATGAGCCATGGAGGTCTCGGCTTTGATGAAGACGAGTCAAGGAAATGGGGTCGGCCCGGGGTTGGCCGAGGCTATGCTTGGAACATCGACTGATTTGCTGATGAGGTCGATCTTGGTAGGGGTGTCATCCTGTTACCTCGGCCTACCCCGGGCCGAGGTTGTCATTTCCAGGTGAGATGAAGAGCTGCTGAATACTGTGATACGTGCATCTCCCCCTTGAGATTTGTAGTGGTTTCGGCCTGGGCCGGCCCTCCTATGACCGAGGCTGCTGGTCTCCGATCAAGGCTCTTCCAACGTTGGCCCTGTCTTCGACCGAGGTTGGTGTCTCGGAGCCGAGGTGACACTTGATGACAAATCATTATTTTCACTCTCCTTCAAGGGGGCATCTTCGGCCTCTTTCGTGCTGAGCGAAACCTCCTTTAAATTAGGTGTGTCATGTGGGGGAGGTGATAAATCAACAACTCTCCCACTACGTAGAGTGTTGATGGCTTGACATTGCTCTTGATTCTCTATGGATGTAGAGCTAACATTAGTTTGACTTTGAGGAAGTCTTTGGCATTGGGCCAAAAATTTACCCTTCTTCGAATACTCAACGATGATTGCTACTTATAGATATTCGAAGTTATGTCAGTGAGCATGCGATAATACTTAGCATTGTTTGCATTTTGGGACTAGATGAATTGGTTTATAGTATCCTCGATATTTCTCTTCGGTGGAGTGATATACGGTCCGGGAGGTGGTGATTGCATATGTGGAGCTTGTTGAAAGTGTGGGGGTGGAGGAGGGTCAACATATGAATTAGGATTCAACGTAGCATGTTGTTGCCCGTAGATAAAATCGGGATGGTTTTCCATGAAGAGTTGTAAGATTTCCTGTGCGGGGCATCGAAATTACCCTTAAGTCCTCCTACTCCACTCACTTGCTCCTGAAGCATAACTTTGTAGGTAGGTTTCTTCGGGCATTCTTCTTTTGAATGTCCCACCTCACAAATAGCACACACCTTTTCTATGGGAGTATGGATGGAGTTGGTTGGCTCTCTTACTCGTACATCGAGCATTTCTCTCATTCTCCTCTTAAATTGGTTTAGTCGATGGTCTAACGAAGTATCTTTGTCTACGTGGTATAGAGCGGATGCAGAAGGAGTGGTGGACACTTGACGAGGTCACTAGTTTTCATTAGGATCAGATGTGTCCCACTTTTGAGTAGTCTCGGTGATATATTTTAGGTGGATCTCAACATCACTAGCATCCAGCTCGAAAAAGGGTCCATCACACATATTTTCAACGACTTGCTTGGAGTTGATATTCAGCCCATTACGAAAGAACGAGATAAGTTGTTGTTTATCAAGACCATGGTGAGGGCATGAAGTGACTAACTCGTTAAAGCGATAATGACATCGATCGAATGACTCATTTTCTAGCTGTCAAAAAGTTTGAATTTGAGCCCTAATGGAGTTCGTTTGATGAGAAGGGAAGAAATTTTTGATAAATTTGGATTGCAACTCATTCCACGACGTAATTGAGTTTGGAGATAAAGACCATATCCATGTCTTAGATTTGTCCTTTAGCAAGAAAGGAAAAAGGTTGAGATGGATCACATCTTTTGTGCATGTTTGATCGCTAAAAGTATCACACGCCTCCTCAAACTCACGAAAGTGGAGATATGGTTTCTCCGACTCCATTCCATGATAAGTGGGAAATATTTGGATTATCCCATTCTAAAAGTGGAATTGCCTTGCATTATACGGGAGTGAATGCATCCCGGAGTGACTGATTGCTCGGGATATAAGAATTCTCTCAAAGGGCGATACGGTGCCTCTCCCTCACTCGTACCATAACTATCTTGATCAGACATGTCTCTCTCTTCAAGTGACTTAGTATCCTCACTCGGTGCGCTCATAGTGTAACTGAACGTGTAACTCGAAGGATCACACAAAGTGTGACTTGCTATGGAGTTTGGTGGTGTAGGCTGTAGAAATCAAAATTACGGAACGTTAGGAGTATGTGAGCTATCAGGATCGTACACAATAAACGAATTCTCGTAAATTCGATTTGAAATTGATTTAGGAGTTTTGCGGATTTTGCATGAAAGGACTTTGAGAAATGTGTATCTTTTTGGATTTTTTTATTATTTCTTATTTTGTTTTGGATTTTAATGAATTTTTGGTCAAATTTTTAGATTAACTCGATCTAACCTACATTTTACCTAAGTCCCCGGCAACAGTGCCCAAAACTTGACGCAACTTAAAATGTGTCTAAAGTGCATGCTCATATAGGCTCAAGTTCAAGCTTGTCGCATAAGTAATAAACTAGGTAAGATGGGGTCGAATCCACAGGGAAATATGACGAATACTCGTGATGACGAACAGTAAGACGATCAACACTAACCTGACTCTAAAAAGAAACAAAAAATATTATTGAAGTAAGAAAATTTCTATCAACTAAATGCAAGTTAATTAAACTAATTATGAAACTAAACATGCAAGAGTAAGCTAATTATGATTCATTAAATATGAATGGGAAAAAATAGGTTAGAATGCAATCCCTCGACCCTAGTACGTTTACCGACTATAAAACTAGCTATGAATTAAATAATTGATATAATTCAATATTTATTAATATCACGGATTACATATATGAGGGTACTAGACCGCATCATACAGAATCAAAAGTAAGAATAATGCGGTGTGGTAGTAGCTACATGCGGGTTGCACTCTTAAGCATCCCGGATACCTAGGTCAAACGAGATCAAAAGCCCTACAAAGGTTGTGATCACCACACAACACGATTCAATCATTTAATTAATTAATTCAGGGAACTAACTTTACACACATGAAAACCACATCTGTTTAGGTTCATGCATCCCAACCCCTAAAAAGTCTAGCCTAACATGGTTTATTTAATAAAAGATAAGGTTTCTACGGGGCATGCAAGAGAACTAGTGAAGAAATTACTTCTAAAGAAGAACAAATATGTAAGATCTACTAGGAATAAACTAATTATTCAAGAATTGTTGCATTTAAATAATAGAGAAGAGAAATAAATCAACTTTACTGCAAAAATTATAATTGGGAATTAACAACTGAAATTGTAAGCTTCTAGGTTTCTTCTCTACTTTCTCTCTCTAAAACTATGCAAAAAGAAGCTCTCATGTGTTCTAGGATTCGTTTTCAATAAATAACCTGCGAAATTAAAAGAGTTTTAGACATTTAAGACTCTAACTGGAAAATAGGATAACTACAAAATTTAACCTCCGGACCGATCCAGCCTGATATTTTAGTTATGTCCGGTGTATACCAGATCGGTTCGTTTTCTCTTAATATCGGATTAGTCCTCTTCATGCAGGGTATTCAGTGTGTTTTAAGGGTCCGGACCGGTTCATTTTTTATGGAACCCGAATCGGTCCATTTTAAAAGACTTATACAGTGACTTCAAAGGGGCCGTATCGGTTCGTTTATGGTGAAATTCGGATCAGTCCGGGTCCATGGGTCAATTTCTCTTCATTTTCTCATGATTATCTCATATCTTTCAAGGCTCATAACTTTTGCTCCGGGGATCGAATTTGGACGTCGTTTCTTCATACTTTCTTGTAGATCGAGGTCTTGAACTTTTATTTTGGGCCCTCTTTTGGATTCCAGTTGTAAATTACTCTTTTACCCATTTGAATTTTCTTCTTTGCTTCATTTTTATTATTCTGATTTCTTTCTTTCTCTCGTGCATTAAATACCTGTAAAATTTATGAGAAATACAAAAAACTCGGGGTACTTGTTGTTAGGTGTCAGTATCACAGATATGAGATAAATCAATGCATTTTACATCGCCCGAGGCAATAAAAGCCTCTGAATTAAAGGGATAAATCGGAAGAATTTATGCCTAATCAAATATCCATGACATGAACTCGGAATCCCATTTTTTTCAATTCGTTGGAAAGATTCAATTTTACGTGCATATGTAGCGAGACATCACAGCCTATGTCAATTCCCTCTATACGTAGTTGTATCCATAATAGGTGAATTTTTTTTTGCCTTCTCTAATAATGTAACCAATTTCAGGGTTACGCCGAGATTATGTGTGTGAAATATATTTTGTATAACGCCATCCCAGTTTTCTAGTAGTGAAAATGGAATACAATCAAGCAATTAATCCTACTGGAGATTGACTCCACAATTTACAAGGTAGTTAAATTGTTCGATCTTTTTATTAAATAGGAGTACTCTCTATATGGCATGCACTAATAAAAGAGTTATGGTAAATTGACAGGTATGTACATTATGAGTCATTAAAATTTTAGGACAATTACACTTTGGGGTCCACTAATTCTTTATATTTAACTATTAGGGTACACTAGTTATTGTATTTACTCATTGGGGTGGACTAGTTCTTTTCATTAAATAATTTTAATAATTAATCCTTTTTCCATTTACTTAAGATCGGTTTTAAATTCTCCCTCATATGCATACTAAAATTAATAAAATTGAAAAGTCAAAAACCAAATCCCACAGATGGATATCCCTTCAATACCATACCCATACACCCCGAGTATATAACCCTCAATTTAATATGATGACAAGCATATAATCCACAAAGTATTATAAGTAATTTTTTTTTACTTATTAAAAATTCATTTAATTATTTTTTGTAAAAAAAATATAGTGTTTACGGTGTTGAGAAATATTTTTTTTAAAATAACCCCCAAAACAATGTCTAGGGTTTATTGATTTATACATCCTATTTTCTTGAAAAATAACTATATACACATATATGTATATATATAAAATTGTAGCCTGTAATGATTCCAACAATAACACCTGTCAAAGCATATAAATGACAATTAATGTCGCTCTTTATATATACTATATACTCTCCCTTTCCACCACCAAAAAACAGGCCTAAATATATAATTGATATAGTGACAAAATATTTAGAAAGAGAGAGACATTTTAAGTCCCCAACGAACGCTTCAACATCAGTCTTTCCAGGCTCTAGATCTACATCCCTTCAATTTTGTTTTGAATTTCACAAGTTATTTATTACTATATGATCTATAAAATTAATTAGGCAAATAATCACCAATCGCCTCTCTTTTACATCCGATCAAAATTTAGGGAGTCACTCTATTCCTTTTGTTTTCAGATTTGTTCACCATTTCGATTTCAAACCATTCAGTTCAACCAATCACTCCAAACAATTCCTTCATTTTCGCATACGTCCGGTACGCTACATATAAATTATATTCATTTTAAAGTTATTAATGTATGCTTCCATTTTAAATTTATTAACTTCATGAACCAATACATTACAAGATATCTATATCATTAAACATGATGATGTGTGTTGATTACTGTGTGTCAGGAAATAAAGATTTGAAGTGAATATTAATGGTTGAGATTCAATAATGAGAGAACAATGGTATTATGGTAAATATAAAAAATGATAGATGTATTAGAAAAACTATAGTTGGACTGAATTTATATATTTATTTACAAGAGAAATCAAATAAATTATGCTTTCCAATAAATGCTCAATATTCTTTATTTTACGAAGCTCCTCGATCTCTTCCCTCCCTCAATAATAAAATACAAAAATGAGAAGTTGTTGATAGTGATCACAGAATTATCTGTCACAATGCAGGAATTGGGTACTTTGTCTCTCTCTTCCATTTTTCTACCTAGTCATCCCCCTCTCGAACAAAGCTACATTTTTACCTGCCTTCGATAGGTTTCTTTAGTCCATTTTTTGTTGACTCATATTTTCATTGTATTCATCTTTTGTTTTATGATGCTCACTTTATTGTGTGTGGATGTTGAAGAAAGGCGGCGTGGCCAATATATGTAGGCAAGCATTATAGGTAAACATGACCATGTTGGAATAAACACAAATTAAGTAACTCTTTCATTATGATAAGTGGTAAAACTCAATACTCACAACATGATAAATAACAAAGATCACTTCCATGATTTTTAAGATTTCTTTCATTAAGTGGTTTAGGTTTCAATTCATCTCCTCTATTGCTTTCTTTAGTGGGTCAGGTTAATGTTTACATGATCAATTGTGTCTCATTTTTTCCACTTAATGTGTGATTATGTGTTTTGTAAACTCTATAAATAGAGTTTTGAGCTTGTTATTTATTATAAGCAATAATAAGAGAAGAAAAACATTCTCTCTCTAAAAATACGTGTTCTATTATTATTTCCTGCCTTTGTATGAGTGTAAGTGGCGATGTTCAGTTCATGAAGAATATTCTTTGATCTCTCATGCATAACTTTGAGCATGTGGTGATGGAGCCTGAGGAATCAAAATAATTAGAGAAGATAAGTTGAGAGGAGTTGTTATGATCTTTCCGAGTTCATGAACAACACATGCGAAATAATGAGACATCCATATCACTTAACCAAGATTTGGAGTCAAAGATAAAATTTTATAAACCACAAATAAGTAGGGTTGCATAAAGTTCGCGGCATGGATTTTCTCACAGAGGAGGACAAGAACGAGGGTGTGGTAATGCAGAAAGCCATGGGGAAAGGGGAAAAAATGTTAATTTTATGCTTCAGAATGTTCAAAAGAAATAAAAAGGGAGGAAGTCAACATTGTAGAAGCATATAAAAATGGGAGTGTTGTAACTACTCTTTTGTTAGTACATAATGAACTTGGTGGTCAAGGTGACACGTAGTATCTTGACTCTGGTGCACGCAACCATATAGGTAGAAAAAGGGAGTTCTTTGTTGAATTTAATGAAGGAGTTTGTGGAGATATAAGCCTTGGAGATTCTTCAAAGAAATTTGTTGAAGGAAAAGGAAGAATTAAAATCTTTCAAAAGAATGGAAAAGAAGAATACATTTTTTATATTTACTATATTCCAAGTAGGAATAAAAATATTTTCAAGATTGGATAATTGTTTTACTAGGGATACGTTATTCTCTTGGAAATAATACTCTTTATCTCAAAGATACAAGTGGGAGACTAATTCCAAAGGTTACAATGATGAAGAATCGCATGTTCCCATTAAACCTTAATAGCAAAAAGGAAAAGTGCTTCATTCAACTCATGGAGAACGAGTCACATAAGTTGCATTTCCACTTTGGCCATCTTTACTTTAATGCATTAAAGTTCTTATCGACAGGAGGAATGGTTAATGGTCTACCACAAATTGAGGCACCGAATAATGTCCACGAAAGGTGTGTAGTAGGAAAAAAATCAAGAATTTCATTTCTAATTAGCAAGGTATGTATAGTGAAGGAGCCACTACAATTGCTGCACATGGATATATGTGGACCAATGGAGCCTAGGTCGTTTGGTGTTAACAACTACTTTATTACTTTCATAGATGATTATAATAGAAATTTGTGGATTTTCTTTCTTAAAGAAAAATCTTTAGCCTTTAATGTTTTCAAGAATTTTAAGGCTCGCACTGAAGTAGAAAGTAAGTGCAGACCGCTAACTCTTAGATCTGGTCGAGGGGATGAGTAAACTTCGAATTCATTTCAAGAGTTTTGCATAGAAAATAGGATATATATAACTACTTCACAACTACCTATAATCCACATCAAAATGGGATAGCTAAACAGAAAAATCGCACTAACCTTGAAATGACAAGATCCATGATAAAGATAAAGGATTACCAAAGAAATTCGGGGCAGAAGCTATAGCATGTGTAGTATATTTGTCGAATAGATGTCCAACCAAGAGTGTCATAAACAGGACACCTCGGGAGGCTTAGAATGTCTAAAAATCCAATATTTCACACCTACATACTTTTGTGTGTGTTGCATATGCTCAAGTTACAGAAGAAAAAAAAAGGAAGCTTGATGATCGTGGAGAAAAATAAATCTTCGTGGGATACAATAACGAGTCAAAGAATTATAAACTCTACAATCCACTAACAAATAGGTTGGGTACTAGTAGAGATGTTATCTTTGGTGAAGGAGAACCATGGCAATGGAGCAGTAAAGAGGCCACCACTGAAAATCTGGTGGCAGATGAATTTGAGTAACTCCTAGAAGTTGTAGTACCAATCGCTTGACAACTTCCATTGAGCCTTTAACAGTACACCGAGTGCTCACTAACTCCATTGAGTGGTCGGAAAACCTCCGATCTCTCGAAAACCTTGCCAAGTTCCCCATCCCCGATGCACAAATTATCCATTCGCAATAGTATTTCTATTTATCTCTGATGCACAAATTATCCCCGATGCACAAGTTCCCCACAGACATTATTGAGCGCGAATAAGAAGGTGGTATAAACTTTTTCTATTTATCTGCATATCATAAGCTTTTATATTTTCAAGAAACTGTGTAAGAATATTGCTAGATATCAGCAATTAAAGAAGAAATCCATGCCATTCAGAAAATTGACAGATAGAAGTTGAAAAATTTTCCTCAAAAATAGAAGGCTATGGGTGTCAAATGGGCGTACAATATCAAATGAACTGTAAATGGTATTTTTTATCGGAACAAGGTAAGATTTGTAGTGAAAGGATACAAATAAAAATATGTAATAAACTATGAATAAGTCCTTTCACTTGTTGCTCGACTTAATACCATGAGGTTATTATTATCATTTATATACCATCATAGTCAGAAGACTTACCAACTTGATGTCAAGTTAGAATTTCTCAATGGAGTTCTTGAGGAGAAAGTTTATATATACTAACCTTAAGGTTTCTAAAGAAAAGGTGAAGAAAAAAAGTTGTGTCATTTGAATAAGGCCTTGTACAGCCTAAAACAAGCCCTAGGAGATTAGAATTCACACATCGATAATTATCTTTAAGAAAATGGATTCGTTAAATGTCCATATGAACAATCTGTATACATGAAGAATGGTGATAAAGGATAATTCTTTATCCTTTATCTTTATGTGGATGATTTTCTTTTTATTGGTAGCCGTGAAACTATGTTTGTTGAATTCAAGCAGTCCATGTTTAAGGAGTTTGAGATGACTGATATCATATTTTCTTGAGATAGAAGTGAAGTAAGAAAATGATGGAATTTTAATCTCTCAAAAGAAATACATGAGAGAGATCTTGAAAAACAATCATATGGACAATTCTAATTATCTCAACACTCCAGTTTCTATAGGACTTAAGCTATTAAAGAAGAAGGAACATTGGTTGACTCTACTTTGTTCAAAAGCCCAATTGGAAGCTTGGGGTACTTGACAATGAGAAGACCTCACATTTTATATAGAGTTAGACTTGTAAGTCGCTACATGGAGACATAACATAATCTCACTGGATAGTTTCTAAGAGAATACTATGGTATATTGAAGCTAATCTCAACTCTAGCCTTTTCATGCTTACAAAGAATATGCAAAGGTAGTCAGGTACTTCGATAGTTATTAGGGAAGTGATCGAGATGAATGGGAAAACTCAATAGCGTATGCGTTCTACCTTGGTTCAAAAACATTCTCTTGGACATCAAATAAATAGGAAATTATAGGATTGTCATCTCGTGAGGCCGAGTACATGACCATTTCTTCGACTATTTGGGAAGGTGTTTGGTTAAGAAATTTGTTGATGGCATTGAATCACTCACATTAAGAATCTATAGAGGTTCATATGGACAACATGTCTTAAATCAAAATTGCAAAGAATCTAGTATAATTTGGAAGGAGCAAGTATATTAACATTATGTTCCATTTTCTAAGGCATCATGTAAATCAAAAGGCAATTGAACTAGTGTTTGTCATATCATGGAGCAGGTAACAGATATCTTTACGAAGCATCTCTTGATTGATTCTTTAAGAAAGCTACATAGAAATCTTAGGATGAAGGACTTTTGACTCGAGGGGGTGAATGTTGGAATAAACACAAATCAAGTTTCTATTTCACTATGATAAGTGCTAAACCTCAATATGCACTACATAAGCACTATATGAAGTGATAAACCATAAAGGAAACTTCCATGATTTTTAAGATTTCTTTCTTTAAGTGGTTTAGGTTTTAGTTCATCTCCTTCATTGCTTCCTCTAGCGGGTTACGTTAATATTTCCATGATCTTACTTGTTCCACTTACTATGTGATTGTGTGTGTCATGTAAACTCAATAAATAGAGTTCAAAGTTTATTGTTTGATAGAAGCAATAAAAAATGAAGAAAAACATTATCTCTCTAAAAATACTTATCCTTTTTATTAGTTCTTGTCTTTGAGAGAGTGCGAGTGTGATATAGTTTGACACCAAATCACCTAGACAAGAAGTTTGGTATCAATACTTTAATATCTTTATGCCACTTTTAGCTATAAGGCATGAGAAACATTGACTCGATGAACATTGTCCTAGTCAAGAACTATAAGTAAACATTGTCTTAATATTAATTTGTTTAATTTGTTTGCATAAGTACTTTAATTGTATATCTTAATAATATACACACATTATTTCCTTGAGAGTGTTACTTTTTCTTAATAAAAATGTATTAGTGAAACACTTAAGTTACAAGAAGTTCAACATTTAGGAATAATGGAATATACTTTAGGTGTGATACTTAGAACACACTATATATTAACTTACTTGAGTCTACATGTATAGGAGTTCCAACTAGTTTGGATATCTAGAAAATAGTTAGATTTTATGAGAACTCCATCTCCTCAAAGGTACAAGCTCAAAGAAGAAACCTTGTCCAAGAGAATCAACAAAGGGAAGCTATTTCTATCCTTAAAACCACAAATAGGACACACACTAGGCATTATTCATATCACCTATTTGCTCTAATGGTTCTTCAACACTTGAAGTCGTTTTAAAATCAATTTCATTCAACTTAAATCATTTTCAATATTTTTAAATAATTTTTAAATGATTTTTGAATTAATTAAAAAATCTTTTAAAAGTGTTGTGGGTAAAATTTGAATTTCAGAAAGTGATTTTCTATGTTGATTGTTTGCCTGGGTAGAATCCAAAAGCGCTAGAGAATTCAGGGTGGCCTTTGTAATTATTTTCAAACACACATTTTTTATTTTATCTGGTGCGTACACGTGTTAGCGTCCTGACGGATTAGATTGTGTTTTCTATAAGACACAAAATGCGTACATATTTTCAGCCCTTGGATCAACCTTATCAACGTACTGCATGTGTTGTGAGTCAATCCTCGTGAACCCAGATTAAACCAATCACCAAACGTTTAACACACCGCTTGTGTTGAATCGTTGGATTAAACTCAATTGGTCAAGACTCAATCCCAGCCATAGGATTGAGGTCGATGTTTTGGATCCTTCCTATGTTAGTATAAAAAGGACCCAAGCCTCAGCATTTTGAAACTTTTGCCATTTCGTAAAATCTGAGAGAAAAGATAGAGTATAGAGAGAATGGAGAGAAGGGAGAAGAGAGGGAAAGAATAGAGAGAGATTAGAAAGACGAAACCCTAGTTTCTTCGTAGTTCAACCTCTGAGTGTTTTCTCCCAAGCCAAACACCAAAACCTAAAGGTTCCATACACTAGAAAACCCATTTTTGAGAGTTAGATCCTTCTAGGGTTTCTGTGTTTTTGGTGTTGAGATTTCATTTAAAGACCTCTTCAAATCTTTGATTCTCTCAGAACTCATCTCTAAGGGCTTGTTTGCGAGTTCTATTTTGGTGAGAAAAGAAAGGAAAGGAAGGGAAAGTGTGTTTCATTTCTTTCGTTTGGGAGTTTAACTATGAAAGAAAGTGACTTTATCTTGTTTAGGAGTTTCAAAGGAGAGAAAAGAAAGGAAAATTTTTAAAAAACTTCCTTTTCCTTTCTCTACAAAACTTTCTCTCCAAATCGGAAAGAAATCGAGAGAAAGAAAAGTTTTTTAATGAATTGTTCCTTCATCCTCTTAAAAAAATTATTTTCCTCCCAAATTCCCAAACGCAAGAAATAAAATTATTTTATTTTCTCTCCTAAACCCCTTTATCTTCTCTTCTTTTCTTTTCTCTCTTATTAACTTTACCTTCTTTTATTTTCTCTCCTAATAAAATTTTCCTTTCCTTTGTTTTCTCTCCAAAACTCCCAAACGAGCTGTAAGAGAGACTTAAGTTTCATTGTTGAAACTGAGTTTTTCTAAAAGAGAACATCACACGATTTGTTTTCTATTTTTCTTTTTAGATCGGGTATTTTAGATCTATTTTGTTTCAACAATTTTTGAAATTGAAATTTTTAAGTTTCAAAGTATTTTTTTCAGATCTAGTGAGTTATTTGTGTTTCTAGTTTTCTATTTCATGTTTTATGAAGTACGTGTGTACAAAAATAAAAAGAACACAAAGAACTCTTTCTACAGTTTTATGGCGTAACCATAGATCTTAAAAGAAGTTTTATGTCAAAAATTATTGAATCAGTCTTCGCATGTTAAGTCTGAATTTGTTTTAATAAAGTAGACTTCTAGTCTAGTTTGGATCTCAATTGGAGGTTTACAATTTCAAAAATATTTTCAAAATACTGAAATTGTTTATGACCTTGAACCGTCTTCTCAGCAAGGTATCCTTGAGATCTGTGGATAAATAAAAGATCAAGAAGTACTGGCTTGAAAAATCAAGATTAAAAAATAACCTATCATTTTAGAACTGATTGTAATTTATTAGGATTGTTTATATAATCTTGAGAGGGTGAGTAGCATGTTTGCATCTAGTAGCACATCACAAACACTATCTCACACAAACACTTAAACACTGTGGTTCTGTCTGAGAATCTTGGATTTTGAACGAGTTGCTGGATCAGAATTCAAAGAGAAGGAGATGAAGGAAAAAGCAAAGAAGCAACAAGAAAAGATCAGTTCAATTCAGATTACCTTTGGACTGGAGAATCCCAAGTAGGTATATTTTAAACTTAGGTTAGGATCTTTGTGGTTTGCTTAAGTGTTGTAACTTGATTCTTTATTTTAGTGGATTTTTGTTTTGTACCGTAGAGGGAACCATGGATGTTTCCTCTGTTTAAGGGTTTTACCACGTTAAAATTCCTGTGTCTAAGCCTTTGAATGTTCTTAACTATTGTTGTGATTGGGACTGCATGGTAACTTTAGTAGATTTTTATTAAAAATTAAAAAGAAGGTAACCAACTATCAAATTCAAACCATACATTCAGAAAGTCTTTTATAACACATCTTGTGTTTTTCGAAAAGAGTTTTGCCCAAAACGTTTATTCGGAAATTACACAACTTATAACAGTTTGTTATAAATCTTGTAGACAAGCTTTTAACCGTAAAGATTTTCTTCAGATACAAGCGGTGTGCTTGTGACGAGATAGCAAATATAGGTATAGCGTAAGCATTTAAATTTCACCACATGCATTGCCAACGTTCCCTATTCCATAAAGACGCCTCCCTACTTTGTCATTCACACAAATATATATGAGAATAAAATCAAAATTTGGTGTCAATATAGACATCGATTGATAACTATTTTAGTCAGGATTTGGAACACTATTCAAGCTTGGAGATCGAGGTATCCCTAACCAAGACTCGAGTATTTAAAACATATTAAATATCAAGTTAACGTAACACTTATAAATATTAACAACTCTATAAATTGAAAACAAGTGTTCTGAGTGTACTTTTTAATTGATTACCATAATTTATGTGGCATGTTAGTGGGAACATACTTACAACATAAGATCAAATTATTTCTTAAGATTATATTTTATAAAGAAACTAATTTTAATGGGATTGATGGGGTCAGTTTAAAGTATATTTTCTCCCACTTATGTCGAATTGAGATTATTATGTTAAGTCAAAGTTTGGTCTGGGTGGCCTCACACCCATCAATTTTATTATTACGTAGCGTACTCGACCCAAGCCGTTAGGCCTTAGCCACATCTTTCCTTAATTATAATCGTTCCATTGTTGAATAGTCCTAACTATAATCATGCCATGGATATTAATTTCCATATGTTGGTCAATATCCAATTTACTCTCACATACATCTATGATACTTCATGTGCACTAGATATTCATAGTCGTCGAAATTTGTACTTGGGAGATGATATCTTAATAACATTCAATATATTTTTTTACAATATAATGTATTCACTCAAAAATACTGCCAAGCCTACAATATCATGAGAAAGGCTGATCTTTTGAAGGTCATAATGTACCTGCTTATCTTCACTATAGTGCAAATAAAGATCAACGAGGCTATAACCTACCATTGGCTAATGACATTGTTGTTATTTTACCGGGTGATGGTAGCGAGATAACCAAACTTAGAGATATTGTGATAGATTTAAAAAGTAACAAAGAGCTTATTCAAATCAATGCCACACAAAATATAACCTACCATTAGCTAATGACATTGTTGTTATTTTACCGAGTGATGGCAGCGAGATAACCAAAATTAGAGATATTGTGATACATTTAAAAAGTAACAAAGAGCTTATGCAAATCAATGCCACACAAAATATTTGTATTTGTATTATGTTTTCTTGTTTTCATGTGATGAACTAAGATAGGAACCTGGGGATTCTTGATTGACTTAGATTAATTTAATTTTGTCACTGGAACCACATACAGTGTTGGAGAGGCATATATTGTAGATGCATTACACTTATGAAGGCATATAATGCATAACAAAATAACCACCTTGTCATCGGCACTGGCTATAGCTAGTAGATATACATAAAATGCAGTGCATGTATATACAAAAAGAAAGTGAAATATAAAACAGAGAGATTAAAAGACATTTTCTCTTTGTGCTAGAAGCTAAGGTGGTCAATTTGTGCTATGCGATAAAAAGACATTTGGGGTTTGCTTATGAACTTGAACCCTTTAACACCAATTTTAGTTTTATCCTAGTTAATTAAAGAAGTTGGGTTCTATAATAAAAACATGGGCATTGCGTAGACTTTAAGAAACCTAAAATTAAATAGCTACAAAGCAAACATATACATATTGAATAAAGATATATAGATGGAGATAGAGTACCCATGTAAATTGGTGTTGAGAGAGAGATCAAATTAGAACAAAGTGGAGAGAATTTTGAGCCTTTTAATCCTAACCTACATTCAAAACTAAGGCCTTAAAGTGTGTTTGTTCTTTATATTAAGCCCCCAAAGTAAATGTTTTTCATATTGAGCCCTTGAAGTATGTCAGTCAGCCACTTCTCTTCAAACTTATGGAAATATTCACCGAAAACACACTTAACCATTTGCCAAAAACACATATTTAACTGTGAACATTGTCGTCCCCTTACTTCGTCCTAATCCCACGCCCTAAAATATGTGTTGTCGTCAAATTTCGGTGGGAGTGAAGAGAAAAAGTTGTCCCGTAATTCACGAAAATAATGACAAAGAATTTATTATATGACCGATTTAGTCTTTTAACTACTTTAAGGACTCAATAGATATATTTTTTCCATAAGGGCTTAATAGAAACAACAGATGCACTTTAGAGCTCGTATAAGTAATTAGGTACTTCTTCCAAGAGGTACCCCATGATTAGTAACCTCTTAATTGTGACACCCCACCTAATTAAATACTGGGTGATGAGGCCTTTATTAAATTAAAATAGGATTTACATTTGGTTCATTCTTAGCAGCACTGTCAAAAACCTAATTAATTAATAACCACCTATTAGTTAATTCGGTTGATGCCAAAATTTTATCTTTTAATAACCAAGTCATTATGTACACCGAAAAAACTAAATAGAACCATTTCATAATGAACGAGTTTAAATATCACATCAAATAACTGAATCCAAGTCTTATCGAAATAACCATTGTCTAAAATTCAAACCAAATAAATCTAAAAAATAGTAAATAGATCCCATACAATCTAAACCGAAACAATTTGAATAACTGCTGTGAGAAACATGCTCGAAATAAAACTGAGATAGAATTCCTAAACTAGTAATAAATAAAAGAAGAGTATATCTAACTCCTACAACATCCACATATGCCGTATATGCGAATCCCTGGAATAGAATCAAATCTGGCATCCCTGTGGCTGGACACCTAAAAGGTTTTGAAAATATTTTATAGCAAGGGTTATAACCCAAAACATTTTGAAAATATGTAGCAAGTGATTAAATTGCAGTAATTTAAAATGCATGAATACTCTTCATGTTTAAGCTAGTGTCGTACTCCCTTGAGGACCTTCTCACCCCTCAACTATTGTGCATACTTAATGCTTTTCTTTGTAACCCATCTAGTCATCTACCCCATAACTAGTCCTTGTTATAACTCCTCCCTGTCACACTACTCTAGCCCGAGTATGATTTATAAGTTTTTTTATCATTTTTCATTTAAGACCACATAACATTCTTACTTGTTGCATATAACTAATACAGTTCACTTCATGTATTTTACCCGCATATAATTATTTGCACCATATATACGTATCATTATATTACAACATTCACACACGTGTCATAGATATATAACCATACTCCCGAGTAGACACTCACTGGATGTTTTGTACAATGAAATCACCCTAGGTATACTCATCCACCCGAACATCCCGACACGGTTAGCTTCCTGAATCAGTGAAATAAAATAAACGTAGCGAAGGCTTCCATAGTTCCTTCACTCGAAGTGAAATCGAATCATACCCCAAAGCGGTTCATCCCTGAAAATAAATCACACAATAAAATATTGGACGACTATGACCTGGGGATTATACTCGCCCTGATCCTCAAGTCGAGGGATTCATCCACATCGCTCAACCTCCCGTAACAGCTCTAGAGGGATATGTATTCCAATAAATATTATTCACACTAATATTTATAAAGTGCACAAATGTATATATATACTACACAATCACCGCATATATATATAATGCAAACCCGGCTAATCCGTGCCCCAAATCCCCTGCCACTTGCCCACAAATATCCGAGTCAATATCTCGACTCTAAACTTTAATTAATTTGCACATTAATTAATTTTGTTAATATGGTGTCACTCAACCAAAATACCCGGACACTCTCCTTCGGCCTGAAATTTCATCTTGTAGACCTTATTCCTCAAATTTCACTTATTAAGGTAGACACCCTTATTAAACTAAATATCCCATGATTTATTATATAACCCTATAATAATTTAACCCTGCCAATTCGTGCCCATACACTCGTAGCAGTAGACTAAAAATACCTGAGCCAATTTCTCGGCTCTAAACCATAATTAACTTTGCCATTAATTTATTTCTCATGGCATCACTACACCAAAATTCCCGAACATACTCCCTTGGCCCGTAATTAATTCCTTAGAATTTATTACTCCGAATTATCTAATGTAGATTTAGTACCTTTTTCCTCAACACAAATAAATATACTAAACCCCCTTTTTAATCCCTAATTACAAAAAGAGTAAAATTCCTTACTAGGTTACCTAAAACCCCAAAATTTCTTTCTTTCGACCCAAAACAGAACCTAACCCAAACTGGGTCTAGCCCACTGCGTCGCTCGAACGATCCACCCCGTCGTTTGAACGATAGGTGGCGTTGCTTGAACCAAACCCACGTCATTCGAACGAGCAGTGGTTTTCTCTCTCCTCTTCTCCTTTTCCAGTTCTTCGTCCGCCATAACTAAAAGTCCTCAACATATTTTCCTAGAAAACTTCTTCTGTAAATCAAATCTATTAGTTTGTATACATCCCATGAATTTCTTCGCTCAATTTTTCTACAGATACGTAGTGTAATCTCATTACTAATTGCAAATTCATAAGTCGAAATTCCTCAACAGAAATTATGAAATATTAGTCATCCATATTACACAATTCATCGGTATAGCTCTATAAATTGAAAACCCAATTTAGATGTCAACCCAACCCAAAATCATTTATTTTTACTACACCCACTATGATATGAATTGAAAACTGCTATTAATTTAAAAGCAAGTTTAACCACTTGCCTTAGAGTTTATAGGATCTGAATCCTTTGGTCTAGATGATGATTTCATGAAGAACACACACACACACACACACACACACACCTGTTCTTGATTTTAGCTCCCAAGGTTTATCCAATTTCTCCACCTTTTGTCCTTTACATACTTAGGTTTTCTAAAATGAGTTGAGGCTGCCACACCCTCTCACTTTTAGGTTTTATTGAGCAAATCCCGTTTTTAGGCATGTGGCCTTATTAAAATGGCCAAAACACTCCCATATGGGCCTAATTATGCCAAAAAAGTCTCGAGACCCATTTACCACCCTCTGGTACTCTTTTTCAACTATCTCGACCTATCTGAAATCAATCGTACACTCAGAATTGTCATCCGAATTATTTACTAAAAATCCTTATCTTAACCCCAATAGTCTATACCCAACTCCCTGTTAAGATAAATCAATACCACGTCGCTATTACTCATTATGACGTAAATAAATCATTACTATTCACTTAGTTATATAAATTCCATAAATATTAACCATTTTCTCTCCAAATTAATATTTAAATAAATACTAATAATAATTACATACTTCCCCCTTTAAAGGGAATTTCGTCCCCCAAATTAGGTCACACCTGCAGTGAATACCTACGAATACTGTTCTCTCATATTATCCTCTCATTCCCAAGTAGACTTGTCAACACTGTGATGACCGCACTCTACTATAACTAGTGGTACCATATTAAACCGTAGTTTGCGCTCACTATGATTCAAAATAGCAACGGGTCTCTCCTCATATGACATATCTGGTTTCAATTCAATATCCTCAAGTGGAACATGCCACAAGCTCTCACACTCCTCGTTCTTTCGCAATTCCACGTGACACACGTCGGGTATCCGCTGGATATGCTCTGGTAAACACAATCTATAAACTACCGGTCCCACTCTCTCAATGATAGGTAAATGCCCCATAAATTTCGGCGATAGTTTCCCTATCATGCCGAACCTCATGACCCATTTCATTGGAGACACCCTAACCAACACCTGTTCATCAATCTCCAACTCAATGGTCTCCAACCATATCGTGCCTCAAAATATGAGCCTATGCTTTATCAGCTCTACTATCTCTATGTTAGAAAAGACCCCACCTTTATGGTTGCCAAATTCTTATTGCCAAACCCGTGACTCTCCTCATGGTAAATACTCGCAGTAATCTCTAACTACCCATATCAGACTTCAATCCCTTAACTCACGGTGACATAACTCTCCTTACGTTTTTGAGCTATCTGGAAAAGATGCGATTTACTCAATTCCTACTAATGGACCATAACTCTTTTCGGGTCCTAGAAGCTCGTAACTCCCCACCTCTTATCTACTAAATGGTGGCTAACAAAATCTCCCTATAAAGACTCGAAACATGTTACGTAGTTAATAAACTGCCATGAGGTATCATATGTAACTCTACTAGTGGTAATTAATACTCCCAGTAACCCACAAATCTAAATTTACGCATTCCTTGATTCCACTAATGTCCTAGTTACTTTCATCTACCATTGGATTAAGGGTGACACATTTAGAACGATATGAGACTCCATCCTCATCGCCTTCTGAGACTTCCAATCAGAGGTGGGACATGTAAAATGACGTGTGATACCAATCAAATTAATTTGCAAATATTTAATGAAATCCAAACACACTTATTTAATTAGGTGTCAAATTTTAAACAAACAACGTTCAATTTTAGTTCATCCCCTAACAATGCATTTAAGTGTTATGAATCATTCAAATCATGCATGAAAATAAAGACGACCGATTCAAGGAAAAAAAACCTTTCAGGTAAAAACCTTTTATAACACTTTGAAAAATTTACAAGATCTTTGACTTACATTCAACCTGATAATCACCCACAAGGGTGTAGTGCATGGTGCCTTCAGTAAACCTTCATAGATACGAGAGATAGCAAAATACCCTCCAGGTATCGGTTTATCATCTTCAGCTCGTCCACACGTAGAGACCTATGCTCGGTATCCACCGATCAGTTATGGAGATGCCTTATCCACTGAGGTTGAACTTCAGCCAATTATGCTTTGTGTTCCACAAAACAACTCACATAAAAAGCTATTGGGATTGTGAATTGTAAAACATAAATGGAACCCTCAAAAGTGTGTTGGAGAATGATCTTCTTGGTCCAGTAGTATCCCTGTCGGATGATCTTCTTGGCAAGCATGTGACCATTCATGTGGGGTTCGAATTCCCCACTGTGGATCTTCTGCATTATCTTTTCAATGTCAGCCCCTGCGATGCCGTACAGTTGAGTTCCATCGAAATTTCTTTTGAGTAGTGCTTTGTAACAGATGATGTACTAGGCAGCCAGTCTTCGGAGGGTTGCTTGATCTTTCTTATTGGAACCCTCGGGATACCTACCATGCTTGAGGAGGTGCCAGATATCATAGTACCAACAATTGGCTATCTCGGGATCTTCTGAGGTGACGAGCTCAATGTGGTAGCAATGGGTTGGTTTGTCTTGCTTTTGAACTAGGAAGGGGGTCATAATTATTCATTCGGGAATGTCGACCATGGAGTCTAAGGTAGAAAGGGCATCGGCTAGGTTATTCTTTGCTCAAGGTAGGTAATGGAAGGTGATATCTTTGAATTGGGAGGCTAGTTCTTCTAAGTAGGCATGGAAGGGTTGGAGTTTCTCGTCCTTGACTTTCCATTTTTTGAGCACTTGATCGATGATGAGGGAGGAATACCCGTAGACGTCTAGGCATTGAATACCTTTCTTGATAGAAACTTTGAGGCCAACTGTGCATGCCTCGTATTCAGTCATGTTGTTGGTGCAAGGGAAATTCAACTTGATGGAGATTGGAGTGTGGGAGTCATCTGGGGCGATCAGGAGTATCCCAATGCCATATCATTTTTTATTGGCAGCGCCATCAAAGAACATTTTCCATCGAAGGTTATCTTGAGCAGTGCAAAGGATGTTTTCATCTGGGAATTCAGAGATCCAGACATCTACTGCATCCATGGGGTAATCAGCGAGGTAGTCAGAGATGGATCTTCCTTTCATGGCTTTTTGTGTGACATACATGATATCGAACTCGGCTAGGAGCATCAACCATCGAGTCGTTCGGCTGGATAAAGAGGGTTTCTTAAGAAGGTATTTAATGGGGTCCATTCGGGAGATAAGTTTAATGGGGAACGCGAGCATGTAATGTCGCAGCTTTTGGGTAACCCAGACAAGTGCGACACATACCTTTTCCAAAGAAGTGTAATTGACTTCATACCCGGTCAATTTTTGACTGGCGTAATATATGGCTTTTTCTTTATGAGAATCTTTAAGGTATTGGGCTAGTAAATCCCCAGCTGCAGTGTCAGTTATGGTTAGGTATAGTATCAATGGGAGACTAGGCCGTGGTGGCATGATTATCGGGGGTTGGGTAAGATATTGTTTGATTTGGTCAAAAACTTCTTGGCAGGTCTTGTTCTAGACCTTAGTTGAATCCTTTCAGAGGATTTTAAAGATTGGTTCGCAGATTGAGGTTAGCTGGCTGATGAACCGACTGATGTATTGCAATTCCCCTAGGAAACCTCAGACTTCTTTCTCTGTTCGGGGAGGTGGCATCTCAAGTATGGCTTTCAGCTTAGCGGGATCTACTTCTATCCCTTTCTCACTGACTAGGAATCCCAAGAGTTTTCCCTTTGTAACGCTGAAGACGCATTTCTGCGGATTGATTCTCATCTGATACTGTCGCAGTCGCTCGAAGAACTTTTGGAGAGAAGGAACATGACCTTCTCTAGTTTTGGACTTGATAATCATATTATCCACATAGACCTCAACTTCTTTATGAATCAGATCATGCAGGATGGTTGTGGCAGCCCTGTAGTAGGTAGCCCCAGCGTTCTTGAGACCAAATGGCATAACAGTGTAGCAAAAGGTTACCCATGGGGTGATAAATGTGGTTTTTTCTTGGTGGTCTGGGTGCATTTTGATTTGGTTTTATTCGGCAAACCCGTCGATGAATGACTAGAGAGCATGATTGTCTGTGTTGTCTACGATCATGTCGATATTGGGTAGCGGATAATCATCCTTTGGAGAGGCTTTGTTCAAATCCCGATAGTCTACACATATTCGAACTTTTCCTCCTAATTTCGGTACAAGCACTATGTTAGCTAGCCACGTGGGATATTCGATCACATGAATGAAGCCTACGTTCAACTATATGACCACCTCTTCTTTGACTTTAAGCGACCATCCGGTACGGAGCTTTCTCAACTTTTGCTTGACCGACTTGTAATCTGGGAGAGTGGGAATCTCATGCTGAGCTATTTCAGGATCAATGTGGGGCATATCATCATAGGACAATGCGAAGACATCCACGAATTCTTTTAGCAATTCTTCGAGTTGTGCATGATCATGCTCATTGAGGGTAGCCCCTATCCTAATCTCGCGCAGTTGAGTACTAGAATCGAGGTTAACAACAACAGTCTCTTCTTCATTAACTTGAACGCAGTTATGTTATTTATTATTAACCTTATTTAGATCAGTTAGGAAATGTTCATTTGCAAAATCATCATCATCAAAAGTTTGATTACCATCCAAACAGTTCATGTAAGGCACAACAAGGTACTCAAAATCTTCATTTATTTCATTGATAAGAAAAACAGCATTGAGAACCTCGTCAAAGGAGGACTCGATTACATTAACTGGCGTAGAACTGGCGTAGCATTCCAGTTGAAGAAAAAATGGGGTAAACATTACGATTAGGGGAGATTTCAGCAGGTAGAACTGGCGTAGCATGCCAGTTGAGGAGAGGTGTATCAGCAGCTTTAATTAGTTGGGATGGATCCGGTGATATAGTGCTTGGGTGAACCGTGCAGAGTGTCAGCCCAAGTGTCTGTAAGTTGAAAGAATCTTCGGAGTCACTTTCCTCAGTCTCTTCGGTATTTTTGATGAGCGGTTGTACTTGGTGTTGGGAACTCTCGGCCCATGGGTAGTTGTCTTGGAAAAAGATCTCCATTCCAGGCTTCATCTTCTTGTCTGTATGGTCATACCATGGTTCTGAAAAGCCGTAAAAAGGGAAGTCTTCACCCTCTTTAATGAATCGTCTATTCAATGAGTCACCTGGGATAGTCTGAACGTGGTCTAGTCCTCTCTTTGGTCGAGACTGGCGGGTCATTCAGAGCTCTTGTTCTGACGGTTGATACCCTAAACCATAAGCAGGGGAAGTTATCTTCAGTTCAATCGGCTCAAGTATGCCTTGTTGTCTTTGTCCTAGCCCCAGTCCGGGCATGAAGTGCATGTTTCTGAGCATCTGGATCACATTGACGTTCCCATGAGGGTCATATTCTAGACAAACCCTTTCCTTAAAGTCGTCCCCTACCGGGCGTAGGAGTGGTTCAACTTGAAATCCTGATAGCAGCATATCATTTGACCCGTGATGTATCTCAATAATTGGACTACTGTTACTTTCACCATCGGCATTATCATCATTGCCCAAGATGGTAATGACCCGTCCATCAGTAAAGAACTTTAATTTCTAATCGAGTGAGGAAGACATTCCCTTGATACTGTGGAGCCAAGTTCATCCTAGCAATAGGTTGAAATAGGCTGGGATGTCAAAATCTATGAACTCGATGACAGGGTTTATAGGGCCAGCCCCTATTATAAGATTTATGGATCCCATCACCTCCCGTTGGGTATTATCGTAGGCGCACACAGCAGTGGAGGTTAGAGAGAGGTTGCTTTCTTTCAGTCCTAGACATTTGAAGGTTCTTAGTGGGCAGACATTCAAGGTGGATCTATTATCGATAAGAGAGAGTGGTACAATCCTCCCCATAACTTCAACGAAGATATTGAGTGCATGATTGTGGTTTGGTCAAATCTTGGGGATTTTTTCTTCGGAAAAGGATAGCATTCGTGTAGAGGTCAAGGATCTGACCAAATTTACTGCTTCTTCTGGTGTGGTAGAAGGATGAACTGTGGGTCCAGTTAGCATCTTGATCAAAGCATTTCTGTGTAGCTGGGAAGACATGAAAATCCCCCAGAGAGTGATGTTAGCTTGAGTTTTCTTTAGTTGATCGAGGATCTTGCTCTCCTCGAGGGTCATCTCTGGTATAGGAAGGTTTTCAACGCCATTTCCTTTGTCATTGGTTGGTAGTGAGCTTGGGATCTGGTAATTCCTCCCTGATCTGGTCATGTGATTTACTGAAGAAGGGAAGAATATGAATCCCGTTTCCTCGTCAATCTCGAGTTATTATGCTACCTCGTTTATTTCTCCAAGGATTTATTCAAATGATATCATTCCACACATGTCGTCTACTGGGCTAGTTCTCTCGAAAGCTTTTTCATCATTCGAATCTTCGAATTCTTCCCCCCATCCGGTGGCAACAGTTCTATCTTTCCATGTAAAGCCGATACATTCCACAACTTCAATGTCTTCTTCATACATGTCATCCCATTATGTGGGGATATGTAAGGGTGAAGGGACCAGGCACCCCTGTAGATTAAAAGTATCAAGTAACTCGATCATACTGCAAATATCGTTGGTTTACCTGAATATTTCTGCCATAATCTGGATGACATCATCTAGGTTGACTTCATCGATCGATACCACCCAATTGTCTGACTCTCGGGCCCATTTTCGTGCTTTCAAGAACAGTGTACTGAATCTTTGGCAATCAAGGACCATTTGTGAGGGAAATTTTAGCCCTAACTCTAGGAGTTGGTTTAAGACTTTTGATAATTCCATACTTCCATTTTCAGAACAGGTACGGACAGCGATGCATGCTCTGTTAAGGAGTGACAGTGCCTGATCAGCGAGGCTATTAGGGTGTAAAAGGGAATATGGAAAAAATTTGGAGAGATTTAGGAGAGTATATGGGTGTGATTTGAGTTGAGGGATCGAATTATGGGTTCTCTTCTAGAAAGATGGCATTGGTATGATTTAGAAGTGGGTTGTGAGTAGTGTTTGGCTTAGGATTTGCTGGTGGGGCAATGGTACCCTGGTCAATTAGACCTTGGATTATGTTTCGGAGGTGAAAGCATTGGTCAGTGGTATGGCTAGCAGTTTGGTGAAAGGCCCAATGAGCATCTGCCTTCAAGTTTCTTGAGAGTGGATTTGGCAATGGACGGGGATCCAAAGGTTTAATAAGGTTTCGGCTTAACAAGGCTTGATAAACTTTGGAGATGGTAGCATGGAGCTCGGTGTATTCCTTTCGGACTGGGATAGGGAGGCTTTCTGGCGCCCATGATGTGGTTGGTTGAGAGATATTATTGATGGATGAGACTATAGCACTGGCACGCTTGTCATATTTTCTGGGGGTGAACTGTTCAGACACCTTCTTAGGTTCAACTTCTATTTTGGCAAGACCTTCCTCGATTTCTACTCCTACTTCTTTGAGAGCTCGGAAGTGGGGATAGTATTTTCCTCCCATCATTGCTCGAACATGGGGTAAGAAGTTCTTCTTCACTATGCTGACTTGTTCTTCCTCGGAAGGCCGATTGGTCATGGTTGCTGCTTTTTCCCTCCATCGGGCGATGAAGTTACTGACTGATTCCCCAGAGTTCTATTTGAGCAGCTCTAAATCACGGCAGATGACCTCAAGCTCTTAATCGTATTTGTACTACGACATGAATTCCCCGGCTACATCCTCCCAACTACGAATTCTGAACTCTTCGAGAGATAAAAACCATCGGAGGGCGCTATCCTTCAAAGTTTTCTGAAATAATTGGGCCATCACTTCTTCAGAAGCCCCTAGTAGAGTCATGGAATGGTGATAACTTCAGAGATGAACAATCGGGGGTCCACTTCCTTCGAATTTCTTGATAGTTGGCATCTTGAATTTCTCGAGTAACCTCGCTTTAGGATAAGGAGACATGTCGGTGCAGTCCATGTAATTCCCTGAGATTCTGACTTGGTCAAACTTATTGGTGAGCATCTTGATGTCCTCTTTGACTTTGTTCAGCTCTTCTTCCTTTAGATCAATTATCATAGGCAAGTTAGCCCCAGGATGGGCAAGGTTCGGCATAGGAAGCTGGGCGGTGGCCCATTAACAGGAGGGGCACGTGGAGCGTGATGATACTCTTCGGGAACCCAGATGGGCTCGGGTGGATCCATAGCGTGAGGGAATAGGACCTCAGGTTCTTGAGGGACGGGAACCTAATTTCGTTGCATCTCTCGGACCTTAATTTGGAGGTTGTCAATCTTGGACACAAGCTGAGCTAGAACTGCTGTCAGATCCACCTGCACAATGGGTACTTGATCTCTGCTCTCTATGGAAAGCGAATGGATACCAGACTCAGAAGAAGTTATAGGGGAACGGACGAAACTCCGGGGTGATTTGACTGAAGACCGAAGCCAATAAGGTTCCAGGCCAAGGGTTGCGATCGACCTGAGAAGGCGTGAAATTGAATTTATTTTTGAGAAAAAGGGATGGATTTTTTTTTTTTTGACATTTTTTTTTTCGAGATTGAAAGATAAAATATTTTTGGATTTTCTATAAAGAGAGGAGAAATGTTTTTGGATTTTTGATAAGGAAACGAAAAAATGTTTTTGGATTTTGGATAAAGAATAAAGGAAAATTTATTTTTGGTGACGGGCTCAGCATGATTATTATAATTATTATGTTCTCATTTGTATTAATTCTCCTAAATGCAAAATAAAATGTCGGACGGGACTCGAGCCTAGAAAAAATTGGGTTTGTAATATATGCAAAGCTATGGCTGGACTTGTGACCAGGCTCACGGATAGGGTCACGTTTTAAAAATGCGCAAAAAATTCGGGCGGCAGGCCGACCCGGAATTTCTGCAGAGTTTCGGGTTGAAACCAGCAATCTAACATGTGTGTCCTAGGCTTGACACCTATATGCAGGTATGCAGTTGGTTGGGTGAATCGGAAAAGGTTCCCCCCTTTGGCGTGACTTCCAAGATATACGTCTTGCTCTTGCGGGCAATCGGTATGTGTGGATAAGCCATTTGATATACCTGAGTGTACGTGAATTGCCTAACCATATACCTCGTGGGGATAGTACGTGTGACAGTAAATTCGATATACTCGGCGTACATAAACGAGTTCCCTGCGATATACCTCCCATCATGACTTCGGTCAAGAGATAAGATGTGGGGGAACCATTCGATATACGTCGAAGGTACTTGACCAATGGAAGGTGAGAGTCATATCGCTTAGGCTAACTGCGCCTTGTGGAACCAGCACCCATCACGAAGTGACCCTCCAACTAGTGGACAAAATTTGGTCAATAACAATGCTCTTTGGTGATGTCGTGTGAATCATGCATGATTCTCTTATTAGTATCTTATGAGAATGTCTTTTTCGATTATGCCAAACAGGGAGCAAAGTATAAGTACCAATGGTTCACCAAGTACGGATGGATGATGCGTGCAACATGTGGATATATGTTATCCTAGGTGCACGTGATGCGAAGTGTACATGGAGAATGTTCTACAAGTGTGTGAATAGAAGCATAAGCATGGGGTACACATGAGTAATAAAGGGGAACATGAAAAATTGGGGGAAAGTACAAGCAAACATAACATCCATGTGAATAGAGTCTAGCCCTCAAAAGAAAGTCCCTAGCAGAGTCACCACTATGGCCATCTCCTCCTGGATCCTCGCGACAGGCGGGCGCACGATGGATGGATCCTTGGGTCCCACGCGTCCGTCTCGGGAGAACTTCGGCTGGCGTCATTTGGGTGAGGTATAAAAATGTAGAGAGATTAGATTCGCCAGTCTATTTTACTCAAAACAGACAAAAGAAAAGGGGAAGGCATCCCGAAGGACAGCATCCAAAGACATACTGATGCATACGAAACCAAAATGATTCTAAAAGGCTCCGGAGGCTAAGTTACGAAAAGGGAAAGTGTTAGGCACCCATTCCGCCCTTTCGGTCTCTCATGGGTTTTTGCTATTTTCCTTTTATTTTCCCCGTGATATGTGTGCATGTGTATATATAGTGGAGATAGGAACCCTCGACTTGTTTCATGGAAGAGATAAAGCGAGTTATCCGCAGAAAGGTATAAAAATATTAGAAAATAGGATTTACGCGATTATCCTTACGTTGACCATTATGATGGAACGAAAACGCATGTGGGATAATATGCCACTAAGAACAAATATGTGTATATATATAATATAAGGCGTGGAGTTTAGAGAAAATAGAAAATGAGGGAAAAAATAAAAATAGGACTTGAGTCTCGGATTTTACCCCGTGACGTCTACGTAGCCTATAGAGGCATCAAAGTCCATGTAGTTCACATGCAAAACGAGGGGTGGGGTTTATCCCATAAATCCAACTGGGGGATTCTCTTATTTGTGTGTGTGTGAAAAATGTGTTTTAGTTATGCAAAAAGTGTGAGAAAAGTATGAGAATTTCTGTTTGGAATTTATGAGCAAACCCTCTTTTTCTTATTTTTTGGGTTTTTATTTATATGAAAATAAGAGATGTGCAATAATACTAAAAAAGTATATTAAGATGTGTGAGATGAGATAATAAAAGTGCTAAGTAATAAAACAAGTTATTGCGAATTTATGAGAATTTACGGAGAGAGTTGAGAAAAATGGACCTTCTTGAAGATTTTGAGATTGATCTTGAATGTTGGAGAGCAGACCTTAGACTTGGATGATGATGGAGGGTAGTGAATTCACAAAGTTCGATGAAAAGGATGATGAAAAGTGAAGGTTGGAAAGGGATTTGGGTGTGGAAATCACACTGACTTCGAGAGAGGTTTTTCGTATCTGCTGAGAGTGATCTCTATCAGATATTTTGGCTCCCTTGCAAATGAGGTCAGGCATCCTTTTTATAGGCCCAGGGGAATTTCTGATCATCATATCCCTGTTCCTTCCGTTCGACAAGTGCGTTTAGGCACACTGCCGATAGGCAGGGTCTCGGACTTACCGTTTGGCAGTGTCTTTCAGGCCTTTTAGGAAAATCAGCCGCATAATGCAAACTGTTGATCAGAATTGCACACGGGATGGACTGTTGGAAAGGTAATTCAGGGACCTTTGAAAGTCCTTTGGACTGATCCCGAGTTTGGGAGTTAACTTTAGGTCAAATATGGCTCGAAAGCATTCGTCAGTCCATTGGACGGGGAATCGTCGAACGCAAACGGATCGTTCGTCCGCATGGTAAGTCCGAATTATACATGGGGTGGACCGTTGGAGATGTACTTCGACATTCCAAAGAGTTTGACCCAGTTCTTGGAGTTGACTTTTGTCAATCGAGCCCTAAAATCATTAGGTGACCTCTCGGAGTAAAATGAATTGTTCGTCCGTACCGTAAGTCATAATTGCGCATGGAGTGGACCGTTGGAAAGGGGTTTCAGTGACCTTCGAAGATTCATTCAATCTCGATCAAGATGAAGAGTTGACTTAGGTCAAACAGAGCTCAGAAGCGCTTGGTGGTCTCCAGATCAGGTTTCGGAGGAAAACAGATCGTTCGTCGGCATGGTAAGTCAGAATCGTGCACAGGATGGACCGTTGGAAAGGGGTTTCAGTGATCTTCAAAGATTCATTTAATCTTGGTTGAGCTGAAGACTTTGACTTTTGGTCAAACGGAGCCTGGGAGTGCCCGATGGCTTCTAGGTCAGTGCTCGGGGTATGACCTGGGTTTTTAGTGATGAAGGGAGGTTTTATGGACCTAAGGAGATTTTAGAGGGTAACAGAATGGGGTGTATACAATAATGACACCAGTCATCCTAGCCAGATCTCCTATCCACACTTGTATTTCCTACCCACAGTCCATTATCAACTTACGAACCTTTTTTTATTCTTCGTATCCCTCTTATCGGGTATAAAGTTTGCAATTTTCATCAACTTTCCTTTAAATTCGGCCATTGTCTGGCCCTTTTGGAAAAATTACTAAAATCTCACTTGCCTCTCCATTTAAACAACTGGTAAGAGGATTCGTAATAATGCACACCCCAAATTCCTTATTATTCATGGTAATTTTCCCATAGATATGGTGACAGACTCCCATCACCCTACGTTGCTCCTATGAGCAAACGTCTTTGCCCGAAATTTTGATTTGAGTGTCATTACACTCCCCCTCATGTGATCCCAATTGGATGTTCTCTTTCCATTGGTAAATCATTCTTTTGCACTTTTTCTCGGATTCTAGTGGATTGTTCTTCTGAAACAAAAATCTTCTTTGACCCTTGCCCTTATTGTCTGCACTTGGGGGTCTAACTTCGCGCCATCATCCTTCACAACGGTTATTAGGCAAACTATTATGCCCCAACGATTACTCCAACATCAATTGTTCGAACAATAATCATGGTGACTACTATCACATCACTGTTCCCAGAATACTCTATGGCTTCTGCTGAGTCCTCCCTCCTACAATCCTTCTAATTTCCCGTGCTTGTCATTCTATATTGTTCGATGTTATACACTCAACCAGAACCGTAATCACATCGACTATACATAATAGTAGGAGAATATAAGTAGCATATGTAGATGAAGGCAATAATCCTATAATAAGGCGCGATATCAAAGAACGCTAAGCTGAAACGTGAAAAGCCGCACAGATCCTAAGGACACTAGAACCTGATGCTCTGATGCCATCCGTGACTCACCGCCTAATTAAATACTGGGTGATTAGGCCTTTATTAAATTAAAATAGGATTTCCATTTGGTTCACTCTTAGCATCACAGTCAAAAACCTTATTAATTACTAACCATCGACAAGTTAATTAAGCTAGTGCCAAAATTTTATCTTTTAATAACCAAGTCATTACGTATAATGGAAAAACTAAATAGAACCATTACATAATGAACGAGTTTAAACATCACATCAAATAACTGATTCTAAGTCTTGTCGAATTAACCATCGGCTAAAATTCAAAGCAAATAAATCTAAGAGACAGTAAATAGATCCCATACAATCTGAACTGAAACAATCTGGAAAAATGCTGTGAGCAACATGCTCAAAATAAAACTAAGATAGAATTCCTAAACTAGGAATAAATGAAAGAAGCGTGAATCCACATATGTCGTAGTTGTGAATCCCTAGAATCAAGTCTAGCGTCCCTATGGCTGGATACCTAAAAGGTTTTGAAAATATTATATAACAAGAGTTAGAACCCAAAACATTTTGAAAATATATAGCAAGTGATTAAATTGCAGCAATTTAAAATGCATGAATACTCTACATATTTAAGCTAGTGTCGCACTCCCTTGAGGACCTGCTCACCCCTCAACTATTGTGCATGCCTAATGCTTTTTCTTTATAACCCACGAAGTCATCTACCCCATAACTAGTCCTTGTTATAACTCCACCCTGTTATACTACTCTAGCCCGAGTATGATTTATAAGTTATTTATCTCATTAACTTAACTAATCATTTTTCATTTAAGACCACATAACATTCTCACTGGCTGCATACCCCAAAGCGGTACACCCCTGAAAATAAATCACACAACAAAATCCTGGACGACTATGAAGAACACAAATGTATATATATGTACTACTCAAAAGGACAAGGGATTCACCCACATCCTCAAACCAAGGGATTCACCCACAAATGTATATATATATACTACTCACACCAATCTTTTTGAGTTTTTAACATTTTTAATCAAAAATAAATACTTACTCAAAAGGACAAACAAAAATCATTTGTATTTTTCATTAATCTCAAATGAAATAGATAAAACACAAATGATAAACAAAAATCTTTTTATATATTTTTTTTAAAATTAATGCAAACAAAAATATAATACAAAAAGATAAACAAGTCATAATTTCTAGCATGTGATATGAAATAAGGCAATGACTAGAAAGTGACTAAACAAGCATACATTTAGCATGTGAATATAGCATGAAGTACAAACGCTAAAGTATGCAAACACTAACACATTCATCCTTTAGATTTAGCAAGGGAGGAAGTATGTGAAAGTAAATGAGAATCATAAACCCTATTTTGCAAGTCAACCAAGTCGGATTTCCTAACCCAAATTAATGAAGAATGACTATCTTGGGGTGTTGGAACGTTAACTACCGTGGTTACTTTACTATGGGATTTTCTAGGAATTCATTTAAGATCAAAACAAAATTTCCTAAGATGACCTTTTCGACCACAATGAGTACAAGTAAAAGCATGTCGAAAAGATTTACCTAAGGAGTGATCTTTAAATGCATTCCTAGTAGATTCTCCTAAAACATTGGTTTGGGCATTATGAGTAAATTCATTACAAGTATTGAAGCCTAAACCACAAGTGTCATTTTTAATTTGGACCGTTCCTAAGATTTAATCTAATTTTTTCGAACGACATTCCAAATCAAATTTGACATTACTAGAGTCTTTTAATTTATTTTGCAATTCTAAAATGTTAGACTCTAATAAAACATTTCGCTCTTCAAAAGCAAGAAGCTCCTTTTTCAAGGATTCCATTAAACCCTTAAGGTTATCTCTTTCTCCTTCTACATATTCTAGCTTCTCTCGAAGAGTCCTTTCACGTGTCCTAAGGCCTTCTATTAAAGCATTTTCATCAACGACCTTGACACTCTCTCTTAAACTAGCTTCTAACTTCAAGTTAGCTTTTTTCAATTTAATAGATTCTTTATAAAGTTCTTGAAAAGCATTTTGAAGTTCACTCACATAAACCTCTTCTTCGTTTTCACTCTCTCTTTCTTCTCCACTCTCACTATCATCAAAAACAAGAGAATCATAAACAATGACCTTGGAAGTGTCATGTGTTAAAGTTTCATCAATCGATGAGTTCTCACTATCACTCACATGACTAGCCATAAAAGCCACAAAATTTTTCTTAGTGGGGGAATCGGGCTTCTCTTCCTTATCACTATCACTAAGGGTCGCATTATATGAAATGGGTCGCTTACCCTCTTTCCTTAGTTTAGTGGGGCACTCATAAGCCCTATGGCCATAACCTTCACAACCAAAACACTTATTAGACTCGTCCCTATCTAAATTGTCATTACTAGTTTTAGGGATCTTCTCGGCTTTAGAAATCTTCTCGCTTTTATCATGTTTAGAAGTATCAAATTTCTTAAAATCATTTTTAAATTTATCTTTGTTAATTTTAAGAAATTTTCTAAACTTACGAGCAAACAAAGCCATGTCTTCCGAGTCACTATCACTCTCGCTCTCTACTACTTGTTTGACCTCTTTTCGGGCTTTTAAAGCAACGCCCTTTTCAATTTTCTTTTCGGTTTTAGAGGGAAACATATCTAGTTCATAGGTTTGTAAATCACCTACAAGCTCTTCCAATTTCGTAGAGGCTAAAGTGGGTAAAGAATTTAAAACGGTCACCTTTGGAATAAATCTATCGGGTAGGGACCTTAAAATTTTCTTTACAACACGGTCGTCAGGTATTTTATCTCCCAAGTTAAAAGATGAATTAACAATATCAGAAAGTCTAGCATAAAATTCATCAAAAGTTTCTTTTTCATTCATTTTGATAGTTTCAAATTGAGTGGTGAGGTTTTGGAGTTTTGAAGATTTAACGACAATAGTTCCTTCATGAGTTAATTGTAAAATATCCCAAGCTTCTTTAGCGGTTTCACACGTCATAATACGTCGGAATTAATCCGGTATGACAGCGCTAAACAAGGCATTTAAACCACGGGAATTGAAATTAGCAAGTTTAAACTCATTTTCAGTCCATCTATCGGCGGGTTTGATAACACGTTCATTTTCAACTAAATAAGTTGGTGAGGACCACCCATTAATAACAGACATCCAAACTCTCTCGTCGATAGATTTATAGTGCCGATCTCATACGCGCTTTCCAATACGCATAGTTTGAACCATCGAAAATAGGAAATTTTGAAAATGGGAAAAAATCCATTTTAGCCAAAAATTTAAAGGATCTTAACGAAATAATTTATCGTTTTTGGCTCTGATACCAATTTGTAAAAGATGTAATTTCCTTTTATTATGTAAAACTCGATATGATGCGGAAGCGTAACACGTTGATGGTTCAACTTTAACACGACAAATTTTAATTTCTTAAACAAAATTAAAATTACACCAAGTGAAGTAAAATTAATCAATTAATATATTCACTTTAACCAATTAATTCAATCCAAGTCCTAGAGTTTGCCTAAGTCATATTTATCAATATAAGCAAGTTAGGCGAAACCAAATTTTAGCAAATGACTTGAATTAAATAAACTTTACCCAATATTTAATTTAGTCCCAAATTAAATGAGTGTGATAACTTAAACCGAATTTTATCTTGAATTATCCTAAGAATGCGTTCTAAATTGTTAAGCAAGATAAAATAAACCAATCACACTACGCCGTGATGTACGAGGAAAAACCCAAGATGGGAAACAACCTCGGACGGCCCTAGCCACAAATCCACTAGATACGGAATTACAATTACAAGACAGATAGACTTACAACGCACGACTCGATCCCTCTCAAGCCTCGACGCTTCTTCTTGTAGACACCTCTTCCTAGCGAATAACCTTGGAACACCACCGCGGTCTCGGAATCCACCGATAGGACTTTCTATGGTCACCGTCACCCGAACATGGAGCCTTTCTCCAAGTGGGTAAATCAAAGTAAACAACTTCTCTTCAATTCGGTGTAGAGAAAACCGGTGCCAAACTCCAAGCAATTGATATGTATATAAGAACTTGGATAAACAAAATGGGTGTACAAACTAGAGTGGTAAGTGAATTTCTTATTGAAAATTAGCACTCAAAACATGAACATTTGCCTTAAACAAATTTGCTCTCAAACTCTCTCTAAGAGATGAAAATGGTATGGAAAAGTTAGGTTGGAAAATGTTCTTCCCGCACATATTAAAGTCTGAAAAAGTTGGTTAAAAACCAAGTGGGGAAGTGGGCCAAAAATAGCCAATAACTGTTCCCGCCTGACAGCTCGTTCGAACGACATTTCGTTCGAACGAACTCTCGTTCGAACGAGACTTCTAACGACGCTCCAGTATGGACTCGTTAGAATCTCGTTGGAAATCTCGTTAGAACGAACAATCTCGTTCGAACGACATTTCGAACGACGGACCAGTATACCTTGGTGGGAACTCGTTGGCAAACTCATTCGAACGACATCTGGTTCGAATGAATAAACTCGTTCGAACGACATATCTAACGAACCACCAGAAAGTTTGAAAAATTTATTTTTAGCCCAGAAAACTTTATAAACATTTATTTAAAGTTTTAATTAATTCTTTCTTAAAACAAAACGCAGTTTTTATAAAACCTAACACCCAATAAACTTGTTCCAAGCTCCTATATATATAATATTGCATTCATACCTTGGGAGCATGGAACTATGATTGATGACGTAGAAACGAGGCACGCAAACCGGCATTTTTGACGATGCTTTATACTCTTTGCCGCTACGTCTTCAACAAACACTTCATAGGATTGAGAATATTACAAGTCAATACTATCCTATGAATAAATGTTTTTGTCCGGAATTGAGCCAAAACTATATATGGACTCAATTGGAAATTTGTGTCCTTACACATCACTCCACCAAAATTCACAAACATACTCCCTCGGCCCCTAATTAATTCCTTAGAATTTATTACTCCCAATTCTCTAATGTAGATTTAGTACCTTTTTCCTCAACACAAATAAATATACTAAACCCCCTTTTTAATCCCTAATTACAAAAAGAGTAAAATTCCTTACTGGGTTAACTAAAACCCCAAAATTTCTTTCTTCCGGCCCAAAACAGAACCTAACCCAAACTGGGTCTAGCCCACTGCATCGCTCGAACGATCCACCCTGTCGTTTGAACGATAGGTGGCGTTGCTTGAACCAAACCCACGTCATTCGAACAAGCAGTGGTTTTCTCTCTCCTCTTCTCCTTTTCCAGTTCTTCGTCCGCCATAACTGAAAATCCTCAACATATTTTCCTAGACAACTTCTTCTGTAAATCCAAGCTATTAGTTTGTATACATCCCACGAATTTCTTCCCTCAATTTGTCTCCAGATTCGTAGTGTAATCTCATTACTAATTGCAAATTCATAAGTCGAAATTCCTCAACAGAAATTATGAAATATTAGCTAACCATATTACACAATTCATCTATATACCTCCATAAATTGAAAATCCAATGTAGATGTCAGGAAAACCCAAAATCATTTATTTTTATCACACCCACTATGATATGAATTGAAAACTACAATTAATTTAAAAGTAAGTTTAACCACTTGCCTTCGGGTTCTGAGAGTTTGAATCCTTTGGTGTAGATGATGATTTGATGAAGAACACACTCACTTGTTCTTGGTTTTGGCTCCCAAGATTTCTCTAATTTCTCCCTCAAATCTCCTCTACATGCTTAGGATTTCTAAAAGGAGTTGTGGCTACCACACCCTCTCTCTTTTAGGTTTTATTGAGCAAATTCCATTTTTAGGCTTGTGGACTTTATTAAAATGGCCCAAACACTCCCGTGTGGGCCTCGTTTTGCCTATAATTGTCTTGAGACCCATTTACCACCCTTGGGTACTCTTTCCTGACTATATCGGCCTTTTCGGAATCAATCATGCACTCAAAATTGTCATCCGAATTATTTTACTAAAAATTCTTATCTCGACCCCAATAGTCTATACCCGACTCCCGGTTGAAATAAATTAATGCCATGTCACTATTACTCATTATGACATAAATAAATCATTACTATTCACTTAGTAATATAAATTTCATAAATATTAACCATTTACTCTCCAGATTAATAGTTAAATAAATACTAATAATAATTAATTAAATTAAATTACGATACACAAGTAATTTAAAATTAGCCAAATTAATCAAAAATTAAATGCACAGAAGTATGAGGTGTTACATCAATTTGGTAAAAATTATAAATATAAAAACCCTCAATATATAGAAATTATATGGAAGATATGCTAAATTACGATATCAAACTAGAATGAGCATACTAAAATTTTGGTGTAACAATGATGCATAACACTAACATGAGAGAAATAATTAGATGTAATATTTTTTCCTACTTTTTACAAAATTTAGAGGTTTTTTTAACCAATTGGTCTTTTTGTTTTGACAAAAAGGCTCAAAATTGAAATAAAATTTCCCCATGTATAGACGTTTTACCTGTTATTAAAATTTTGAAGTTTTATGACATTAATTGGTGTTCTAAGTTTCTAATATTTACTTATTTCCAATTATATTTTCAATATTATTTCAAATTTAGTAAAATATCAAAATCGGATATTAGTGAAAACTATTGGAACATGAGTAAGATTTGAATGTATAACTCATATGCACATTTAATAGTACTGTAGTATGTCTACTTGAACTATCCTCTCTCTTCCCCCTACTCTACCACTAGGCTTGCTACCCCCAAAAATGACTAGTAGGTTTTGGAGAACTGGTAAAAAAGTATATTTTTAAAGAAAAATAAATAAATGGTTTGTAAGAAATATGCATGTGAAATTCCACATAATCCTACAAAATTACCATGACCCATAGGTACAATCATGACTAAAAAATGGGGTTTGTCCCTAATGAGAGAATATATTCAATACTTCTCGAGTATCGATGTGTTGTTACTTCACAAAAATTAATATTTAAAATTAATACTTGGGGGCCTAATTGTGGGAACAAAGTCAACTTCTTTATAGATAATAGATGGACGTAGAATGGATATTTCTACCACAAACATAATTCATATATATTTTGTAAAAACAAACTCATGAAACTAATCACTAATAATTTTTTATGGAATTAAGTATGTCAAGTTATGGAATCCTTTTAGGAAACTCTTGGAGATTTCTTTCAAATTTTTATCTCCTTTCTCGATCTAAGTTAGGAAGGTTAATTTTTAACTTCTTCAAAACATTAGCACTACCCAAAAAAATACTTCAACACTCACTCTCAAGATAACATTCCTTTCAATTTAAACCTCTTGCATATATATGACTAAGTTTTGTACAAAATAATATATATTCTGGTCGATACATATGCATGAAGTCCAAAGGAAGGTGTAGTGAGGGTATTTTCTTATTTCCGGTATTTCACCCAACATGTACATTCCTAACGAGTTTTATATATGTTTTATCCCACAATAGTGATGGGGCGGGCGTCATGAAAACTTCACAACCAATATATAAATGGGCGATGATAATGGTCACGCTGTGACACGTCGATGAGCTAATAATAGTAATAAGCGGAACGAGTGTGCAAGGATGATCAAGCTCGGTGTCACGCAAGTTGAGAGTAGCACCACAATTACTCTCATGGATGTCGTGATGGATGAAGAACTTGTGAGATGGCTCATGAAATTCGAGGGTGGAGGTTGGGTGCAAGTAAGGACCTAAATAGATAGGTGTTAATGGGAGAGATAGGGTAATAAGGTCCAAAAATAATGGAGGATCAAGTGGGACAATTGGTGGAGGAAGATTATCTAACTTAAGAGTATGGGATAATTACTCATCTTTGGGGTTGAATTGATCCTCAAGGTTAACCTCAAGTGGGAGTGTTGTATCAAGTTATGGAGAGATCAATTTAGCCATTAATATGTCACCATCCGTGGTAGTGAAAGGGGATAATGAGGCATTAATATCCAAAATATATATGAATCAACATCAATTTCAGACTCAAAATGAGCCAAACATTTTTGGGAAGGATCCATATCAAAAAAGATAGGAACCATCTCTAAATTAATTTCAATGAATTGGGTGGCACTTATAGCCGGAGCTAATGGATTGGAAGAGGGCGATAAATGAGGAGATACAATCTCTTTATATGAATCATACTTGTGAGTTAGTCCAACTTTCAAAGAGAAGAAATATGTTGGGTGCAAGTGGGTATACACCAAGAAGAAAGTCTCCTCAGAGAAAGAAAGTGTAATGTTCATGGCAAAATTAGTGCAAAAAGGCTACGTGAAGAAGGAAGGGATCGATTATGATGAGGTATTTTCCCCGGTTGTATAACACTCTTCCATTCATATTTTTCCAGCGTTGGTTGTGTAGTTTGATCTTGATTTGGCCCAACATGATGTCAAAACTACATTCTTGCATGGAGAATTAAAGGAGAAAATTTATATGACTCATCCAGAAGGGTACAAGGTTACTGGTAAAGACAATTGTGATTGCAAACTGAGAAGATCGCTTTATGGATTGAAGAAAACTCCAAGGCAATCTAGAAAACATTTTGTATAATTCGGGTCAACGCTCTAAATTTGTAAGGAATATCTTATAGTATCGATGCAATAATAATAATGCAACTCAATTATGATGAATATGCCACCCCGTCGATACTCACATACAAAAGATACATCACCCCTCATCATAAGTGAAGTACTAACTGAGAATCCCAACCCAAGGTATAAGCAGTACTAATAGATGTAACATATTGTACTTTCCATATACGTTTTATTATATTTACTCATCTTATAGTCATACTAAAAGAAACATCACATCGAAAACATATTTTAAAACATTATATATATAACTACCTAAGGACCTAAAACTCAAACCTAATAAACACACAAAACCTAAAAGAGCAAGATTTTTAAATGCTCATTTTATTTTTATTTATTTATCCCATTACACCCCACTGGACCTACATGGCGGTTATTAAGTCTTTTAAGAGAAGAAACATCGGTGACATTTGAAATTTGACGATCGTTTGTCACAAGATTACCCAAGAAGAGTTATGAGGTGGTTTAATAAAGCTTTGAAGTTTTAAGGGTTGTTTTTAAAAGATTTTGCATTTAAAAGATTTCAAAAAAAAATAACATAATTTTAAAGATTTTTTGAAAAACTCGCTAACGCGTTTGAACGAGATTCACATGTCATTCGAACGAGTTGTGTATGGTCATTATAACAAGATTGCCATATTATAATGAGGTCCAAAACTTGCCTTCTATGGAGTATCATTTGAAGTTTCATTGGAAACCTTTCAAACGAGACCTGAAGCTTGCAAGCTCTGGAATATCGTTCAAAGTTACATTGAAAGCCATTCGAACGAGATTGGGTATGCCATTCGAACGTGGTGGCAGGTCGTTCAAACAAGTACGCATATTTTCATTTTTTATAATATATCTTTTCAAATTTCTAATCCCTATATCTTTGCAATAACTTTCCCTATTAGTAGAGATGGGGTGATAGATTTTTCTCTAAGCCTTTTTAGAGTTCTTTTTGTGATCAAACTCTATAAAATTTTCATTGAAACCCCTTGGATCTCTCAATAACACTTTTCCAAACCAAGAATAGCACATTCTAAAGTTCTAAACTCTTGTAGAGATTTTCCTTACTCTTGATTTGTGGAATTGAGGCTCTACGACTAAAGAAAAAGGGAATTTTATATTCAAAAGGTTGATCAGTGGGTACCGAGGTGGTTTTGATGGTGGTGTACTCTATAAAAATCATCAATTAGGTCAGTCAAATGATGATGTGCAGGAAAAATTCACCACAACCACCCATTAGGGTTTTGTCACGCAGTCATGTACCAGTAATACTTTTGGAACATATGGTACATTATTTTCTCCATGCAATATCCATATATTATAGTCTTGCACATTAGACCACATTAGTAAATGAAATATAACGTCTTTCAAAGACTTAAATTTTCCATTTGTATATAATGGTTGCATGGGCAATTATAATTATTGACTAAACTGAATTTAAACCAACCATGATATGTGATAACAATAAATAATAACAACTGAAATAACTCGATGTTTGAACATCCAAAATGAAGAAATAAAAATTGTCTCAACTCTCATAAATAAAACCAACTGAATAATGAACAGGGCCAATGTGGTCCATCAAAATATCAGAATAAATAGTGTGAACTGAAATAGAAATAGCAACATAATTTATGAATCAAAGGAATGAATAGATAATGAAGAAACGACAAGTCTAAATCTCCTCATACCTGATTGAAAAATGGAATTGTGTTAAAAACACACAAGGATGGAGAACACAAAACCGACTAGCAAATGATTCTAATTAGGCATGTATAAGAAAAGAAAAAATCCAAAGTAGGATGTAGCCAATTTTTATCTTTAATTAAGTGATTGAGTAGTGAGATTTTAATTCATCCGTGGGCGAGAAACGCATGAAGTGTTATACATCACCTTTGAAAAATATGTGTCCCTACTTTCTTTATAAGACGACTAGCGGATTCCCACAGAGATTCTTCACAAATCTACTACAACGAAATGATTGGTTTGTATGACATTGCGGACAACACAAACACGTTTTATAGGGCGTCTGCACTTTAAACCTAGTTTTTCTGGACACTAACGTGCCTCCAAGGAAACTAATCGAGGTTTTATGGGTGGAGAGGACTCTAAGGCTTGTCCTACAAGTTAAATTGTTAAATTGTTCAAAAAGAGTCCAATGAACACCGTATCCTATGGGGATAACTAGTTGATTAATCTTTAATTTTAGTGATAGATAGGGATGCATACAATAGATTAGTGATTGAGTCCGGTGATGAAATCCCTTCTCGTTTCAATGATCGGGTGTAGGTCTTAAGTCCAATTAATTCATCAACCATTCAAAGTAAGACTATGCATAAAATAAAGTCATATAGGAGCAAATAGTCAAATAATAATTGGACTCTCTAACTAGAGATGCGGGAGTGAAAAAGAAATGTACCTCCCACAACTTTTACACGCGTGGGGTGAAGATCGATTTGAGTAGACTAGGGAAGTTCACCTAACTTCAGTCGTCTCCGGGAATCCCACGGACCCAAAATAGATAGGCTTATAATTCCCTCAAATGACGCTCTCCCTTTCTGTTTATTTTGTCACGCTTTGCATTTTTCTTTGTTTGCTTTTATTTTATTACTACAAATAATTGGTTTCTAAATCACCACAAATAAATGTACAAGGCCTTAATAATCCTAATACAACCAATCTATGAAAAATAAAAAAATATATACAAATGTACAAGTCTTTAAAACACTCCTCTATAAGAAAATTCGGCCACAATACTTCGTGAAAAGTCGATTGCAAAAAGTTGAGAAACGTCCAATGCTTAAAAAACCGATAATGACACCATTTGATAATAAATGGTGAAACATTTTAATGTTATCTTAACTCATTTAGGAGATGTCGTCAGACATTTTATTGAGACTCAAATCATTATTCTTGAATAAAAAATTAAAATAAAGTAACATACAAACTAACAAAATAGAAAAAAGGAAACATACCTTTAATAATAAACATAGATGTACATATACTACTATATATAAAATGACACGTGACATAAAACTAATAAACATACTAATAATAATAATAAAAATTAATATGACAAATATAAAAATAATAATATACATAGATAGATATATTTATACATAATAAAATACATACACGCAACATACAACAGGTTAGGAAAATCTAGGGACATGGTTTGGGATTGGGTTTAATGGGTAGTTGGATGTTTCAGGTCACATATAATCTGGCTTTAGCAATTTTGACCACATTTTAGCCGCAAATGACTTGAATTATGCATTTTGAAACTGTAACAGCATACTGACCTACAAGATAAATGATTACACACAAAGGTTCAATATTAACGAGAGCTAACAATTAAAATGAGTCTACTTGGGGGATAAAAATAACACATTTGGGTGCTTGTCATTGGCCATAAATTACACAAAATAATGGAAAAAACCTTCATTTGCCACCATTTGTCACATTTGACATCGCCTATCAAATGGAACCTAATATCTTTATTTTGACTTGAAGTTAACTGCATATATGGGATATTTTCTACATCATCATCTGAGACCACAACCAATTCACAGTTGAGAGAGTAGCTACAGCGGAAATATTGCGACTTCTCAAATAAAAACCAATTTTAATTAATCCCAAATTTTAGTTAAACCCTAAGACATGCATCTAGATGATTTATCAAATAAAATATAGCATGCATGATAAAAAACAAACAATTTGAGAACGTGTGTGCTCGCGTTCAAATGATCAAATGATATATAAAACCCTTTTAACACAAACAAACCCTAAACATGCAGTAGTATGTGATTGAATAAGATGATAATCTAAGCAAGAACATTCAAACACATGTAATTAAGGAAAAATTCCCCAAAGGGGCAAAACCTTTTATTTTCACTATAATTTGTAAGAAAACGGCTTACAATCGGATTACAATGAAAATACAAGTTGACTAAGAATTACTCTCGGGTATCGGATTCTGTAGTCGGCGGCTGGAAATATCCCTTTCCAGGAGGGCAGCAATGGAGAAGAGAAACGTCTTCTCCACAAGTGTGTGAAATAGAAATACCCGCCGGTGTCGGTTCCTATGTCGGCGGCTAGAATAATCCCTTTCCAGTAGGGCAGCAATGGAGAAGAGAAACGACTTCTCCACAAGGGTTGAACAAACTCAAAGTTGTGTTCTTGGGTTACCAAAAAGATTCACAAAGGATTGGAAGAATTGTGTGAATCAAAACATGAGTCTTGGGACTCAAAAAATATGAAGACTAGAGTAATTTGGACTCTCAAAAACGTCTTCTAAAGTCTTGCAAAACTGCTCCCCCGAAGTTGGCTTTTATAAGGAAACCAAAAGAGTTTTAAAAAACTGGGACTCTTGCAGCGCCAGGTACCCCGAACCGGTTCTGGGGTACCCCGAACCGGTTCCCCATGCGGTTTGGGGTACCATTCTGGTATGGGGTAAAAAAAACAGCATTCTTCAAGGAATTTTCTCCAACTTCAAAAGGTCATAACTCCTTCACCGTAGCTCGGATTGAGGTGCCGTTTCTTCCAGTATCTTCGTTGCGGCGAGATCTTCAACTTTCTAGTTGACCAGACCTCCGAACTATGGATGTAAAATTACGAAAATGCCCTTTAACTTCCTTATCAAGCCTTATTTCACTGTTTTGACTTCCCTTGCGTACCACTCGCATTAAGTCCCTAAAATCTTGGAACGTGAAGTCGTTGAGGCAGATGTGGGACACATTAATGGAGATGTTGAATGCTCTATTCCCGGAATTCGGATAGAGGCCGTCATGTGAGATCGTGAGGTGACGTGCCAAATGTAGCGGCGTACGACATACACAAATGTAACATGTTGGACATGAGAAAAATGTCCTTACAACAGTTAATCTACGTTTAAAAGGCCACCAAGTGTCCCAAATTTTTTTATTCAAATCATTAGTAGTTTCTACCAACTATGCTGATCTTTCGATATTCGTCTTACCACATCCCTCCACCACATCCGTTGTATCCACATGGGTATTTCCATATTTTAAGGGAAAGAAATTATTATTGTATCTAAAATTAGAGAATGGAATGAAATTACCGAATGGGTAAAACCAACAACAAAAAAATAATGTGCTTGAGTCGCAGACTAGGTCACTCTCATTAGGGTATTTTGCGGCTCTGCCAAAAATTATGTTATAGTCCAATTAATGCCTTATCACCCCCAAGATAAAACAACCCAGAATTAAAGAAATTTGTGTCTCAAAAAATTACGCAGGTATTAATCTAGTATACTAGCACCTATTCAATATTAGTTGCTCAATATTACATCAGTTTGGGGGACCAAACTGATCAGATAAGGGAAAGAGAAAAAAATCCTCAGAGAGAGAGAGTATTTGTGTGTTTTATTCTGTTTTGTAAAGCAAAACAATGCTTTGGTTGGGCGAGAGAGAGACCTTCTTAATGTGAATATTTGTGTGTTTTCGTGTGTATCAAAATAAAAGAAATGAGGCTTTAAAACAGAAAATTATTTGAACGACTAGTGAGCATAGTGGGAGAGTGAATCATAGAGAGCCAGAGAATGTGGGTCATAAAGTCTCCCACTTTCGGACATTTTAAAAATAATAATATATATTATTTTTATTTTTTTTAAATTCGTTCATAGTTTAATTTAAAAAAACAATTGTTTTATGCCCAAAAAATTTAATACACACCCATACCAAGCCCAATCATTCAAAGTAAGACTATGCAAAAAAATTTAAATTGGTGTAAATTAACTACACCCAAAACTACCTTTCCACTTATATGGGATAAGTTCCATAATTAGGCACCTTTTTTTCTTCTTTACATCAGTCTCTCTCTTAAAGACAATTGGTTTTCTTTCCTTTTTTTTTTTCTCAAAGTTTACACAACAATAGTTAACAACAGTTCCAATAATCCCCCATTTTTAAAATTTATTGAGCAATGATTTATAGAATTGTGCATAAATAGAAGTTTCTTTTGACTTAAACCTTTACATAGTAAAGATAATTTAGAATATACTAGATTAACCGTAGTTTCATAATCTATCTCTGACAACTTTCCACACACACCCCTACTCGAGTGTAGTTCTTAAGAAAGCATGTTACAACCTTGTGCTTTTATCTCAGCATAGTTGATGCTTTAGGGAATTTTCCTAAAATTAGCACAGGAAGCGACCTCTCTTCCACATTCATATAGGTGATTCTATCAAGGATACTCCCATATCTAGGTACCCCACTCAAAATAGAGTTATATGTCTTCATTAAGAGTTATAATTAACTCAACCTTAACTCGCTTTAGGATATCATGCTCTATAGGGATGGGCGCAGAGTAAAACCTTGTATACAATAATTAGCAAAATTTAACCCATATCACTTGTGACTTATTTTTACCATTTGAACTTATTTATTGGGATCTCCAGTCTATAGTTTCGGTTACCATCACAAGTGACTCAAACATCTAAGGGCTTTAGTCCCATCTCTTTTTAGGCATTCCACACCATTTATCTTTCCAGTCCTTTCATCAAAGGATCAATCATGTTTTTTTCACACCGTATGTGATCTACTCTCATAGTGCTCGTATAGATAAACTTTCGAAGAGTACTATGGTTGTGATGTATCTGTCGATTCTTATCATTATTCTAAAAGTACTCAATTTTTTAATAGTCGCAGTACTATCGTCATGGATAAGAACGACTATTATCGGTCTCTCCCATAATGATATACCTGACAAAAGGTTTCTTAGCCATCCTACCTCCTCACTATATCATTTTTGAGTCCATTATCAACTGAGCCAAAATAGTTTGTTTCTTAGACTTTCATAAAACTACACCACTATCGATACTAAATATGTATCCACTAGTATAATCCGATTTTCATAATTCTTGTAAGATACCGCATGACCCTTTCAATAGCATGTCAATTCTCCATACTAGGTCTATTGTCAAATTAAGGTCTAGTGCAATTTCTATCATGACCCAGGATATCAATGATACTCGCATACTCAGTTTTGTTAACATCGTTAGTGGTTTCTTGAACAACTTTAAAGTATGATCAAATGGAGTACTAAAAGGTTTACAATTGATGTAATTATATTTCTTTTCAATTTTCTCAACGTAATGAGATTGGTCTAAAGAAATTCCCTTCTCAGACCTAGTAATTTTAATTCTCAATATTACACTAGCTTCACCCAAACCCTTCATATTAAAATTGGCACATAATAAGGATTTAACATTATCTATGGTGGGAATATTAGATCCAAATATAAGTAAGTCAACCACATAGGTACATATGATAGCGCAAATGTTATTTTCATATTTATAATAAATGGATTTGTCACTTTTATTTATTCTGATCCCATTAGAGATGATTAAGATATCAAATTTATCACGACATTGTTTAGGCGCCTGTTTTAGTCCATAATGAGATTTATCTAATTTACAAACTTTATTTTCTTGATCGTAAGAAATAAAACCTTCAGCTTGGTTCATATAAATCTCTTCTTCTAACTCACGATTTAAAATGGAAGTTTTAACAGCCATTTGGTGTACAATTAAATTATTTCAAGCAGCTAATTCAATTAGTACATGTATAGATGTAACTATTGTCAAAGGTAAAAATGTATACAAAAAAATATCCACGTTTTCACGTTGTCTAAAACCTTAGGCTAACTAGATCCGCCTTATACTTTTCAATGGAGCCATTGAATTTTAGTTTCTTTTTAAGAATCCATTTGCGACCAATAGTTTTACACCCTGATAGAAGATTCACAAAATGCTAATTTTTGTTAGTTTCTAATAATTCTATTTCATCATTAATAGCTTCCTGGTATAAATCGACATCTAAAGAAGACAAGACTTCTTAAAGGGTATTAGGATCCTCCTCTATTGTGTAAGCATAAAAGTCAAGGCCAATTTTTTTTTCAACACGAACTCTTTTACTTTTTCTTGGTTTTAAAATAGATTCATTTGGTTCTGAATTTTTTGAAATAAAAATGCTAGTGGATGTTGAGCCCTCACTATTTCTAAATTTAAATGGAAATTTATCTTCATAAAAATCAGCGCCGTTTAATTCGATAATAACCTGATTTTTCAAATTATAAAATTTAGGTTCTTTGGTATTAACTTTGTATCCAAAAAGACACACTTATATACTCTACCAGCTAATTTAGACCTCTCAGTGTCAGGATTATGTAGATAGGCTAAGCACCCCCTTGCTTTAAAATATGACACGTTTGGATTAATATTTATCCAAATCTTATAAGGAGAGTTTTAGTCTTAGGAATTCTATTTAGCATGTAACACACCATTAAAATAATTTCTCCCCACCAATGTAAGGTAGCACTGAACTTTATAAAATAACAACTACTAGTTCAGTTAAAGTCTTATTTCTTTCTTTCATCTTTACCATTCATTTTCGGAGAATAAGGGGCCTTTTTTACATGAATAATACCGTTGATTTTATAAAATTCAATAAAAGATCGTGAATCATATTCGGTGCCTCTATCACTACGTATCATCTTAATTAATGTTCTGATTAAATTCATTTTCAATTTCATTTAATAAAATTTTAAACATGTCAAAAGCTTCACTTTTATTTTTCATTAATTACACAAATGAATAGTCCAAGCAATCATCAATAAAGGCAATAAAGTAACATTTGTCATTTCAAGTCATAATTCCATCCAATTCGCAAAGATTCGAATGAATTAAATCAAGTGCTTCAGAATCTCTAATACCATATTTATATGGGGTCTGTTATTTTAGCTTGACTCCACCATTCGCATCTTTTAAAATCATTTAGTAATATTTTTATAATTAATCTCAAAGTACTCATATTTTTAACAAGTCGTTTAATAACGTGTCAAAGTCTAGCATGCCACACATTAAAAGAAAAAGCAATATAAGAAAATGAGAAATTTTATTAATAGCATCAATGCTCAATTTAAACATTCCTTCAATGGCATAACCTTTGCATACAAAAATACTATTTTTTATTAAGGTAAATAAAAATGCCCCGAAAGACTAAGTGAAACCCGCTTTGTTGAGGAGATAGCCAAAAACTAAGTTTTTCCTTATCTAGGAAGTGTGCAATACTTCCTTAAGGACCACAATTTTTCCAAACGTGAACTTCAATTCCACATCTCCGTGGGAATCACCCAACAACATCCTTTTCTATTTAGCCTTGTAATGAGTCTTAAATAATGTTTAATTATAGAAGATATGGTGAGAAGCACCAATATCTACCCACCGCCCTTCAACATCAATAACCATATTGATTTTCAAAATCATGGCACATAAATCCACTTCAATTAGGTTCGCATAAGGAGTAGAATGAGATACAATCCGACATTTGTGGGCTATATATCCAGGCTTATTACACTTAAAGCAGAGAAATTTTCCAGTGTTACCATTATGTCCATTTCCACTAGGATGGTTCTTATATTTATTTTGATCCGGATTTGGTTTAAAGTTTTAGTTACGGTTCTGTTTCTGATATTTCATCTTTTTTCCATTTGGTTTCAAAATAACCGAAGTGTTGTTCTTGTTATAATTCTTATTGTTAAACACAACAAGAATTTCATCCTTATAATCTTATTTATGGGCTTCTACTCAATTCTCAAACGAGTGATTAACCTTTCAAGTGACATTATTTCGATTTATACCTTAAAACCATTTTAAAATCATTCCAACCACGAAGTAACTTGTAAATAATAACAGCAACCCAAAATTTCTCACTTAACTCCATACACTAAAAAATAATTTTGTGAGAATTTTTCTGGAAAATGTGAGTTTGAGCAATAATATATTTGTCATCCATCATTTATAAAACTGCATATTGTTAGTACCCACCTCCTTAGTGTCATATTTTTTCAATAATGCATCCCACACAGATTTTGCATTTTTATAATTGGCATAATAATTATAAAGATCATCACTTAGTCCATTCAAAATATAATTTTTACAAAGAAAGTCATTTTTTCCCCAAGTTCGTATGACCTTATTTTCAATAGCAGTAGGGATGCGGTCAAACATAGGAGGTTTGTCTAATTGAACACTTGATGCTAGTTTTTTAGTAGTTAGGTAAAATAGCATTTTTTGTCTCCATCGTTAAAATGCAAACCCCCAAATTTAAAAGGTTTGCTAATAGCGGAGGTATTTTCATTATCCATGGTAGAATAAAAATACTTTAAAATGGTTGCATCTGAAATTAGATAATGGAACGAAATTACTGAAAGCATAAAACCAACAACAGAAAAATAATGTGTCTGAGTCGCAGACTATGTTACTCTTTTTAAGGTGTTTTTCGGCTATGTAGAAACTGTGTTGCAGTCCAATTAATGCACCCCTATGATAAAACAACCCAGAATCAAAATGATTTGTCTCTGAAAACTATGCACGTAGTAATATGGTATACTATCACCTGTTCAATATTAGTTGCTCAATACTACATTAGTTGGGGGAACAAACTGATCAAGTAAGGAAAAGATAAAAAATTGCTTAGAGAGAGAGAATCTTTGATTGTTTTATTCTATTTTACAGAACAAAACAATTCTTCAGTTAAGGGAGAGAGAGATAGAGTTTCTTTTTGTGTCTATCTGTGTATTTTTATGTGTATCAAATTAGCATAAAGGAGACTTTAAAAGAGACAATTATATGAATGGAAAGTGAGCATAATGGGAGAGTGAATCATGAAGAGCCATAGAATGCGGGTTGTAAAGTCTCCCACTTTCGACCTTTTAAAAAATAATAATATATATTATTTTTGTTGTTTAAAAAATTATTAACTACACCCAAACTACCATCCTTCCGATGTGGGATAGGCTCCAAAGGTGGGCACCATTTTTTTCCTCCTCTTTAATTCTCCCCCCTGAAGAAAAAGGGTTTTCTTTATTTTTTTTCCAAGGTTTACACAATAATAGTTAATAACAGTTCCAACAATTATCATTGGGATTAGATATTTGGAAATTTTTCGGGACACAAAATTGACTGAGTTGTGCAGATGGCCGGAGAACCGCCTGACAGAGTTTTCTACCCACTTTCTTATCCACCTAATAGGAAAAAAATGAAGGGCTATAATACTCTTCAAATGTAAACTAAAAAGGACAAAAAAAGATAAATGACCTATACAACTTTGTGAAACAAAAAAAATCTCTTTTTTCAACCCAATTTTCTTAGTAAATAAAAAATGAGAAAAAAGAGAACACAAAAGAATAATTTTATTAAGAATAAAAACTGGTATGAAAAAATAACGAAAAATATACTTATATTTTTATTAAATAAAAAGATTGGATGAAAAAAAGAACAAAATAATATTGTGTGTACTGTCACTTTTAATCGAGTTGTGTCGCATTTTCATTGAGTATTGTTCATATTTGGTAATAATAAAGATCTTGTATCATTTCATATTGTGATGTGTCACTTTTAATGGTTAGTGTTCGTGATAGATAAAAAAATAAGATTTCATCTCATGTCGCATTTTCATTGAGTTGTGTTCGCGTTCGGAAAAAAATAAGATTTCGTAGCGTGTTATGTAAAAAAAATAATTATCATGGGAGGTAAGTTAAAAGAGTGCAAAAAATTATACTTGCATTAATTATAACATGTTATTATAATTTTATTTATGATAAATTTTGTTTAATTGTTGTAACTTTTATTTTAAAAATATTATTGTGGTGACAATTATTATTCAACACAAAGAAATAAGAGAAGCACAATCACCAAGCAGAATAAGGAATGTAAAATGTCAATCACACAACGAAAAATGTACATGGTTCAGCAAAGGTGCCTACGTCCACGGTGGTGCAGTCAATGTTATTTCTATATACTCCTGAGAGTGATTACAGAGAATACGATGTGTCCTTTGCCCCGAACCTAGGGTTTATTATATAAATGTTCATTTTAGTGAGTGGGGGTGTTGGACTCCCCCACGTTTTCCATCTCTTCCTAGAACCTCTCTTAATGGGAACATGGGAGGAGACAGAATCATAATCAGTTCAGATATGGAGGGTCTGGACTTTGGGCCGCCATAATTGGGCTACTCGTCCAGGCCCATCATTCTAATTTCAGGTACCCACAATTGCCCCTAAGTTTGTTGGTCCATGCCTTGGGCTCAATAAATTTAAATGATTTGTCATAATGGCTCCTTTGTACATCGTGCAACTCTTCCCAAAGTTTGAGGATTGATTCTGGCAGCACCCGCTTCGTGGTCTGTGCACTATGATTAGTATCCCTTCAAGGTTTTATTCAGAACAGTCGTCGTTTCAAGCTTCCCAGTACCCTTGCCATTTTCTACGAGTTTTAGCGATTCGCGTTCTCTTCATCCAGTCTTCATTTTCATCGCTTTCGATCTTCTTCGTCATTTAGGCTTGTGATTCTCCATCATTCAAGTCAAACTTTCATCTTTTAAGTTCCCTGTGCCCTCTCTTTGTATTTTCTCTTTGAATTTGTAGTTTCTTTAGGGTTTTCCAATGGCAAAGATTGGTAACAGGTCGATCCCTGAGTTTAGGAAGTTTTACAATATTCCTGAGTGGGTAGAGATTGAGTGCGCCTCTCCCCCTAGAAACGTTAGAGAGATAGAGGATGCCCATTGGATCCATGTCTTGTTGCTTTCTCAAGGGGGACTTACTGTTCCTCCCAGCGACCTATTTTTGCACTTCTTTGGTTACTTCAATATTATTCCTGCATAGTGTTCGCCCAATGTGTGGAAGATAATCAACGGTGTCCATAGAATAAATCAGTTGTATGGTACCAAGTTAGGGCTTACCGAGGTCTATTTTTGCTACTCTTTTTCTCGAACTAGTTTTGGTGTTCTCTATCTCAAAGCCAGGAGCCCTGATAGGGTATTGGTAGTAAACCTACCTGAGTCCCATAAGGACTATTGGCAAGAGGGCTTCCTTGCTAGAAATTGGTAGTTTTCTCCCCAGTTTGAAAGGTCGAGGTTTGATTGGTTCTCTGTCCCCTTTTATGGGGAAGAATACATAGGTATACTTTGCTATGTTCTTTCAATTTTTATTGATTTGTGATCTTTCTGATTTTCCCTATTTTTTCTTCAGCGAGGTCGAAGAACTTAGAACCTTCTCTCAGCGAGGTTTGTCTCTCTGAATTGGTCAAGGCCTGGAATATCAGGGAGCCCTTAGTTGACGGCGAGCATCACCGGTCCGCTGCTTTTTTGCTCGAATACAAGAACATTGGTTCTAGTTTCATAGCGAGGCTGGTAGATAGTATCCCTGAGTTTGATACCTCTGAAGAGACTGCTGCTGGTCCTATTCAGTTGGACGAGGAGGAGAGCAGTTCTGAGAGTGATATCGTAGGTGGTGCTGAAGGCAACTTTGGTAAAGGGAGCTCCAGTGGAAGTAGCTCTTCTGATTCAGAGGAAGTTTCTGGAGCTCGAGAATCTTCGAGTACATCCAGCAGTTCAAGTGAGGAGATGATTCCTCCAAGGAAAAACTTGATTCGGGATGATGATGACGACGATCACGTGATCCTCGCTCAGAGGTCAAAGAAGTAGAAGTCCAGTACTGGGGCTGTAGCTACTGCCTCTCGGTCTTCTACTCAGGAGCAAGAGAGGAAGAGGAGAGAGGAAGAGAAAATGAGAGAGAGGAGAGAAAAAAAAGGAGGAGGAAAGAAAGAAGATGGATGAGAAAAAGATGATGGAGGAGAGGAGGATAATGGAGAAGGAGAAAGAGGAAGAGGAAGAGAGGAGAAAGATGGAGTCAAGGACGAAGGCTGGGCAAACCTTAGTCCCGGTGTTTGCTTTGCCCGAGGGGGCCTCAGTTGCCATTTCTCCTCAACTGGCTCCTGCGCTGCTCGAGAGGGCAGTTCTTCCTGCAGATCACCAGAGGGCGCTGGGGTCTGATCAATTGGCCCTACAAGCTAGCCAGAGGCTAGCCTTGGTAAGATCTTTTCCATTTTCTAATGCTTTAACAAGTTTTAGTTGTTTCTCCTTTCTGATCTCTTCTTTGTTTCTGGTAGTTTGTGACTGACTTCGCCGTGCTCTATCGCTCTCGCAACGAGCTGGTGAGAATGAATGGTGAGTTGGAGCAGTAGAAGGCTAATTTGGAAGTGAGGGGCACTCAACTAGAGGTTGATCTAAAGACTGCTGATGCCGCCCGAGTTTCCTCTGACCTGGCCCTCGTCAATTCTAATCGAGAGAGGGATGCGGTGGTTAAGGAGCTAAACGAACTGAGGCAGACCTATGACCTGGTCTGCTCGAGCAAGATGGTCGTCATAGAGGAGAATAAGGTGCTGACCGAGCAGTTAAAGGAGAAAGAGTCCCAGGTAGCCACCATCAAGGAGGATTCATACAACTCCAGGTGGACTGTTGCATATGACGATGTCGAGGTTCAGATAGGCTACATCAGCCGTCTGAACTTCAATAAGGGTTGGAATAAGGCCCTCTTAGCTGTTGGTGTTGATGCTGACTCTCCTTTGTTCGACAAGCATGACCCGGGCCCAAAGTCGACTGTGGATGAAGAGGCCCCTGCCCCAGGCATCGAAGGCGTTGAGCCTGTCTCCCAGACGTTGCTCGCCGAGGTCCTCCCTGCTCAGGCGATAGATGTTTTCCCTACTGAGGGGGGTACTCCTGCTGATGCTGATAAAGGGAAGCAGCCATCAACTTATGGGCAGCCTGAGGTTACTAGTTAATTTTTACTTCTAGGGCTACCTTGTATCTCTGCTTGTAATTTTTCCTTTTGACTCTTCGATGTATCCTGACTTTCTTCGTTTTAATGAAATTAGAAGGTTTTTCATTCCCTTAGTATACTGAATGATTTTGTTCTTCATTGCTCTTTTATTTCCTGTAGTCGATTGATGTAGAATATTATGTTCCTACCACATCTCACTTGGGCAGGACCCTTGGTCCCAATGCAAGTCCTCAGGTTCGCTAAGCCTTTGTTAAGCTTTATAAATCTCTTAGGTCAAGGAATCAGAAGTATAAGGATCAGTCTGATATTGTGGCCAAGTTGAAGGATATGCTTCAAGAGATGGAAGAAGTTGGTGCTTCAGTCCAAGAGGAGGTGAATGTGTTGAGGGTAAAGCTCCTGGATGCCTCTGAGATCAATCAGGTCGGGGAGATTCTTCAGCGGGAGAATGAAGCTTTGAAGAGGGAAGTCTCGCGACTCAAGGAACATGTACCGAGCACTGTTCCTGGGGTATTATGATGTTCTTCCTCTTCGCGAGCTGGAGCAGGATCAAGCGATGTTCCTCCGATCCTATAAGGATCTACCCCGTTAATTGTTCCACGAGCTGGCAGGAGCACCAAGAGTTCAGATGGGGAAATGGAAGAGCTTCGTTGTGATGTTCAGCGAGCATATGTGATCGCTGCTGGGCTTCAAAGGGATATTACTCGGCTGCGGCACCTGTTTAAAAAAGGACATCGGTGAGTATGGGCCGACGGTTATGACCAGGGTTGGATAGATGCCCCGACGAGGTTGACAGAGTTTGAAGATCTCGCCTTCATCAGGGGGTGGTTTAGTGACTTGAGGGAGATGCAAGTTCCAAGGAATTCAATGCTCTAGTATCGCCATGAAATATCTCCTTCCGTTCGGATGCCCAATCCCTTCCGGAGAGATGATCAGTGGATACCAATCGATGCCATCCCTCGACAGCTATTGGAGTCGGATGCTAACGAAGTCGAGGAAGAGTTAGTTCCTCCTCACGATGAAGGTCGAAGAGCTCAAGTGGCTGATAATCTCGTTCAGAGGCCTCACCCTCACTAAGATTTTTCCAGTAGTAACACTGTGTATTTTATATTGAAGTGATGTTATGTTAATGTTTTGGGCGAGATCGCCGTCTAAACATGTATTGTGTTTGCTGTAAATGTGCTGAATTAATAAAAGATTTATGTTTTGGGCGAGTTTACCGACTAAACAAGTGTCTTATATTTTCCACATTTTTGTTCAAAAATCTTGAGCCTATCTTGGATGACTATATTTGTATGTTCGCATTATCGAGTAAGTGTCCTTCCAGTCCAGTATGCCAACGAGATACCATTCTACCTTACTTTACCTTTTAGGTTGTGTCGTCACACTCCCTTAGGCCTAAGTGTGGTAATTGGCGAGGACACACCTGGTGTTGGATGCTCTATCCGGTCAGAATTTTATTCAACCAAACACTGTTTGGTGACCAATTCTGTCTTGGTCATAGTGCCTAAGGATCTCCTGTATGGCTTTATTTATTGCCAAGGTCAATGCTAAGAGGTCTTTCATATTTCGTAATGAAAACCTGAGGAGGGTCATTTCCCTGCTATAGTGTAATGGTCAGTGTGCCTGTTACTTGGAAAGTGTGTGTGGGTAATAAAGTTTGTACATTGACACCTCGTAAAATGTAAATTAGTTAACTGATACTGTGTAGAATGCAACTGCCAAAAAACTTTTCATTAATGATAAGGAAATGAACTTCCAGTTTCACAATCAAAGATCAAAAGAAGAATCTAGAAATAGAATTTCTTTAGGTTGGCTGCATTCCACGCTTGGGGTACCTCTCTGCCTTCCATCGTTTCCAAGTGATAGGCTCCTTGCAGGTCGTCTCTAGTTATTTTGAATGGTCCTTCCTAGTTTGTCCCTAGCTTGCCGTCTGATGGTTTTACTGCGCTGCCCAAGACTTTCCTTAGGACATGGTCCCCAACTTGGAATTCCCTTGGGTTGACCCTTTTGTTATAATGCCTTGTGAGATGTTGTTGATACCTCGTTAGTTTTACTAGGGCTAGCTCTCGGCGCTCGTCGGCTAGGTCGAGCTCAGCGAGCAATGCTGCATCATTATGGCCCTAGTCAACAAGGTTGGACCTCATTATTGGCAAGCCTTCTTCTAATGGGATGACCGCTTCCATTCCATATGTCAGAGAAAATGGGGTTTCCCCCGTTGCTCGTCGCGGGGTGGTTCGGTAGGCCCATAGAATATGTGGTAATTCATTTACCCACATGCCTTTGGCTCGCTCTAATCATTTCTTTAATCCGTCGATCACTGTCTTGTTGGAAGATTTGGCTTGGCCATTGCACTGAGGGTAGGCCACCGAGCTAAAATGGTGTCTGATTTCATGCTCGTCGCAGAAACTCTGAAAGGAGCCGCTCTTGAACTGTGTTCCATTATCAGTGATGATGGTTCTGGGGATGCCAAAATGGGTGATTATATTTCTCCATATGAACTTTATCATATCTACATCTTGGATGTTCTCTAGGGGTTCCACTTCGATCCATTTAGTGAAGTAGTCAGTTGCGACGAACAAATACTTGCGATTGCCGGTGGGAGTAGGAAGTGGTCCTACGATGTCTATTCCCATTGGGCGAATGGCCATGGGCTGGACAGTGATTTTAAGTCGCTAGCAGGTTGGTGGACCATGGGAGCGTGAAGTTGGCATTTCAGGCACTTGCGGACATACATCATAGAATCCCTTTGCATATATGGCCACCAATAGCTTTCCTTCATTGCTCGAAAATCTAAAGATCTTCCTCCGATATAGCTTCTATAGATTCCTTCGTGAAGCTCATGTAGAACTTGCTTGACATTCCTTGGGTGAACGCATTGAAGGTAGGGACCGAAAAAGGATCTCTTGTATAGGTTACCCTCTGGAGATAAGTGAAAGCGAGCAGCTTTGACTCTTATCTGGTGGGCGGTCTTCTTATCATCTGGGAGCGTGCCATCCTTTAAATAGTTCTTTAAAGGGTCCATCCAGCTGGGAGTTGATTCTACCTGGAGCACATGTTCCACACCTGACTGCTTGCTGTTACGATTAATGCTCGGATGAGAGAAGAAATCAATGGGTATTGTTCTTTTTATATAGAAATCGACCGCTGAAGTCAGGGCTGCTAGGGTGTCAGCATGGTTGTTCTTCCCTCTGGGAAAATGCTGGACATTGATCTCTTTGAAGCTCACCATTAGTCTTTTCACTAAGGTGAGGTACGCTGCCATTCTTTCATCTTTTGCATTGTAATCTCCACTTATCTAATTGGAGACTAATTGAGAATCACCGAACACCTGTAAATGCTTTGCTCCCAAAGTGTGCACCTTCTGGAGGCCGGCTATTAAGGCTTCGTATTCTGCTTCGTTGTTGGAGGCTGCAAATCCAAGACTGATTCCTTGTTTAAGGATTGTATCCTCTGGAGTAATGAGGACAATGCCTACACCTGCCCCCTTTGAGTTGGAGGCTCTATTAACGAGCAATTTCTAGGTTTCCTTCGTTGCGTCGTTCCCCTTTTGTCTTGATGGTGGAGGTTGGTTGGAAGGTTGCTCACCTGTGAATTCGGATATGAAATCAGCAAGGATTTACCCCTTGATTGCGTTCCTTGGTTGAAATTGGATGTCAAATCGTCCGATCTTGACTGACCATTTAGACACTCTGCCTGACAAATCCACCTTCCTCAGGATTGCTTTAAGGGGGTGTGATGTAAGGAAGATTATAGTGTGGGCTTCGAAATAGTGCTTCAGCTTTCTCGAAGCCACTACTAGTGCAAAGGCGAGTTTCTCAAGTGGTAGGTACCTATGCTCGGCGTCTAGTAGGGTCTTGCTCGCGTAATAAACGGGGTGCTGGATTCCTGCAACTTCACACATTAATGCAGAACTGACAGTGTGGTTGGAAACGGAGAGGTACAAGTACAAGGGATTTTCTTCATGTGGTATGACGAGCAGTGGTGGGGAACAGAGGTAAGTCTTGAGCTCGTCCAATGCCCGTGAGCAATCTTGGTTCCATTCTACCGTTTTGTTTCCCTTTAGAAGCTGGAAGAAAGGCTTGCACTTCTCGAAGGACTTAGAAATGAATCGATTTAAGGCAGCGAGCATACCGGTGAGCTTCTTTACGTCCCGGATTGTGCGAGGAGGTTGTACCCTGTTTATTGCATCGATCTGGTCTGGGTTGGCCTCGATGCCTCTCTTACTGACCAAGTAACCAAGAAATTTTCCTGACTGGACACCGAAAGAACACTTGCTCGCGTTAAGTTTCATTCGGTATTTCTTGAGGATTTCGAAGGTGCTTGATAGGTCTGAGAGGTGGTCTTCTTTCTTCTTGCTTTTAATGAGCATGTCATCGATGTAGACCTTCATGGTGTCTCCCATCTGGTCCTTGAACATATTGGTGACCATCCGCTGGTAGGTTGCCCCTGCATCTTTGAGCTCGAAGGGCATAACCTTGTAGCAGTATAACCCAACTGTGGTGATGAATGTTGTTTTGTCTTGGTCTGGGGTATACAGAGGGATCTGATGATACCCTGAGTATGCGTTTAGAGAACTCATTCTCTCGTGTGCTGCAGTGGCGTCTACCAGTTGATCAATTTTTGGGAGGGGGAAACTGTCTTTAGGGCATGCTTTGTTGAGTTCAGTGAAGTCGATGCAAACTCTCCATTTCTCGTTGCTTTTTGGAACTACTACTGGGTTGGATAACCACTTGGGGAATTGTACTTCCCGTATGGATCCTGCATCCAGCAGTTTTTGAACTTCTTTTTCCACGTCTTTTGCCTTCTCGGGTTCAGTTCGTCGTGCCTTCTGCGCGATTGGTTTGAAGGTGGGATCGACGTGTAACTGATGACAAACCATACTAGGATCAATTCCAGGCAGCTCGTATGGCTCCCACGCAAAGATGTCTACATTGTTCCTCAGTAGGGTAGTTAGTTCCTTCTTCTCCTGATCTGTGAGAGAAGCTCCAATCAAGAAGATCCTACTATCGTCGCAATCTCCAGCTGTGATTTCTTCCAGGTCCTCAATGACACGTTCAGAGGGGAGGAGCTTGCTCTCCTCTACTATGGGCCTCCCGTATTTTAATTGCTATTTCGAAGGTGTTAGTCCTTCCTCAACTTTCTCGTTGGGCTTGTCGGCCCTCTTCTCTGGCCTTGGTTAGATGGCTGCTATGAAGCATCTTCTTGCCATCGCTTGATCTCCACAGATCTCCATTACTCCTCACTCGGTCATATACTTGAGCTTATGGTGGTAGGTCAAGGAAACTACCTTCATTGCATGTAGCCATCCTCGGCCGAGGATAGCCTGGTATGGCGAATCAATGTCTACCACCAGAAATTCGATCATTTTAGAAACATTTCCTGCCCTTACTGGCAGCACGATTTTTCCCAAGGGCATAATCATCTTTCCAGCGAATCCAACCAAAGGGACGGTAGCTTCCTTTAGGTCGACGATGCTTAATTTCAATTTTTTGAACATGTTGAGATACATCACCTCGGATAAGCTTCCTTGGTCGACGAGCAATTTGTCAACATCATAGTTTGCTATTCTTAGAGTAATGATCAAAGCATCGTGATGTGGGGTTCTCACTCCCACCAGATCTTCATCTGCAAACACGATATGCTTACTATAGTCGACGTCATCTGCTCGTCGACGCTTTCCTGACTGTGTTTTCGGTGGATCAATCTAAAAAACTTGCATCACTACTGTAAGCTTTTTTACCTCCATACGGGCTTAATTGCCCTGAATCTGTTTCGCGTCGAATGCCCCATGAATTACTGCGAATTCATGGCCGGCATCGTCTTCGAGTACGTTGTCAGTCCTTGCTTCTCTATGGGTAGTAACTTTTTCTGCCTTTTTCTCCACGAATTCATTCAGGTGCTCGGACTGGGCCAGATCTTCGAGGTGGGACTTAAGAGCTTTGCAATGCTCAGTCTTATGTCCTCCCTCTTTGTGAAAAACGCATCTCAGCGCACTGTTCCTCTTCGAGGGATCTCCTCCCATCTTCCCGGGCCACTTAATGAATGGCTCGTCTTTGATTTTTGCGAGAATTTTATAAATTGGTTCTTTGAAGACGGTGTTGACCGCTTGAAATTCCTTCGACACATAATTGTTGCCTCCGTTTTTGGAGCCATTTTTTCCCCCATTCTTTCCTCCTCTCTTCGGGTTCTCAATCTTGTCACTGCCCTTGGCAGCGAGCTTAGTTCGATCGTTTTCCCCTGTGCTGGCGGGTCACATCTTCCACCTTGGCATACTTCTCGATGCGGGATATTAGGTCGTCGATGGTCATGGCCTCTTTCTTCATCAGGGATTGGTACAGAAGGGAAGAGCTGGGTAGCCCAATTTTAAACGAGGCCACTGCCACTTGCTCTGAACAGTCCTCGACCTCGTTGAACAATTCCCAGTACCTCTTTGCGTAGTCTCGGAGGGTCTCTTGGGGCATCTTTTTCATTATCAGTAGAGCATCCATCCTTTTGGGATGGGAGCTACTGGTAATGAATCGCGCCGTAAAGAGCTCGGCCAGGGATTTAAAACTCCTAATGGACCGGTGGGGGAGCCTTTCGAACCTTTTATGTGCCACGTCATGCAGGCTCGAGGGGAAAATTCGGCAAATTAGTGCGTCTCGATGGTTCCAGAGGGTCATGGCCTGCCGGTACTGCCTGCCGTGATCAATGGGATCAGTCTTACCGTCATAAATTTTGAACCTTGGAATAGCAAACTTCTTGGGGGCTTCCTCTTCTTCAATTTCCCTCGAGAAAGGTGATTTCATCTGAGTTTTGAGAGCTCGCCTTGCGAGTTCTCGGGTCGATCTGGTACCGTGATGAGCTGGGTGTTGGTCCATCTCCCTTCAGACCAGACTTCGTATGTTTTCGTTGCTGCGATCTGGGATTCTATGACTGCGAGCTAGTCGCAGTTGCTCGAGCAGGTCTTCCTCTGACTCGTTTCCTTTAGCTCTCTGGGATCCGCGCCTGGGGCTCCTTCTTCGACTGCGAGACTTTCTCGCCTGAGGGCTAGGAGTACGGTAGGGACGTCTTTTGGTTCCATGATGGAGTTCTCTCTCCATTTTTTCTAATCTTCTCTTGAGGCGAGCATTTTTGGCTTCATACCTGCGAGAAGACTCCATCTGTTCGTGAAGCCTTGCCTCATATGCATCAATCAGCCTAGAAATTTGTGTGGACCTCGCTGGTCCTTGGCTTTCTTCGGAGGCTTTCCTTTCTAGGTGAGCCCTCCGATTTGAACGCCGAACTTCGGATCTCATCTTGCGAGAAGCAGGTGGTTCTTGGATATCTCCTCCCTAGGGAGCGTTACTACTGTGACCAGACATTTCAAACTCCTTTCTGGGTGTGGGCTTTCTCGGGGAAGATAAGCGTTCCCACAGACGGCGCCAATTGTGGTGACAATTATTATTCAACACAAAGAAATAAGATAAGCACAATCACCAAGCAGAATAAGGAATGTAAAATGTCAATCACACAACGAAAAATGTACGTGGTTCAGCAAAGGTGCCTACGTCCACGGTGGTGCAGTCAATGTTATTTCTATATACTCCGGAGAGTGATTATAGAGAATACGATGTGTCCTTTGCCCCGGACCTAGGGTTTATTATATACATGTTCATTTTAGTGAGTGAGGGTGTTGGACTCCCCCACATTTTCCATCTCTTCCTAGAACCTATCTTAATGGGAAAATGGGAGGAGACTGAATCATAATCGGTTCAGATATGGAGGGTCTGGACTTTGGGCCACCATAATTGGGCTACTCGTCCAGGCCCATCATTCCAATTTCGGGTACCCATAATTATGTATTATGTTTTATAAACAATTTTAAGTATAATTTTAATTCACATTCTTACTTGGGTAAATTAATGGTGAAATGGTGTTTTTTATACATGTGGTTTCAAATTTCTATACCTTCAGATTTTCTTTTTTATAGGGTTAGACCTTCCACCGTTGAGCCAGGATAAATAGAATTTCTCCTAGATAGTTCATCTTCCCACTTGCTCAACGAGACAGGAAGAATCTTCCCATTTTATAAAATTGAGATCCTTCTCACTATGTGTATACTCATTTTTTTTACAATGTAGTTTTTATACAATAGTTATAATGTTAACTTTTTAACAATCACGTTGAAATCTAATCTAATATATCTATTTAAAAACGGTGTCCGCAATTGTAGCTTTGTCGCATGGCTTTTAAAAATAAAGCTGGAATTATTACAAACTCTCTTCCACCCTTATTGTCTCAACTCTCTTTGAATACTCCTCTGGAAGTTGTCTTTATATCTTCCCTATCTCTTCATTTCACCGCCTTGTGACACCCCACCTAATAAAATACCGGGTGATGAGTCTTATATCAAATTAAACAGGAATCTCATAACGTTCATTCTTAGCATCACTGTCGAAGACTTTTTAAAACTTACTAACCACCTAGTATTCAAAATACATGGTGTCAAATAATATATAATAAACCATTCACACAATCACTGACTCTAACAATACCAAAAATGAATAATTAAAATCTTTGCCGAAAAAACCACCGGCTACAAACTAAATACACAAATATAACTACAAGAATGATAAAATCTCCGGGTATTTTCGATGACCTTACCAATTACTATTCAATTCTTTCAAATATTATCCCACCGATCAACTCGTGGTGAAATCTCTGCAGTGTTTCTTTCGCAACACTTCCCTGCTCCACTGTCCCTATCTCTTAGTGGCTCTCTACTCAACGCATTTTGTCCACATGTTCATTGATTATCATTCAATGGGATGACCTAGCATCCAATAACGTCTTCCCACTTTCGACATTTTTATTAAGGCTTATGCCTATAACATCTCACAGCAAAGCCCAAAAGAACTTTTCCCACTACACTATTCCTTAGAATTGTTAGTCCTCGATTTTTACAAAACCCAAAGAGTACAACCCGGACACTTAACTTCTGTTTCTATACTCACACATCTAGGCATGGACTCCTGCGTCTCTAAAGGAGTCATATACTGCTGTGCTCGCACTATCACTAAGTCATCAGCGCTAAATTAATAACGAGCTAAATTTCTCCCACTCCACAATAACTCGACATACCCTGAATCTCATCAGTAAAAGTCCCTACGCATTGGGATCCAATATAACTAAACTACTGCACTCTTTGAAGTCTACTTCACAAAAAAATCGCTGCGAGCACTCTTTCAGGTGAAACGTCATAAAAATATACATCTTTCCCTAGAACAATGAACACGATAGCCTTGCTATAACCGCCCACCATTGTGAACCCATCCGTACCCAGGATAAAACTAGACCTCGAATATCACCTCAGAAACGAGCTAATCCTTAGAAAAATATACGTTATCTCATGTACCCACCCGTTTCCTTATAGGTGGAACTGAAGAACGCCTCGCTACTCTATGATAAGTATACACATACTAGTGTCATTAACGATACCTCTACTAAACCAGTTTATCGTACAAATGTAGTACTAATACATTATTGCGACTCGCTCGTGTCACTCAAAACAAACCCCAATCATTTCGGGATAAAACTCATACTTTCAATTGCCCACAACACTGGCAGCTCAAATAATTCCTGGACATAACATCCTCGTCCCAATTAAACCAAAAACTTCTCTAACTGTTGCCCCTACTAGGCATCCTGCTCCAGTCCCTTGACTCACTGTGGATAAGATCCACCCATGTGTTTCTAATCTTTTACACATAAGACACCTCTCTGTGTCATTCCCCTTTCCCCTTTCCCCTTTCTCTATCCCCACCGTCCATGTCGGGGTTATCTTTCTCACGGACCTGCTAGTCTTGACCCCCAATGTCCCTTTTGCTCTGCGGGTCCCGTGGGACTTGTTAATGGACTTGATGACCCTTACAGAACTCACCGTCACTTGGTAGGAATTTTATTGATCTCGACCATTAATCTAGGTCCTTTACTAGGTATCCCTTCCCTTGGTGCCTCACCACCACTAAAAATTCAGTCTTACTCTGCTGATAGATTATCTAACTCCCTTAGATTCCTTATCATGAAAGCATTGATACAAATTATAAATGTACAAGCTTGACGATAATGACACCAGTCATCCTTGCCAGATCTCCTATCCGCGCTTGTATTTTCTACCCATGGGTCTATTATTAACTTACAACCCTACTTGATTCTTCGTTTCCCTCTCATCGGTTACGAAGTTTGCGAATTCCTTCAACTTTCCTTAACATTCGGCCCCTGTCCGACCCTTTTTAAAAAATTGTTGAAATTTCCCTTGCCTCTTTATTTAACCTCTGGTGCGAGGATTCATAATAATCCGCACCCCAAATTCCTCTTTATTTATGGAAATTTTCCCATGACTATGGTAACTTACTCCCATCACCCTACGCTGCTGGACATATTAACTTAGAATTTTGACTTGGGTGTCACTATGCTCCCCTATATGTGATCCCAATTGGATGTTATCCATCCATTGGCAAATCACCCTTCTCCACCTTCCTCGAATTCTAGCGAATTGTTCTTTTGAAACCTAAAATCCTTCTTCGATCCTTACTCCTTGTTGCCTACACTTGGGTTTTTAGCTTTGTGCCATCGTCCTTCACGACGGTTCTTGGGGCAGCTACTATGCCCTAGCGGTTACTCCAACTTCAATTGTTCGAACAAATATTACGGTAACTCTTAATGCGTCACTATTCCTAGAATACTCTATGCCTTCTGCTGAGTCTTCCCTCCTGCAATCCTTCCAACGTCCTATAATGTTCGATGTGCCCCACTCAACCAAAAATCGTAAATGAATCACATCAACTATAAATACTAGCATGAGAATGTAAGTCGTATACGTAAAGGAATACAACAATCGTATAGTAAGGATCTATATCAAGGAATGCTAATCTGAAACGTGAAAAGCCGCACATATCCTAAGGACACTGAAACCTGATGCTCTGATACCATATGTGACACCCCGCCTAATAAAATACCAGGTGATCAGTCCTATATCAAATTAAATTGGAATCTCGTCTGGTTCATTCTTAGCATCACTATCGAAGACTTTTTAAAACTTACTAACCACCTAGTATTCAAAAGACACGGTGTCATATTTTATCTTTTTATTACACCCCACTAACAACATGGGAAAGAATATATATAATAAACCATTCACACAATCACTGATTCCAACAATGCCAAAAATGAATAATTACAATCTTTGCTGAGAAAACCACCGGCTACAAACCAAATACAAAAATATAACTGCAATAATGATAAAATGAGCACATCATCTGGCTGGAACAAAAGAAATAACTTGGGCGACATACCCAAATGAAATACGGACTACATCCTAGACTAGAAATGAAATGACTGAAGCGGCTAAGTCAAAATCCTGCAACATCCACATATGTCGTAGCTGCGTAACCCTAGATAGAACAATTATAGCGTCCCAGTGTTAGGACACCTAAAAGGTTTTGAAATATTTTATAGCAAGGGTTTGAACCCAAAACATTTGAAAATATTTAGCAAGCGAATTAATTTGCAGTAAATTAAAATACATGAATGCTCTTTATATTTAAGCTAGTGTCGCACTCCCTTAAGGACCGACTCACCCCTCACCTATTGTGCACACCTAACGCTTTTAAATATAACCCACCTAATTACCTACCCCATAACTAGTTATCGATAATATCCTTCCTGTCACACTACTCTAGCCCGAGTATGTTTAATATACGGTTTATAAGTTATATATCACATTAACTTAATTAATCATTTCTTTTGGGACCATATAACATTCTCACTAGTCATAAGAAATATCAATATAATTCCCATCACGTATTTTACCCGTAGATAAATATCTACACCATATATGTGTATCATCATATTACAACATTCACACATATGCCGTAAATATAATCCATCCTCACGAGTAGACACTCACCGGATGCTCTCTAAAATGCTATCATTTCTAGATATACTCATCCACCTGGACACCCTGACACGCTTAGCTCCCCAAATCAGTTAATCAAATAAACGCATTGGAGGCAGTCATAGTTTCCCCCGGAATGAGATCGAATCATACCCCAACCGTCTCATTCTTGATTTTGAACGCTATGACCTGGGCCCTATACTCACCCTACTCCTCAAGCTAGGGGATTCACCGATATCGCGCAACCTCCCATGATAGCACTAGAGGGGTATGTATTGTTATAAATATTATTCACACAAATATTTATAAATCACACAAATATATATATACTACACATCACCGCATATATATATATATAAATATATATATATATATATATATATATATATATATATATTAACTCCAGGCTACGCGTGCACAATTACAGTAACACTAGCCTACCAATCCCAAGTCTATATACCGAATTGATGTTTAATTAATTCCCACACTTATTTATTTATTACTCAAGTTGTGTCACCCAACTAAATTACCCGGACCCGTTCATATGGCTCGAAATCTCATCTTGTAGAACTTATTCCACAAATTTCACATATTAAGGCTAACACCCTTTTTATTTTGAATATTTCAGAATTTATTATAAATCCATATAATAAATTTATTAGACTAAATCCGTGCCTAAGCCCTCATAGCACAAGAACCAAAATTTTACCCGAGTCAATATCCCAACTCAAATTTAATTAATCACGCATTAATTAATTTATTATCGTGCTGTAACTCAACCAATATAATTAATGCGTGATTATATAGAATTTATTATTCAAATTCTCCTTAATAAATTTTGCACTCATTATTCTAAGGTTTTCAATTTACTCAATTTTAATCTTAATTCCCTTATGTATTATCTTCTCAATTACCCCAATACTTACTTGTCTCACTTTATGTAAACCTAATCGCCACTTTAGGCCTAATGTCCTTATTATAGAATGCCAATCACATTCAACTAATCTAGGCAACCTCCAACGGAATAACAACTAAAAATAACATTTCTTAAAATTTGCCCCACAAATCTTTCCAGATTTTTAAAATGTCGTTTTGAGACATTTTACAGTTGTTTTTGGAGAAAACGTATATGTGAACAAAATGTAGAAAACAGGATTTTGTGCGAGAAAATGCTGACAGAATCGCCATTTTCAGAACTAAAACATCGAAAAATAGTTTTTAGAATGACGGTTTAATTTACCCAATTTTAAATACTTCTTCAAATTCAAGAAGTTGTTCTACAATGCAACCCTACCCATCAAAACCCATATCACACCCACTATGATATGAGTAGAAATTCGCAATTAATTTAAAATAAAGTTTAACCGCTTGCCTTAGGGTTCGTAGGGTCAGAATCCGTTGATGTAGATGAGGATGATTTGATGAAGAACCCACACACTTGTTCTAGATTTTGGCTCCCATGGCTTCTCCCACTTGCACCCACTTTCTCTCTCTATAAGGGTTTTCTAAAATGTGTTATGGCCACCACACCCTCTCACTTTTAGGGTTTAATAACTCAATCCCGTTTTTAGGCTTGTGAGCTTTATAAAAAGGGCCCAAAGACCCTTGTGTGGGTTTTAATATGCCTAAAAATATCCCGAGACGCATTTACTACCCATGGGTACTCTTTTCCAACTATTTCGACCCATCCGTACTCAACCGTGAACTCATAATTGCCATCCGAATTAATTTATAACATTCTTCAAATTTTTTACCTAAAAAATGCGACACAAAAATAATACGAACAATTAAATCTCAATTTGCCAATTTAAAAAAATCCTCCACTTTAAATAAATCATAAATTTAATTTTTCCCAATAAAATAAATTCTTTGTCTCCCAAATATAATTAAATTAAAGGTCCTTGAATTTACGGGGTGTTACACGTCTCCTTTCTTTCTGGGAGAAAAATGACACGCCTCTCCATCTCCCCCAAACGTCAATATATGTCCATTCAAGTCCATATAAGTAAGTTTATATTTTGATTCTATTGTATTCCTAAAAATTGTGATAAAAGGTATTGGTGAGATTTTATGTGGAAAAATGGGGTTTATATATTTTAGGTGTTTGGATTCAGTCCTTGATGATATTTTAGATTGGTGCATTGTTGAGACATCTCGAAACAGGGAGCTTTAGGATTTTCGTTCTAAAAAAAACATCACTACATGATCTGAACACCACTAACTCCATGTAAGTTATTTTTTTTTAATTCAAACAATGTATTTGTCCATTTAATTTTATCTTCATTGATAAATCATTATGAATTCTTCCTAATTTTTCTGCAATGTTTCGTTCCTTGATTTATTTAATAAACTATGTACATAAATTCCATTGAATTCCTTTATTAATTTCCTTTTAGTTTTAGTTAGTGTTCAAAATTTGCTATTTCGATTGTTGATTGGTTTTAAGATATGATAATTCTTTTCTTATAGTTTTGGGACATTGGTAAAGCCTGTTATCATTTTATTTTTTCAATTTGAAGAGCTTTCACATGATGTTCTATTATTCAAACATTTGGTTTTAGGTAACTGATTCGGTTTGGAAAATCATTTATCGTTCTCGCTTTTATATGTTTGTGAAAATGTCCCCATTGTCTTATATACCAAGTAGTAAGATACAACTTTCATTTTATCACTTGACTATTTGTTCTTCATGGAATAAATGTACAACTCAAGTATTAAGAATTATCTTATGGAATAGTATTTCCTTGACTAGAATATGATAATTGTATAAAAAGCCCTTGAAATACATTCAAATAACATCTCCCTTTGTTGGTTGTTTTGATAAGAATTATCCAATGAAATCTAATGAAAGGCTTTCGGTCTCTATGGTAAAAAAAGGTATATAAGGTGTGACACCCCGCCTAATAAAATACCGGGTGATCAGTCATATACTAAATTAAATAGGAATCTCATCTGGTTCATTCTTAGCATCACTCTCCAAAACTTTTTAAAACTTACTAACTACCTAGTAATCAAAAGATATGGTGTCAAATTTTATCTTTTTATTTAACATCCGAACAACAATATGTGAAAGAATATATAACTAAACATCATGCAATCACTGAATCAAGCAATACTAAAATGGAATAGATGTAAACCTTGCCGAAAAAACCACCGGCTACAAATCAAATAACGAAATGAATCACAAAAGTAATAACTGAATACTATCAACTAACTGAAATAAAGTGGAACAACTAGGGCGACATGCCCAAATGAAACATTGACTCCATCCTACTCTAGAAATTAAATGACTGAAGCAACTAAGTCAAAGTTCTACAACCTCCACATATGTCGCAGCTGCGTAAACCTGGAATAGAACAATTCTGGAATCCCTGTGGCTGGACACCTAAAAGGTTTTGAAAATATTTTATAGCAAGGGTTAGAACCCAAAACATTTTGAAAATATTTAGCAATTGAATTATAATGCAGGAATTAGAATGCAAGTATGCTCTTCATAGTTAAGTTAGTATCGTACACTCTCTTCAGGAACCCCTCACCCCTCAACTAATGTGCACACCTAACGTCCTTCTATATGACCCATCTAGCTATCCTCCCCGTAACTAGTCTTGTCACATATATCCCACGATTTCCCACTACTCTATCCGTAGCGGGTTTAGTATACTTTATAAGTTATTAATCTTATGTAATACCCCGCAATTTTAAAGGTATTTGAATTACACTATGAATTTAATTTGGTAATTTGAGGAATTATTATGAATAGTAATTCTGGGATTAATGAGTGAAATTAAATAAATTCAATAATATAAAGTGAATAGTAAATATTAGTTTTCGAGTGACAGATTAATATTTACGTGGATTATATTTCGAGACTAAGTATATGAGTAGATTATTTTTATTACATGTCGTAGTTGGGTAAAGCGATAAAGGAAAATATTTTAAATTGGAAAACACGCGTATTGAACGTGTTGGGTCAAAATAGTGAATTTTAGTTCAGTGACTTGGATGGAGATTTCGACTTCGCCATTGGGTTCGGAATGGCCGAGATAGTCAAAATAGAGTACCCGAGGATAGTATTTAGGTTTCAGGCATTTTTGGACTAGTAGGGACTCGTAAATGAGTACACGAGTCATTTAACAATTGGGTATATATCCAATTTCGGATTTAAAGAGGTGGCAGCCCTTATTTTTCCCAAATATCAGCCCTAAGAGAGAGAGAGAGAAGAGAGAAAGAAGAAGAAAGAAAAGAGAAGAAAAGAAGAGATTTCCGATCAAAATTTGCAGGATTCGACTCGTGGTCGTCAGATTTAATCCACGAGGCAAGTGTTTAACTTGCTTTATGATTTAGTGTGTTTAATTTCTCATATGGTAGTTGGTATAAAACTAAAGATTTTTGGGTTGAAACTTCGTGGATCAAACGGGTTTTCGAAAGAGTAAAACGAATATAACTCGATTTATACCCAATTTCATAAACTTAAAATTAATTGAAATTAATTGTTGGATATGGGTTCTAGGATGATTAGAACCCTTTGAATGTGTGTATTTATGGTTATTTGAGGTTGAATGATGATGATAGAGGAGATAAAAAGCTTGGAGGTGTTTTAATGGAGGTTTGGATTTTTGGAGAAGAAGGTGAATAGTGACCAGCGTCACTTCTGGACTGTTTCGGATATGAAGATAGCCGATACAGCTCTCGGTCAAACATGAAAGTTGTAGGTCTTTTCGATATGGTCGTGTGGGCACTAACCGCGTATTTTTTTTATTTTTCCTCGAATTGTTATGATTTTTATAAGATGGCAGTTTCGGGGTGAAATCACCAACTCGGAAATTGGAAAAATAAAAGGCTAAAATTGTTTGGAGATAAATATTTGGGGTTCCTAAAAATAGTGTGGGGACTTCTAAATATTTTTTTTAGTAAGGCGTGTATTTTGGATTAGTTGAAAGTAACATTCAAGATTTATCCAAACAGGGGTATTCGTGAGGAATAATACTTAAAGAGATATTTAGGTGTGATTTGAATATTAAATAAGGGAATACGTATTGGGGTATTTTAATTGTGTGACGGCTTATATTATTGCGAATGAGAATATTCGAGGGTATTGGCTATCGTTATAAGAGTTTGGATATTATAGCCATAAAATATTGAGAAGAGATAAATAATATATATCGATGTTGTTGATATAATCATTGTGCGGTGAGAAAAGCTAAGAAAATAATATATTGAAAATTGGTAAAATTGATAAATGCGTAGGATATCCAAGATATAAATATACTACGTATGGGATGTATTGTATGGGCTATGAGTATGCCCTTATATTATATATATGTAAAAATCATGCCCGCGCTACTTGCTATCACGGAGGTTATCGCGCTAGGACAGTCTTATCTCGATGGGACCTTTATGGGGGATATTGATTGTACCCTAGAACATAGGACTCCTTGGTACAGGCTATCTGATTGAGAGTCAGACGGTCCTAAGAGACGTGAGGGTATGTGTTGACCTCTTAGTGACTTGGAACTATGTTTCGCCTCCATTTGTATGTGTTTTGTGTTAATACAGTTCGAGAGTGATTCCGAACTAGAATTTCCCTTTGTTTGTGTGATACAGGGACTTGATAGCAGAGTATGCCAGCACCATAGATCTTATGTGGGGTGTCGTTAGTATATATATTATATGTGTGACTAATATATATACGTATAATTATATGGGAACTTTCTACTGTGCGTATAAGTAGATAAGTAAGGAATGAATGATTCAACTTTATAACGATACAAGGGGTTTCTTAACCAGGGTGCAATAGTGCGATATATTGTTATATAAATTGATGTGTATGCATAAAGAGAATAATGTGCGTATTCCAAAATCTTGTTTGGTGTCCTATATGGATAACTAATATACTTGTTGCGAAAAGTATATTGTACATATATGAGATGAGATATCATATAACCTAACCCTGTATAAAAAGGAGAAGAATGAATAAAGTGATATACTCCTTTCGGTAGATTTATATACGGATTCATATGAATATGGATCATAGGTTCTAATGAGAACTATAAATAAATACGGGATGGTATAAATATGTTATGTACTGAAGGCCTAATGGATCCCGATGATCAACATTGTCACGTAGTAGTGTATCGGGGGGGTTCCTTGTTTGGATTTCGCTTCGCGAGACACCCCACGCATGAACGTAACGTAATGTTGGGAATGGGGATAAGTTTAGTACTTAGTACCTGAATTGATGAGGTTTATTAGAAGATGGGTAATTACATTAGTTAGGGAGGGTAGCTTAACTAGGTTGTTTAAAATGGTATGCGCTAGTTGTGCACTGTTAGAAGAGGGGTGAGGTGTATCTCATGTGAGAGCGATACCAGTTTAAATATGAGAAATAATATATTTTAAAATATGGATCTTAAGCACTTATTAAAATGTTTTCAAAAATCGGGCTCTGACCCGTTTATATATTTTCCTTCTTGCTATATCTATATATATATAGGTGTCCAGACACAGGGACGCCTGGATGATGATTCTTTCGAGTCAGACGTTTGCTGCAGCAGGTGTGGATGCAAGCAGGTTTATATTAGACGCTTCCATCATTGAGATCTAGATAGGAGGTATTGTAGAAACATTCGGGCTTATGGCCCAACTGTACTCATTTATTTTTTTATCGCCTTTTAGTGAGGCATTCGATTTGGTTGTATTATTGTACCGAGTGTTCGATTATTTTATTTGGTTTCAGTTCAGTTGGTGCATGTAAACTGTTGTAATTGTTTTAGTTGAATGGTTTGGTTAAAAAGATTTGTTAATTTAAAATTTTGACGCCGGCCTAATAGGATATTAGTAATTAAATTGGTTTTCGACAGTGATGCTAAGAATGAACCATATGAGACTCCTGTTTTAATGTTATATAGGAGTGATCACCCGGTATTTTATTAGGCAGGGTGTCACAGGTGGTATCAGAGCATTAGGTTCTTGTGTCCTTAGGAATCTGTATGGATGTACTACGCTTTCAGCGTTGCTTTTGATTTGATATAGAGCCTTATGATTAGGATTGTTGATATCCTCTTATGAGATTTCGTTCTCCTGCCATTATGTAAGATTATAGTAAATCTTTTGCACGCTCGTTCGGGATTCATGTGCTGATCGACGAAGGGCGACCATGGAAGTCCATTGTGAGGGTAGCAGGAGGCGGGGCTTAGTTAGAGCTATAAGTTGATATTGGAAATGAGGACCGCGGTAAAGGTTAAATTTTCCTTGCGGCATTGTCTTAGATTGCTGCAATGACTACTAAAGAATAGTAATTATAATTATCTATGCACCGCTATAGTAGAGAATGGTGCTAAACTTGAATTACCCAGTGAAGTTAGATAGGGAAAAAGCTTAAGAGGTCTTTGATGAGGACCGTGCGTTGAAGTTGAGCTAGGTGGAAATAGTGTAATTTCACTTCTAGGAAGTTGAAGGCTCGAAAGATTTGGCTTAGAGTTGGGTATGGAAATACCCATATGCAAAAATTTGAGGAAATTTTTTTTCACTTGTTGGAGCAATGTGAAATGGTGGGAACGAAGGTCATCATATTTAGAGGAGCATGATATTTTGCTCATAAATTAATCTTACAGATGGTTTTAAACTGTAAATTCCCTTGATTTAGAAAGAATAAAGTGAATGCAGTTTCTAGGTTATTCACATAAGAATCGGTCAGAGACCGATGATGAATAAAGAGTGACATGGTTAAGTGAACGTAGTACCGGAGTAAGGTAGGTACAATGGAGAAAGAGGCTTCTCCAATGGAATGATAGACTCACTAGTAATTGGACTTATGTAGAGTGAGTTATAGTTATTTTAGTGCAAGATGTGAAATATGCAATAATAAAAATTAAAGTTGTGAGACTTCGTGATTTTTAATAGTCTAATGGGATAAAGACTCTTAGGATTTGAATTGGAATGTCATATGTAATTGGGATACGAGCTAGTTGTGATAAGCTTAATATTTATTTATATTATAAGTAAATGAATACTTATGGGATTAAATCGAATATGTATATTCGGGAAATATGGACTAATGTTACGAGAGATATACACGATTAGCCAGATTATACTATATATATACGAGCATATTGAGACGTATATATATGATATGTTTAAATATATTTGTATGTGATTGGTATATTTGTATGAAACATACCCCTCGAGTGCTATCATGGGAAGTTATGCATTTTGGGTGAGGCCCTTGGCCTGAGGAGCAGGGAGCGTATAGTCCCCACGTCATAGTGTCCATTTTATATTGTGTGATTTTTATCAGGAATGAGACGTGGTGGGTATGTTTCGTCTCATTTCCTCGGAGGAACTATGATTTCTTCCCATTCATTGTGATTTGGTTTTTACCAAGTCGGTGTGATAGTCCGACCGCTGGTACCCAGGATGATGTGTGAGTAATTCCCTAGAAGATGATAGCATTGAGAGACTGCATCCATTGAATTATAGCTCTGAGGGATGGTTATTATACTTATATAGTGTGTGATATATAAGTATGGATATACTTGATGTGTATAGTATAATGTATATATATATATATATATATACTAAAGAATGGAATGCAAGATAAATTCTGGATGAGCCCGCCTTTATCATATGCTTAGATGGAACTTTGATGAGGACGTGTTTCATTACCACGATTTTAGGGCATGGGGACCTTATAGATATAATTTAAGGTATGCATGATTTATTGTTGAGCTGTGAGTTTAAGCTCATTGTTGTTTGCGCTAAGGACTTAGTATTAGTACAAGTGCTTGGTGGTGTGGCTCCTGGAAAGAATTAAGAGTTCTGACTACATTTTTATAGATAGGGGAGATAGGATTATCCGAGTGGCATATTTGAACTAGCGGACCTCCATGATCGACAAAGTTAAGTAATAGTGTATAGGAGGGGTTCCTTGTTTGGATTTCGCTTTGCGAGACGTCCCACGCATGAAACCGAGTAAATGTCGAAAGTCGAGAGAGGTCTTGGACACTACGGATATAATTAGAATAGTACTCATATTATGTGTATTAGAAACACCTTAATCTTGAGACTACCATGAAGTAAGGGCAATAAGGCACTGATATAGGAAGACTGTTGTGAGATAACCACAAGAAGATCGATGGGATGGTCTTAAGAAGGATTGAATTTCCAGGTATCGGGAGAATTAAATTTCAAATTATTTGGGTTAAGGGATACCCAGGTGTTAGTACCAGGCCAATGAAATGAGGCCCATTATTTAAAGTGAGTGTGATATATAAAAACGTTTGCAATGGTGGTGCATATATGCACGGATGATAGGGGGTATAGGTACCCTGATTAGTAAATCCCAAAAATGTCCGAGATGGAAGGACGTGAAAATAAATATGTATAATATATGCCTGAAGGGCGACTATAAACAAGATAAAATGGTATGACGAATTCAATGTCGTATGAGAATGACGATAATTTAAGCATTTATGTGCAACGAGAGCTAGGACACTCGAGATGGGTTGAAAGGATGTGGAAAGCCATTTGAAAGGTACCTCTTAATGAAAAGGATACCAAATTATTGTGAGAACGTAGAGAGGAGTCTTACTCGAACGAGTATTGACGAGTGGCTTGCACATGATAGTGTTGTTAGAATACTCCAAGGAAAGATGGAGTATATGTAGTACCAAATTCCGAAAGAGTATACGAGTGTTAATACTTTAATTATTCGATATAGGGAATGTAACTTGGAGATTACGAGAGAGATAGTAATCTGAATATTTATACAATGCGTAGCGATAAGAATAAAATACGTATGAGAAGTGTATGATTAGGCTGGGAATATGCCTATGAATCTTAATAGGATGTGTGTATGCCTATTATGTGATATTATTATTAAGAGCACTAATGGGTGTTAACCCGGGGGTGCAGGATTAGTATATATATATGCATGTATGTATAGGGATGATATGCCTATATGTATATATATGGATTTGTGAATATTTCTACTGTGTGAGATAAGTAGACATGGTATTAATAATAAATATTTTGCTCCAAGTCGTCTTAATAAAAAGGTGCAAGATTTGTGTAAATATATAGAGATGCGGAGACTATATTTATATGAGCATACGCCTTGAGATGGCTAGAATATAGTGGGAGACCATTGTGTTAGGCTATATTTAAATTAAGTTAAACTATGACGTAATGTATATACCGATCCTAGAGTAGTGGTACATGCTATATCTGAATTTCGAGGACAAAATTCTGTTGTAAGGGGGTAAGTATGTAATACCCCGCAATTTTAAAGGTATTTGAATTACACTGTGAATTTAATTTGGTAATTTGAGGAATTATTATGAATAGTAACTCTGGGATTAATGAGTGAAATTAAATAAATTCAATAATATAAAGTGAATACTAAATATTAGTTTTCGAGCGACAGATTAATATTTACGTGGATTATATTTCGAGACTAAGTATATGAGTAGATTATTTTTATTACATGTTGCAGTTGGGTAAAACGACAAAGGAAAATATTTTAAATTGAAAAATATGGGTATTGAATGTGTTGGGTTAAAATAGTGAATTTTAGTTAAGTGACTCGAATGGAGGTTTCGACTCCGCCATTGGGTTCGGAATGGCGGAGATAGTCAAAATAGAGTACCCGGGGGTAGTATTTGGGTTCCGGGCATTTTTGGACTAGTAGGGACTCGTAAATGAGTACACGAGTCATTTAACAATTGGGTATATACCCAATTTTGGATTTAAAGAGGTGACAGCCCTTATTTCCCGCAAATATCATCCCTAAGAGAGAGAGAGAGAGAGAGAGAGAGAGAGAGAGAGAGAGAGAGAAGAGACAAAGAAGAGAAGAAAGAAGAAGAAAGAAAAGAGAAGAAAATAAGAGATTTTCGACCAAAATTTGCGGGATTCGGCTCATAATCGTCGGATTTAATCCACGAGGCAAGTGTTTAACTTGATTTATGATTTAGTGTGTTCAATTTCTCATATGGTAGTTGGTATAAAACTAAAGATTTTTTGGTTGAAATTTCGTGGATCAAACGGGTTTTCGAAAGTTTAAAACGGATATAACTCGATTTATACCCAATTTGAGAAACTTGAAATTAATTGAAATTAATTGTTGGATCTGGATTCTAGGATGATTAGAACCCTTTGAATGTGTGTATTTATGGTTATTTGAGGTTGAATGATGATGAGAGAGGAGATAAAAAGCTTGGAGGTGTTTTAATGGAGGTTTGGATTTTTGGAGAAGAAGGTGAATAGTGACCAGTGTCACTTCTGGACTATTTCGGATATGAAGATAGCCGATTCAGCTCTCAGTCAAAACACTAAAGTTGTAGATCTTTTCGATATGGTCGCGTGACCACCGACCGTGTATTTTTCTCATTTTTCTTCGAATTGTTATGATTTTTATAAAATGGAAGTTCCGGGGTGAAATCACCAACTCGGAAATGCACTCGGAAATTGGAAAAATGAAAGGCTAAAATTGTTTGGAGATAAATATTTGGGGTTCCTAATAATAGTGTGGGGACTTCTAAATATTTTTTTTAGTAAAGCGTGTATTTTGGATTAGTTGAAAGTAAAATTCAAGATTTATCCAAATAAGAGTGTTCGTGAGGTATAATACTTAAAGAGATATTTAGGTGTGATTTGAATATTAAATAAGGGAATACGTATTGGGGTATTTTAATTGTGTGACAGCTTATATTATTGCGAATGAGAATATTCGAGGCTATTGGCTATCGTTATAAGAGTTTGGAGATTATAGCCATAAAATATTGAGAAGAGATAAATAATATATATCGATGTTGTTGATATAATCATTGTGCGGTGAGAAAAGCTCAGAAAATAATATATTGAAAATTGGATAAATTGATAAATGCGTAGGATATCCAAGATATAAATATACTACGTATGGGATGTATTGTATGGGCTATGAGTATGCCCTTATATTATATATATGTAAAAATCATGCCCGCGTTACTTGCTATCACGGAGGTTACCGCGCCGGGACAGTCTTATCTCGATGGGACCTTTATGGGGGATATTGACTTATACCCTAGAACATAGGACTCCTTGGTACAGGCTATCTGATTGATAGTCAGACGTTCCTAAGAGATGTGAGGGTATGTGATGACCTCTTAGTGACTTGGAACTATGTTTCGCCTCCATTTATATGTGTTTTGTGTTAATACAGTTCGAGAGTGATTCCGAACTAGTATTTCCCTTTGTTTGTGTGATACGGGGACTTCAGAGGAGAGTATGCCAGCACCATAGATCTTATGTGGGGTGCCGTTAGTATATATATTATATGTGTGACTAATATATATACGTATATTTATATGGGAACTTTCTACTGTGCGTATAAGTAGATAAGTAAGGAATAAATGCTTCAACATTATAACGATACAAGGGGTTTCTTAACCAGGGTGCAATAGTGCGATATATTGTTATATAAATTGATGTGTATGCATAAAGAGAATAATGTGCGTATACCAAAATCTTGTTGTTGTCCTATATGGATAACTAATATACTTGTTGCGAAAAGTATATTGTATATATATGAGATGAGATATCATATAAACCAACCATGTATAAAAAGGAGAAGAATGAATAAAGTGATATACTCCTTCCGGTAGACTTATATCCGGATTCATATGAATATGGATCATAGGTTCTAATGAGAACTATAAATAAATGCGGGATGGTATAAATATGTTATGTACTGAAGGCCTAATGGATCCCGATGATCAACATTGTCACGTAGTAGTGTATCGGGGGGGTTCCTTGTTTGGATTTCACTTCGCGAGAGACCACACGCACGAACGTAACGTAATGTTGGGAATGGGGAGAAGTTTAGTCCTTAGTATCCGAATTGATGAGGTTTATTAGAAGATGAGTAATTACATTAGTTAGGCAGGGTAGCTTAACTAGGTTGTTTAAAATGGTATGCGCTAGTTGTGCACTGTTAGAAGAGGGGTGAGATGTATCTCATGTGAGAGCGATACCAGTTTAAATATGAGAAATAATATATTTTAAAATATGGATTTTAAGCACTTGCTAAAATGTTTTCAAAAATCGGGCTCTGACCCGTTTATATATTTTCCCTCTTGCTATATCTATATATATATAGGTGTCCAGACACAGGGACGCCTGGATTATGATTCTTTCGAGTCAGACGTTTGCTGCAGCAGCTGTGGATGCAAGCAAGTTTATATTAGACGCTTCCATCATTGAGATCTAGATATGAGGTATTGTAGAAACATTCGGGCTTATGGCCCAACTGTACTCATTTATTCTTTTATCGCCTTTTAGTGAGGCATTCAATTTGGTTGTATTATTGTACCGAGTGTTCGGTTATTTTATTTTGTTTCATTTCAGTTGGTGCATGTAAACTGTTGTAATTGTTTTATTTGAATGGTTTGGTTAAAAAGATTTGTTAATTTAAAATTTTGACGCCGGCCTAATAGGATATTAGTAATTAAATTGGTTTTCAACAGTGATGCTAAGAATGAACCATATAAGACTCCTGTTTTAATGTTATATAGGAGTGATCGTCTGGTATTTTATTAGGCGGGGTGTCACATCTTATTAACTTATTTAAGTCATTTATCATTTAATGCCATATAACATTCTCACGAGTTATACCACTTATATGCTTCACATAACGTATATGAGTTATATGTTATTATTCACACTAACTTATTTTAAATCAATTCTCATTCAATACTATATAACCGTTTCACAAGTTATATTAATTATACATTTACACCATGTATATATATCCGTATTTAATTCTGCACTCTATATACGCATCATGTCTCAACATTCACACGCATGTCGAATATAAATTCTATCACCCATCGCATAGGAGGTGGTCATAGTTCCCCCCCCCCCCCCCCCCCGAAAGTGCCCGTTCCATACTATAATGTCCCACTCCTAAGAACAGACGCTATGACTTGGGTAATATACTCGCCCTACATTCGCTAGTCAGGGGACTCACCTACATCGCGTAACCTCCTAAGATAGCATTAATATTGGTTTGTTTTACTATAAATATTACTCACACAAATATTTATAAATCATATATATATATATATATATAGGCTACCGGTGTACTGTATATATACACAAGCCTAAAACAAGCAAGTCTATGGTCCGACTTCATTTCAATTAATTATATGCTACTTAATTTGTATTATCTTGGTGACACCCTATCAATTATACCGGACTCTCTCTCTCTCTCTCTCTCTCTCGGCCCGAAATTTAATATTTCTAACCCATCGTTCAATTTCATTCAATTAAGCCTACCCACTTAATCAACAAGGTTTCAAATCACTCAATCCTGAACCTTAATTCTTCAAATTAATTAATCCTCTAATTAATTTAAGGGTAACATTCACAAATTAAAACCTTAGATCATAACCGAAATTGCAGAAGCAATTAATGCAAAAACTGTGTATCTCAAACACATAACATGTCTGAATCAGGGGAAGAAGTAAATCTGACAGGGTTTAACAGGTCGTTCAAACGACCCTGGTATCATCTTCACCCCTAATCTGTCCAGTAAAACCCAGTCCTCCATTGAAATGTTTAAAACCTCCATTTGTATAGATTCTTCATCAAAACTTCCCCAAATTCATCTTAATTCCATCCTTTTATTATATTAAATCTAACTCCATCAATTACACCAAATTAGGGCATCAAATTAGTCAAATCTTAAAACCTCTACAGATTTATAACTCCAAATCAAAGAAATTCCCAATTTCTCATGAACACAAACCCTAACATATTAATTGATTCCCACTTCCTTTAATATGAATAGGTAAATGAAAATTAACAATTGCAACTTAAACCACTAGCCTTAATTTGTAGATTAAAGCCTTTGGATGAAGATGTTAAATGAATTCAATGATCTCCTCTTGTTCTTGAAACAATCTCCCAAAATCCTCAAATTCTCTTCTAACGGCTCTCCTCTTAAGCTCTCCTCAATTTTAGTCTTCTAAAATGATTTTAAGTTGCCTCACCCTTACACAATTAGGGTTAAAAATTCTAATCCCATTTTTGGGCATATGGGCCTCCTAAAAAGGGCTCAAACTCTTTATTTGGAGCTCAATTATGTCTAATTAAGTCCCGAAACACAATAAATACATATGATCACTCATTTTGGACTATTTTGACCCTAATGGACTCACCCGTGCGCTCAAAATCGACATCTGAGTTAATTTATAACAATTCCCAAATTCTTGACCGTAAAATGTGACACAAAATAATCTAAAATATTAAACCGCAATTAGCCAAATTAATAAATTTCTCCAATTTAAAATTTTCTCAAATCATGAATTTAATTATTCCAAATAAAATAAATTCCTTTTCTCCGAAAATATTATTTAATTAAAGGTCCTTGAATTTACGGGGTGTTACATAAGGTTTGGTCATGGTATTTCTATATGAGGTTTAACATAAAATAAAATAAAATATGAGGATTCAAACTCTTACTTATCACCATTGGCGAGCGTGCTTCGATTAGCTCACTAAGCATCGACACACACACACACACACACACACACACACACACACACACACACACACACATATATATATATATATATATATATATATATACAGATAGGCTCAGGTGCGGACTTCCCGTGCGGACTTTGTCCTTATCCCGAAAGTGGTCCCCTCGTGGTCCCAAAGACTTCTGTTATTTACCCTAGATGGTCCCCTTCTTGTCTTATACTAAAACCTTAGTTTAAGACCATATAATTAAAAGATTTATAGTTTAGACCCAAAATTGGTATCAAGACTTTAAAGATTTTAGAACCTCACCAAATTCTGACCAAAACCCAAATTCTTGTATCAGAGCCATAAGACGTTCCTTTTAGACTAAAAAGACTTTAATGCCCTTGGGATTTATCCCTCGCATGTATCAAGATATTTTTGGATCCAACCCAGACTACCAACCTATACCCATAACTGATTTAGACACAGAAGGTTGTTTAACCACACACATAGAAGGTTGTTCACACATTGAACATATTCCAGCCAAACACGCAGACAGTAGACAAGTCACTGCTAGTGCTATTAATAGTATAATAAACCAAAATAAGTGTATACTCCTTATATTAAGACAATTAATAAAAGACACTCAAACTCTAGAAACAGAGATAAAAAATATCTCTAAAAGATTATTAGACATAGATAATCAAATCCCAATAGACTTAGTACACGTGTTACAAGAAATAAATATTAAGACTAATCATATAGAAGTCCTTAACAAAGACATTTTAGAAATTAATACTTTAATTAAAAATCAAGACAGTGAGTTAATTAAACTTACTAAAGAACAAGCTAAGCTTATCCTTATACTAGATAGTTATCTTCCTAATGGAGATAGTTAGATCAGATTGGAATGAGGTACCAAGAGGTCTCTCCATCCAGACTTTATCAGACTTTTATCAAAGAATTTTAGAAAAGATAAATGATGATAGATTTTATTACAAGGTAAATGAAAATGAGATTGCCAACGCAGCTAAAGCAACTAGACTTATATTAGAAAGATTGAATTTAATTTCTACATCCATAGCAGCTACCCAAGACTATAACAGTAGCTTTGTTAAAGACTTGCATTTAGACTTAAAGGCTAAGACAGAAGGATTAACCACCTTCTATACAGACTTTGTTAAATTCCAACAAAATTTAGCAAATTACCTTAATAATAGGGAAAACCATAACCTATCCAAAATGGATAGTATTATTAATGAACTTAGACTAGACATGGCCCAAGTAGAAGAAAAATACAAATAAATTATAAACGAAATTAAAGTCGTATATAATAAACCATCCCAAGCAGAAATAGACTCACCTTTTATTCTAACTCGGTTAGATAAAATTGAAAAGACTGTAGAAGCCATAGAAGTTAGAACTATGCAAAAACTAGAAAAAGATAATGAAGTAAAAGACTATATCACTAACGTTGGTAAAACCATCGTTAATTCTCTAGCTAGACATAGTGAAGAAACTTCTGAAAAGACTAGAAAAGAGAATAAGAATTTTAAAGAAGAAATCCTTAATCAGATAAAAAGACAAAAAGATTATTCAGACTTCTTAGAAAGAATTGAAAAAAGACTTGAACAAAAATAGGTAACCACCTGTAAGTTTAAAGAATCCCCTCCTATAGAAACCAGATAAGGAAAGACCTTAGGTAGACGAGTCATAAATGACGGATTAGATAAGACTAGCAAGATAGTTAGCTATATCCCAAATATTGGACAGACTAATCATATGCTCCAAAGACTTAAGGATTCATCCTCCAATGTTAGGACATGGTGGAAAGAAAGAAATTTCACCAATCCCCTCCAATGGAAAGAATGGGGTGAAGTTGACTGGAAGATTGTTGAAGATTCCATTCATAATGGACAAGTTCCAGCCGTTAGATACATAGACTTGTTTAAAGAAGGTGCCACTCCTAAGACTCCCAATTATAACATGACCTACCATTGTAGAAATCATGTGTTAGACAAATCTTATACTGAGCTCCAAGTATTTGACTCAGATTGGCTTAGATCTAGAGGAACTGATAGGAAGTTCCAATTCCTAACCTTTGAACTCTTTCAAGAAAGAATCCAAGGATTACATAGACCTCATAATAATATTAACATATTATGCTGTTTAGTAGACAAAAGATGGAAAGATTTTGAGAAAAGCCTTATTGGGATAGCCCAATTAGAAATGTCAGACAATATAGGATACTTTAATGTCATTCCGGTATTTACAGTAACCGTAGACACAGCCAAACATTTTAAGTTAATCTTATATGCTAATGGCTATGAAGACTATATTATCCCAGACGCTAATATAAATATAGACTTTCAAAGCTATGTGAAGTTCTCCCAATTTTCTTATGAAGGAATGCAATCGGAAATTCCTAGCGGTAGACTTAATGAAGAAATCTTAGTTATAACCAATGTTTCAGACTATAATCATACTTACAGTATTAGGAATACTGGACCTATGAAAGAGAAAGCTAAGACCCTCTGGCAATTGCCAAAATTTTAAGAAACTAAGACTATACAAAATAAACTCTTGTTTATTAATCAAGACGACGTCACTGGAAATGTTACCATCCAGTTTGGTCCCCCTAAGATTGTTAATAAGAATATCCAGACCGGAGAAATTAGATTTAGGAATATGGGAGAAGCCATAATCAATGATCCTTCAGAAGGAGAATGTAGTAGTAAGACTAGTGCTAGTTTACTTAGACAACCTCCGGTAATTAGACCTAGAAGATCATTTGAACAAAAAGACTTAGTTAAAGAAAAAGATAGGATCCAAAACTTTGGACATGAACCCTCAGAATTGGATATGAAGACATTTAAAGATAACCTTAAGAAAAGTCACTCTGTTAGATTTCAAGAAAGAGAAAGGTTTAATATGATAGCACAAGACCGTATATTAAAATTAAAAGAATCTAAGAATACAAAGGAACTTCTTAGAAACTTAAGACTAATAGAAGAAGGAGAACAAAGACTAATGCCAACTACACAAGTAGAGCCTAGCAAACAAGAGATAGGAAGTAGTAGTAGGCTAGAAGATGCTCCTAGACTTTTTAGTAAATCAATAGGAATAAATATTCCTATATTCTCAAGCACCGTAGTACAGACTAAACCCGATTATATAAAAGACTTCCCAACTAGTGACAAGAGTTTTACTCCTGTTAAGACTATGGCAAGCCAAGCCATAAATCCAGTAGGTATATACCTTAACCTAGACAATGTTCAAGATAGGAAGAAGGCCTTAGACGAATGGCATAATCAGATGAACATGTGTTTTGCATCTAATGAACAATGGGATGCAAATTCATGTAAGAAGTACGCTGAGCAATCCATTAGAGGTATTGCAAAAGACTACTTCGTTAGTTTAAGAATTGCTAAAGACGAAGACTCCTTAGCAAAGGTTGAGAAGATGAAGGAAAACCTAGAAGAAAGATAAATTGAAGAATATATTCTATTGTTCACTTCAGAATTCATTGGAGCTGGACATCTAGCTCAGATCAATGAACAAGACCTGGAAAAAACTAAGTTAGCCCTTCTTAGCATTTGCAAACTAGATAAGATAAATGAATATAGCAATAATTAGGAGCAGCTATATTACCAAATTAAAGAATTTGGAGAGACCTTAAAAGACGAATACTTTAGAAAGATACCAGCCATAGAACAAATCCTAATTAATGAATATAGGAATTGGCCAGGCATAGCTGGAGTTAAGAACAACTCCCTTAGTGAAAGAATCAATTTCGCCAAAGACTATATCATATCTAAGAGACGTGATATAACCCAAGGAAAGTTGATAGAAGAAACTTTTAAGCAGATCCCTCCAATCAAAGACGAAAGAGACATCGCTCCAATCCAATGGGGATGTGGAAGTGAATCTAAGAAATTAAAAAAGAAATTAGAATGGAAACATCGGAAGTTTAACACTAGACCTTTAGGATTACCAAAGAAGTATAAATTTAGACAATCTACTACCTTTAGGGAAAAGAATCCTAAGACTAAGAAAAATAGATTTAACCAAAGAAGATACTTTAAGAAGAATACTAGTAAGCATAAGAAGGTTCCTAATTATAGGAAAGAAAAAGATATAGCTCAATCTAAGACTGCCACCAAAGAATGTTGGACTTGTGGCAAAGAAGGACACTTTGCTAAAGACTGCCATAATAAGAAAGATAAAGAAGGTATTAAGATTATTAATACAATATTAGACTATGCAGATCAAGAAGAATTAGATATCCTATATGTTATAGAAATATCAGACATAGAAGATGATGATAATACTAGTATTTATAGTGCATATACAGACAGTGATTCGAAAGACTATAGTGATACTGATGAATATGAAGACTCTCAGGATACCCTAGACTTATATACGATGCAGACTGATCAAGGCGATCTAGATGATGAATATATAGACTTTGAAGATGCTTGGTATAAGTGTATATTAAGCCCCTTTTTAAAGAAAAGATGGACAATTAGTAATCCTGAGTTACTAACCTATATACCTAGATGTTACTTTGATGAAAGACATTATTGCACGTTTGAGATGAAATGTTGCAAGAAAGACTTTAGATTTGTAGAATGTTTTGAGACTATACAAACAGAATTATTTATGGTTTGTATTGTTTGTCAATTACACTACCATGAAGACTGTTGGAGAATTAGATTTAGAGCAATCTATACTAGCCAGTATGACGCTCAAATAGACTTAGATATTAAAACATATTATCAATACATTGATAGAAATATAGCCAAAAGATTGCAAGAAAATGAAGACTTCAAAGGAAAAGGAATTTCCTATGATTTAGAAGAATACCATTCTGATAATAGTTCAGAAGACCAAATACCTATAGATTTTATAGATAAACCAAAGGAATATCTATCTTAGAAAAGAACAATTTAGGAATTTCTACTAAACCACATGCCTGTTTTGTAGAATTATTTGTTCAACATAAAGACTATCCTAAAAGACTTTCAGCTTTTATAGATACAGGGTGCTCTCAGAGTATTTGTAAGGCTAATGCCTTCCCTGAAGACTACTTTTTAGACAGTACTCAAGAAATATATGGTAAAGTGGCTAATGGAGATCCATTTACCTTATATTTCCAGACTATTCCTATTTATTTTAAATTAGGAAATCAGACCAACAAAACCGTTAATCATCGGTTTTGGATAATGGATCCTCGTCCTAGTTTCACAGGAAACCTTATTTTAGGACAAGACTTTATTAGTAAATATCATCCCTATACTCAACATAATGATAAGATATTAATTAGTGATCAAGAGGAATTTAATATTAAAGCCCCTCTAATGGATCATAAGACTGCCTTTGACCTTATGCAGGTCAAACCCAATTATAGACCCATAAAACATTAGAGTTCTTCAGCTGAGCATGGTGGACCTAGACCTACAATCCAACAAGAAGCCTTAGAAATTACTAAACCCTTACAAAAAGAGTGTAAGTGTCCAGACCAAAAGTGTTATAAGCAAATAGCCACTACACCAAAATGGCCAAATTGTCACCTTTCAGCCGGTCACCCTTGTCAAGGTCATTGATCGTGACAAAAAAACACGCGTTTTATGTCACGGTCATTGACCTTGACACGACCGTGACAAAGAATTGTCACGGTCAATGACCGTGACAAAGCCGTTCCCTCCCTCTCTCTCTCTCTCGACGCTGCTCTCTCTCTCTCTCTACTTTCAGGTCGATTTTCTCTCTCTCTCTCTCTCTCTCTCTTCCATTTATATATATGTTTGTGTGTATATATATGTGTGTATTTGTGTATATATGTGCGTGTGTGTGTGTATATATATGTGTGTATGTGTGTATATATATGTAAATAATATCCAAAAATGTAAATGTAAATAATATCCAAAAATGTAAATGTAAATAATATCCAAAAATATTAGATAACAATTTATTTTCATTCAAAATAAATAATTGATAATAATTGGATAATAATTGATATTTTCATTCAAAATAAATGTTTCATTCAAAAATATTGGATAATAATTGATATTTTCATTTAAATTGATAATAATTTTATTCATGAAATTAATTCAATTAGGTAAAACCCTAGATAATTTTATAACAGAATTTGATAATATTATATAAAGTTTAGTAAATTCACAAAATGTTGCCAATTGTATATTTTTAGGAATATCATTAGTTACTTTCGTGCCCAACTATGTAGAATCCATACACATGCATGTTGTTAGAAAGTCTTAAATTTAATTCTCACTTTAATTTGTAGAATCTATGTACTTGGTTGGATTTATCCCTTTATGATAATGAAATTTATGCTCCAATTATAATTATCTCATGTCATAATTTTATTGATAAACAATAAATGTAGTTGTCACGGTCGTGGTGGGGGTGGTGGGGGTGGGGTGTGTGTGTGTGTGTGCGTAGGTGTGTGCGTGTGTACGTGGCGGGGGGGGAGGGGGAGGGGGTGGGGTATGTGTATATGTGTGTGTATGGTAGTGTGTGGTGGGGGAGGGGGTAGTGGGGGTGGGGTCTGGTGGGGGACGGGGGTAGTGGGGGTGTGGTGTGGTGGGGGGAGGGGGTGGGGTATGTGTATATGTGTGTGTATGGTGGTGTGTGGTGGGGGAGGGGAGTAGTGGGGGTGGGGTGGGGTGGGGGAGGGGGGTAGTGGTGGTGGGGTGGTGGGGGTGGGGTGTGTGTGTGTGTGCGCGTAGGTGTGGGGGGTGCGGAGGGGCAATTTTAACAATTGTATATCTTTAATTAAGAAATTGTATAGCTTTAATTATAATTTTAATTGTATAGTTTTAGATGAAAGTAAATTAATAATTAGTGCCAATTTCATATGAAAGTAGGATTGTCCCTCATTGTAAATTACTAAATTAATAATTGTATACTTTAATTGTTAGTTTAATTGATGAAATGTTGGGTTGGTTAGTTTTAAAAGTGGCATGACATGTGCGTGTGTGTGGTGGGGGTGGGGTAGGGGGTGTGTGTATGTGTACTATTAACATTTTTTTTTTTATCTGTACTAAAAACATTTTTTTACAGCAAAAATGTCTCCTTAAGATATTAAGGCGAAGATGATGATGCTGTTTATGATGATGTCGTCTGGGCTCGGTGGTAGCGGAGGCGACGAGGGCTCCTCCGCCCCTAGGCTCCCCAAATATGGAAAATTTGGGATTACCGTCGAGAACAAGTCGGAGCTATTAGCGAGATCCCTCGAGCTGCTAAAGACGGTCATCGGCCCGGGGTTTATGAGTTGGAAGGAGGTGCCATATGAGCTCAAGTTAGCTGTTTGGGCGGCCCTACAGGTAATATATTTATATGAATATGAATATTTCAATTTCAATTTCAATTTCAATTTCAATTTCAATTTCAATTTCATATTTATATTTATATTTATATTTATATTTATTCGCAACTAACATTGTATTTGTTGGACACGAACAATTCAACTTGGATCCAAAGCTACGCAATTCCGTCTTGGAGCAGTTGAGGGAGCAACACAAGACGTGGAAGAAAAATATGCGGACACGGTACTTTGAGAAAACACGAGAGTCCATTATATAATGGCGCGGATCCGTCCCGCCCAAGGAGCCGATCTCATTGGCACAATGGCAAAAGTTCATTGACAATGAGATCGAGGATCGACAATTGGCATCTCGCCAATCGGGGAGGGAAAATCGGGCAAAAAAGACGGACGTGCACTACTCCGACCGGACCTCTTACGCCGAGGTGGAGCATAGGATGCAGGTAAGATTTAATTTATCTATAACTACAGAAATATATTATTCTTCATTATTTTACTTTGCGGGGTCGATACTAATTTTACTTTACTTTACTTTATTTTATTTCAGGGGGTAGGGAGTGGGCTAGGGGGTAAGCCACATAGGCTCGATACTTATGTGGCTCTTCGGACGAAGAAGGGGAAGGACAAGTAGGTGTCCCCGAGCGTCGCGGCCACGATTGTAAGTAATCCGATAATAATTAATTTTTGTTAATTACGTTATAATTTTTTAGTTTACTTATTTTACTAATCATGTGCTTTTTGTCGTTTAAGGCAAAGCTTAAGGAAGTGCATGAGCCGCAGTCTGATGCCGACAAGGCATCTTTGTCCACAGACACACTCAGCCAAGTGCTTGGCTCTGATTGCAAGGGGAGGACAAGGGGAGTGAGCTCGTGGGTGGCCAAATTTAGGATCATCGGATTGGAGACGAGCGACACCGGGTTGGCTCGAACGGTGGATTCACACGACGCGAAGTTGTCCCGTTTGGAGGCGATGGTCCAAGATATGTACGCATTCATGAAGCATACGTTGGGCGGAGACCATAAAGGGAAAGGGAAAGGGAAGGAGAAGGCGGTGGAGGAGGAGGTGCGGGAGGACGAGGCGCAGGATGACGAGGATGTGGACCTCGCTGCTTCATCACCGACACGTTCGTACTTCGATGATCCACTTCCCTATTTGGCGCCCTTCAACAGACCATTGTCGACAATTGGTTGGCCGAGCGTGTTCATATTGGACGTATTTGATGGCCAGCCGATAGGGCGGGGGTTGAGTGACCCGAATATCGTCGAGGGTGGAATAGTCCATGGACGTGTGCTTCAAGAGATGGAGTCCAGGGTCCTCGTCACGCATGTCATACCCGGTAAGGATAACTCCCTATTGTGGTTGCGCGAACAATGCGGCACGACGTATATTAGTGGGTGCGTCAATTCGTATGCCGTGTGGCCTACTCACCTCCTCAGTTTTACCTAAGACATGTAGTAACATTATTTTTAAGTTTGTCCATTTTAATTATATTTGGATTATATCGTCATGTATATTATTTCTATTTTGAATATTTGGATTATATCATCATGAATATATATTTGCATTATCTTTAGTTTGTTTGGATATATGATGTTTGGAACAGGTACAACGTTACTATAACAGGTACAAATATACTGCTGGGCAGTGGCAGTGGCCATACTGCCCAGCAGATTTTTTTTAAATTCTGCCCAGAATTTTCACGGTCATTGACCGTGACACGTCCTTGATAAATCTTGTCACGGTCATTGACCGTGACATTTTTTTTAAAAAGGGTCACGGCTTTGTCACGGTTTATAACCGTGACAAACGTGTCACGGTCATTGACAGCGACAAGACCGTGACATAAAACGCGAGTTTTGTGTCAAGGTCAATGACCGTGACACGACCGTGACAAAAAAAGTTGTCTCGCCTCGAAATGTCACGGTCATTGACCTTGACAAGTTGAATTTGTCAAGGTCAACGACCTTGACAATTCGGCAGATTTGGTGTAGTGAGCGCTTATACAGCAAGACATTTTAGATCAAGCCCAGCAGACCTTATTACAGGTTCAAGCTATATCCAAACAGAAGAAAATGGATATAGAAGTAGAAAAAGAAAAGATTAGGCAACTAGCTGAGCCTACTTTAGGAGAAAACCACATCGCTAAGTGGGATAAAGACCAAAGCTATTGTGAAATCATCCCTATTAACCCATACGCCACTATTAATGGTGGAACTTATAAGAAAGGATACTCACAAGAAGATAGGGAAGAATTCAAGAAAGACATAGATGAAATGCTTAAGTTAGGCATTATTAGAGAAAGTAAAAGTAGACATAATAGTTTAGCCTTCTATGTTCAAAATGAATCTGAACGTAAAAGAGGAAAAAGATGCATGGTTATAGACTGTAGACAATTAAATTAGAATTGTGAATTTGATTCTTATAAGATACCAAACAAGAATAATTTGATTAATTTAATCGAAGATAGAATTATATTCAGTAAGTTTGATTGCAAATTAGGCTTCTGGCAAATTAAGATGCATCCAGACAGTATTACTTGGACAGCCTTTAGTGTGCCCCAAGGAAAATACGAATGGCTAGTAATGCCATTTGGATACTTGAATGCTCCTCAAGTTTTCCAAAGAAGAATGGATAATATATTTAGACCTTATTCAGAATTTTGCCTTGTTTACATAGATGATGTTCTTGTAGGAAGTAAGACTGAGACAGAGCATGTAAACCATCTTAAAAAGATTATTTTAGAATTAAACAAACATGGTATTGTTATTTCCGAAAGGAAAATGCAATTATTTCAGACTAAAATAGAATTTGTGGGAATTCATATTAATAAAGGAAAATTATCCTTGGCAGAACACATAACCAAAAAGATTCTTGAGTTTCCAGACCAACTTAAAGATAAAAAATAATTACAATCATTTTTAGGATTGCTTAATTGTGCTGCAGACTTTATTAAAAACCTTGTTTCAAAAAGACAAAGCTTAACATCCAAATTAAAAGGAACAGATAAAACCAATCCCTTTTATTGGACTAAAGATAATTTTGAAGTAATAAGACAAATTAAAGATGCAGTCAAGAACATTACTTTACTTGAGCTGCCTAATGCAGAAGACCGGTTTATAGTAGAAACAGATGCCTCTGATAAATAATGGGGAGCAGTATACTTTGCCATTGATCATCAGACAAAAAAGAAGAAACTTTGTAAACATAGTTCTGGAACCTTTACAGACCCAGAAACAAGATACACTGCCCATGAAAAAGAAGTTTTAGCCATAGTAAGGGCAATAGAAAAATATATGCTGTTTCTTAGGCCTAAATATTTTACTGTTTATACTGACTCTTATTATGCAGTAAAATTCATAGATTTAGACCTGTCCAAATCAAGGACTAATAGACTAATTAGATGGCAACAATTGCTTAATGGTTATGACTTCTCTGTTATACATATTAAGGGAAGTAAAAATACCATTCCAGACATTATATCAAGAGAGCCAATGTTTGCTAACACTAATATGATTTCATGTTTTATGTTGCAAACAGAAGACGCATAAGACATGAGTTCCTCTGGGACAAATAGACTGAATAGGGAAGACGTTGCAGACTATCTTAGACGCGTAAGACCAAATGCTGGTGTAACGCAAAGACCGACTCATATTCAAGACTCTCAAGAAAGACCAATCCTAGAGAACTTTGATGATATCTTAGTTCCTCCTGGAAAATCTAGATAAGAGATTATTTCTCAAAATAGACTCACTGGGAAGATGTATTTTCCCCAATATAGACCCGATCAAAGATACCCAGACTTGATCAAATTTAGACGAGAATTCTCAGAAGACGAAAATACCCTTATAGATGCCATATGATGGAACTTGAAGAATAGACTTTGGATCGAGTTCAAACAAAATTTGGTAGCTATTGCCAGATTTATGAGGACTCAAAGACTTGAAAATACCCAACTCAGTGGTACTGCTATACCTAGACCACAGACTCAAACCTATGCTCAGACTCTTGGAGAATCCTCCAAAGCTAGACCCACTGATAATTTTTGTTATCAGAAAAAGACTTTTAAGACTAAGATTGTTATACCATTTGGTCCTAATAATCTTCCATTAACTGAAGACTATAAGCAAGAATCTAATAGCATTATTGAACATTTTAATATGTTATTATCTGAGACTAATGGAGATGCTTTAATAATAAAAGGTTTCGTCAAAGACGTTCCAAAGATTTATCTTGCTGGGAAAGCAGAAATTTCCCAGATAACCTTAGCAGACTATGGGTTCATCGGACTCATCCAAATTGAGACTATAGAAGACTCGGTTGCTCTTGGAAAGATAGTCCATGAGTATGTTAAAAAGGTAGAAGATATCCTTCCTTTATTAGCTAGAACTTATCAGATTGCTCCAAGTTCCTACGGAGGAATGAGAGTGGAAGGATTTAGACTTGTTAAATTTTCTAATTATACATTTGAAGATGTTGAGATCCTATCAGAAGACGAGATTAAAGATTTAATTATTAATAAGTCCAAGCTCCAGATCTCTCAAGCCATGGAGACAATTGAAATCATGGAGTTATTATCAGGAGAAGACAGGTGGTACACTGCCTACCACAAAGAAGACCTAATAATCCAAGTTGATGAGCCATTCAATGGAAGGCTCAAGAAAGAATCCAAAGAAATGGTAGAGATAGCTTTGCCAACTAGCCTTAGAACGGTAGGCCTTATTGATGTGTTTTTCAACAATACCCTCCCAAACCAAGACAAGGCAGAAGAAGACACATACACGACAAAGAAGGGTCCCTCAGTGGTGGATGAATTATTAAAGACGGAAGAATCATTTTCCTAGACTATGCTTTCCATAAAGCATAAAGATGCCTGCCCCACATGGGCCACCAAACTGATGAAAAAGACGAAGACTTTGTTTGATGCTCTTGCATTATTACAAAACGACAAGACTATGATAAAGACTTGGCATACCTTTCCTTTTATAAAGAAAGAGGTCCCCCCAATTATCAAAAGACGATAAAAGCCTGTAGACCCAGCTGATAAGATTCTGAAGACAGTTGTGCTTTAATAATTAATGCTTTCAATCGGATTGCTTTTGGTATCCGGTTACCAGTCATCTTGTAGTGCCTTTGATCTATAAAAGGGAGCGTCCATTTGTGTTTTAGATATAAGGAGTTAGAGAGTGAGAGATTGTTAGACTTTTAGAGAGAGTATGCTTGTAGAGAGTAATATGTATATGAGTGAGTAAACCTCTCATAGTTAGGGGAGAGGGGAGAGTTGTATTTACTTATGCAATGCAATAAAAGTATTTTCTTTTTCAGAAATCTCTTATGCTAAGTTGTTATTATTTTCCAAACTGTCTCCAACTTTCTGTTCATAGAGGACTATTGTGTGGAACCTCTGGTGTAGCACACAAGGTGTTATACTGGTGAACCGCCGTCAGGTGCCGATTAGTCGTGAGCCGTTAGCCAGGTGGGCGTTAGGCGTGAAGGCGTACAGGCAGGAAACGGGTCAACCGCCAAAGTAGTGGATTGAGGTGCGGCACATAAAGAGAGAGTTGTAGGAGGCCGAGATCGGAGAAGAATACTAACAAGGCTGAAGAGACAAAGGGAAGAAGATAAAAATATTGCAGACCAGAAGGAAGGTATAAACTCGAACCAAACCCTTAACTATTTTACATATTATTGCTTTAAGAAAAAAATCTTATATGAGCTTACAAATCACTAAAGACTTTTTAGAATATGTTAATCAAACAAGTTTAGACTTAACTAGAGAAATTCAAGACTGGACTCTTACAGACCCTAAAGATAAAGAACTTATAGAATCTGCTTTAGTATATGCAGGTGGTACTTTTAAATACATAGACCAGATCATTGAGTGGTTAGGAAGAGAAGTACCTAGAATAGAAATAATTAGAACAGGGATCTGAGATCTCTTTAGACAAAAATTAAGAACTGAAGATTTTGCAGAAGAACTATTAAGACCTGAAAAATATCAAGAATACACTAGGATACTCGAAGACTATATAAACGTATTAAAATTTATTAGACGTAAACGGTTAGCTGAAACAAAGACTACTTTAATTATAGCCGGAGGAATCCGCCCTCTCCTTAAAAATGTAGAAACAGCTTCCCCTAGAACATACCGTAGATTTTTGTCATCTTATGGTGATAATAATTTAGACGAATTTATAGACAACGATATTTATTAATCAAATATATAAAGAAACTAGACAGATAAACCCACGATACCGTTTTAGGTATTTAAGACTAGAATATTTCCCCTCAAAACCTATTTCAATTTCTAGACTCCCTGAAGAAACTATCTAATTAAATAATCCTCGCTATTCAGAATTCCAGTACGATAGTGACGAAAGAAGCTTGAGAAGTAGCAGTAGCCCTGAAACTTCCACACTTAGACTTCCAGATTAATTAGGTAAGATAAGCTTAAAAGACCTTAGAAATCATTGGGGTAAAAATTGATATTCCCTAAAACTTAGAAGAAGTTAAAAGACATTGCGGTCCCAAAAGGTGGTCCTAAAAAGACAAAACGGTCCCTAGATAATTCTTGGACGGTAGCGGTCCGTAAACTCGGTCCGTATACGATCCAGCCTATATATATATATATATATATGAGGCACACTCCTGTGCCCACTAAGTTTGCACGCATGCTCTTGCGCACCTATTTTTTTTTTTTTTTTTTAAAAATTGATTTTATTTTTAAAAGCTGCGAAAGTTTGATCGGATTTTTTAAATATCAAAAAATCCTTTTTTTCGCTAATTTTTTTTAATATGGGTCTGTTGAAATGTTTATATATCACATAAAAAAATCAATTCAAAAATATTTTTTTAATATTTTAAAAAATAGATGTGAAACTTAGTGTGCCCATGAGCATGTATGTATGTGTGTGTGTGTGTGTGTGTGTCTATATATATATATATATATATATATATATATATATATATATATATATATAATGGCTTTACCTCACTCTTATATATATATCACTCTGTAGTGTTAAAATGTTGATGAGGAGTCCAGATAAGGCCCAACTATCCTGTCCTAATATGTTCATTATTATCCTCCGTCTCCGACTTATATTCAATGCATTACTCCAATACTGCAATAGTTGTTGTTGTTGAATATGAAATGATGGAGACAAGTCCTCAGAAAAATAGGACAAATTAAGGTAATTTTGGTAGAGGTGAGGGGTAAATGAATCACTTGCTGCAGTTTTTATTGAGGTGTTAAAGGAAGAGGGTTTGGTTCAAGTTTTTGTATATTTTCACTTGATTGTTTAGACACTTCAAAAGAAAATGAAAATAACCTTGAATGTGTAATGTAAAATGCAAAACAATTTGTAAAGAAACCCTTTCATTATTGATTTTTATGTTACTGTTCTTAAAATTGAGTTTCCAACCAATGTTTTCTATTATAATATGAGTCTGCATAAGATTATAACCTTATTTCTTTTTCATATACCTATTAGTTCATTCTCACTATGTTTGTTATTCGTTCTTTTAGGATCCGAATCTCCCTATTTCAGCAAACAAATATGCTTCATGATCATTGTTGTTAAGGAGTGCAATATGAAAGCCTACCACTATCCAAATAATGTTTATTGGCTGCATTTTAGATATTTATTTTGTGTCTCATTTTCTAACGGAATAAATAATTACACTTAATCATATTTCGGTTGAAAAAGGTCCATCCTTATAATGGATAGCTATGAATCAATTTACATTTACTAAGATAACTATTTAGATTGAATCATCCATTAATACTTTTAAGTCGTTGCACAATGTTGCCATAGATTTGAATGTATTTGACTTTTATGCGCTTTGATATATATTAAATGAGAACGTTGTACTTAAATATGGGAGATCAATTACCTTTCTATTTGCATATCTGGTCCAATTATATAGTCATTATTAGGATGACATTGATAGTGTTTACAAAGTTACTTGATGATAATGTTACACGAAAGTATATAAAGATGAGATTTGGATTGTATTGATTATTTCATGAGTTGATTCACATGATTAACGGGAAGTGGAGATGTGAATATATAAAGATAACTTTGCGATAACGTGGCTTTTCATTACTTAAAGTTCAAATTTTGATTATTGGTTAATATTGTAATAAATAATTTATGATTACACAAGGCCTACACATCACGCGGGGTTAAAACATATTTTAATAAGAAATTACGATGTCCTTTTGATACTTATTATAATGTTACTATGTGTTTGCTTATTGTCGATACCAAAAATAGCACACTCATATGGACCAATTAGAAATGGACATTTGTCATTCGGCGTGGCAATAATCCTAGTCAGCAAGGTATGGTTACCGACTAAGACCTGGGAGGCCGACCAATATGATTAGTAGAATGCCAACAGCCAAAGACGTTATGGACATGATCAGCAAGGCATTCCATCCTTTAACATTCCATCGCTTTATCTCCCTGTGACACTATAAATACATTGTAAATCCCTTCATCAAGGGCAAGATTTCAGAAGGTTCAAACACATTCAACGAAAGGCAAGATAGAATACAAGGTAATAAAAAGCACAGTGGACATAGGTATTCCCTTATAGCCGAATCACTTTAAAAATCTTTTGTCTCTCTCTCTTTTATCTACATACATTTATCTGTGATTGAAGAATTAGATCTATTCTAGTTTTCTACATCAACACTTACCAAGATGGAAAATCATCAAAAATAGTTAATATTTATGAGAAGTTAAAAAAGAGTAATAGAAATATGAGATTGATACGGTCTTACTTTCAAAAAAATTCATGGAAATTTTTTCTTTAGGTCTTGATTAAGAAATGTTTTCTAAGGAAAGTGGTATGACTATGTGAAACATTTTTTACAAATATAACTATTGTTCTCATAGACTTTATTTAAAATCGAGCACAACAAAACTAAAAATGAACAAATATAAGTCTTTTATGTTCAAAGAAAACAAATTAATGCCAATCAAAGAGACCCTTTGTGTAATTGTAATGTTAACTCAAGATTTTGTGGTATCATAATAACGCAATAACATATACATTATAATTACAAGGCGGTCTTTTGACACAATATTTGCATTGCCATTTTTTAACAATCAGAATGTTAGTTTGACAAAAATCACATTATTTTCAATAACAATATTATAAAGTTATTTTATTTAAATTATATTGCAAACTTAACGATTTGTGGTATTTATTTTATCGCAATTACGCAGTCATCATAATTACAATTTCGTTTTAACACAACAGTTACAATTATTCTAAACAAATCATTGTGTTACTTTAAACAAATTATTTCAAGGTTTCAATTTAACAAAAATCATACTGTCATTTCATAGAGTTAATTTATCATTTTACGTTCTTATGTGAGTGCAAAAAAATAATACATATATATATATATAAAGATAAAAAATAAAGGTTGAATAAAAACATGTTGGATTTTTTGTTATTAAGAAAATTATTTTAAAAAAAAGAAAAAAGAAAAAAACAGTCTGATATTTTTTAACAAATGTGAATTTCGTCCTGACACGATATCAATCCACAAGTTTAGGGAAATCTTATTAAATTAGGAATTTTTTTTGTCGTTTTTAAGAGATCAAAACTTTAATGTTTTAAATTCGCAATAATACTAGAAAGACCCCATATTTGAACCATTTTTCTGGACTTACTAATATGTGAATCAATCATACATTGGGTGTTGTTTATAATTAACTCCATGTGAATCATAGAATCACGTAATATATGTTTGACACATCACCATATTTAAAAAAAGGATCCAAAAATTGGGTGTCTTTAATATTACTTTTTAAATTCGTAATTGATTAATATTGCTCACGCATTAAATAATGAGAATCGATGGCAACAACTAAGTAATAGTGTTTCTCGGAAAACCATTCTCAAGAAAACCCAAAACCCTTACTCACAAAAGAAGACAAAAAGTTACAGGTTCGTTTTTTTGTTTCAAAACTTAAAAAATCTATTTAATAAAAAATTAAAATCTGTATTTTTAATAAAAAAATCTATTTAATAAAAAACAATTTTTAATAAGAATTTAAAAAAAAAAAATTTAACTTGTTATAAATATTCTAAAAAACAAAAAAACTTCTTAACTGTTTTAAAAATAAAAATAAAAATAAGGGGGTGCTGTTCCCGTAAACCTTTAAAAATAAGAGAATATTGGTAAAATGAGTGTTTGATGAAGTGAATGGGTTAAATTAAAAATATGTATCTTTTTCAAAATATATTTATTTTACTTTTTATAAACATTTTAAAAAAAAGTTAGGATTTTTTTTATTTAGAACAATTCAAATATATATTTTTTTAAACAGTTATAAAAAGTTAAAAACAGCTAAGAAAATACTTTCTTATTAAAAATATATTTTTTTAAAGTGATTTTTTTTATTCAAAATGCAGATTTTTATTTTTACTAAATTTATCTTTTTAAGTTGAAAACATAAAAAGAAGAGTAGTGCTATACTCCCCGAAAGTTTTATCCCCATTCCAAACCGAAAGCCCCCATCCCAGCTGGCACCTTATTAGCTTAAGTACTTATGTATTTTTTTTTTAAAAAAAAAAAAACTGTTTTTTATAAAATAAAAAAAATGTTGTACTTTTATAAAAAAAAAATTGTGTTTAAAAAAAAAAAGAACACGAACATGACTAAATTAAAATAACCCGAATCAGAGCCAATTAAAGGCGACAAAAAATGATTTTTTTTACCAAATACGAACATAACATAATTAAAACACGACATGCCGCAACATAAATTATTGCGGTAGTAATTTTTTTAGGTAATATTTTATTTTGTAAAAAATAGTTTTAACATATTTTTTTGGTGTGTTTTTTTTGTTGATAAAATATGTTTTATGTTCTATCTAATGTCAATTAAATTATGTTAGTAAGGCACGATACGAGTTTTTTTTTTTTTTTTTGATAAAATCAGTTTTAATAAAAAAAAAATAACCTGCTAATTTAATGTTTTAGATTCACGATTGATTAGTACCGCTGGCGCGGACCCACATTTAATAAACGATGTTGGTCCGAGAATGTAGGTTCGCGCGAGCGACACTAATCAGTCGTGAATCTAAAACATTAAATTAAACAGTTTTTTATTTATTAAAATTAAAGTAAATATTTTTTTTAAAATAAAAAAACTATGTTTATTATTAAAAAGTTCCTCGCGACAAAAATAAAAAAACTATGTTCCAAAAAGTCACTCACCGCATAAAAACACTCAACGTGTCCCGCTGGCGCGGACCTTTAAAAATAAGAGAATATTAGTTAAATTAGTGTGTGAGTACTTTTTTGAACAAAATAAAAACACCGAAAAACTTTTTGAAACAAAATAAAAATACTGAATGTGTGCCGCTGACGCGAACCTTTAAAAATAAGAGAATATTGATTAAATTAGTATTTGAAGTTTTTTTGAACAAAATAAAATACTCAAAGTGCCGCTGGCGCGGACCCATATTTAACAAATGATGTTAATTAGTGTTGCTGGCGCAGACCCACATTCAACAAATGATGTAGGTCCGGGAATGTAGGTCCGCGTCAGCGGCACATCAATTGTGAATCTAATATATCAAATTAAATAGTTTGTTTATTAAAATTAAAAATATAATTTTTTTATAAATAAAAAAACTATGTTTTCTATTTTTTAATACACTTTAGTTCAACCCTTTTTACTTTATTCTAAAAAGTTCTTCACGACATAAAAATAATCAATATGTGTCGCTGGCACGGACCTTTAAAAAACAAGAGAATATTAGTTAAATGAGTGTTTAAGGATTTTTTGGAACACACTAAAAATGATTGAACTAAATGTGTATTAAAAAATATTTGAGGGACTTTTTTGTAATTAATCCATTAAATATTAATTTAATGTAATGTAAAGTATATTTAATTTTAAAATAAATCATAATCCTAATTATTTATCAATCTAAAATAAATTTTAAAAAATTAAAAGAATATCATTTAAAAAAATAAATCATAACTCTCATTTATTTTTAAAAACTAGATTAAGGGTGGAGATTGATTTGACATTTAAAAAAGGATAGGAATTACTTTGGGGGATGAAATCGGGAAGGAGGGTTTCGGGGAGTACAACATTATCTTAAAAAGAATCCTTTTATGTACATATTGTTATGCAGACGAATCTCATGAATTGCAGCGCAATTAATGTGGTCAAATATACAATCGATAAGGTGTGAGTTGTCACTCACAATTAACCCCAAACGTACAAACAAATAAGGCGTGATCTTCCAAACAATAGTTGGGTTTCAGTCTACCAAACATTTATCAGCTTGCTGCCAAACAATAGTTGAGTACACGTTGAAAAGCATCCATGTGATACACGTTTTGTAGTCATAAAGCAAAACATTATAATAATATTTTATCTAAACTATTGAGTTAACTTAACATTTTGTAACGTTCTTTTATTGTAATTATTCAAAATTAAAATTTAATTTCAACACAATACTTACGATATTATATTAAACAATTCATAATATCATTTTATTATAAGTCACAGTGTCATTATAACAAAAATCAAATCGTCATTTTAACAAAATATTATAAGTTTTTTTTAATTCAAATTTTAGAGTTTATTTAACCATTTACGCGCACACGCATACATATAAGTGTTCTTAAAAATATTGTTTATTAAGACAATGTTATCTCATGTTAAAGTTGTTTATTATACATACTTAACTCAAATATTATAAAAATGGTTAAATAATATATATATATATATATATATATATATATATATATATATATATATATATATATTTTAAACGAAATGAAATCAGACTTAAAAATTCTTATGATACGTTTGAACAAGAAGCCTGAACTGAATGCATACCGGATAATTTATGAAAATGGAAAATTTGATAAAAAGGAAGAATCGTGAATAACAAATAAAAAGGAAAAAATTATACATAAATAAAAAATGATCAATTATCTAAAAGTCCCTCGAATATTTTTTAAATACAAATTTAGTTCAAATCTTTTTATTTTTGTTAAAAAAGCCTTTCCAAACACATTTAATCAATATTCATTTATTTTCAAAATAAAAAAATTTGGATTAAACGTGTAATAAAAAAAAATTTGAAAGACTATTTGGTATATGCACCAATAAAAAAAACAAAAAACAAAAAATGTTAAATTACAACAGTTGGATTTATTTATTTTTTGTCAAAATGAGAACTAACTTAAAAAAAAAAGGTCTGGTATTTTTTAACAAAAAGGCTAATGGTAAATGAAATCAGATGAGAAAATTTTATTTGTTATATGATTATGAGAAGTAAACCCAATCATTCTTTCTTAATAGGCTTTTTTCATCTTTAGAAACTGTTCTAGAATTTGACGGTTTTAGCCTTGGTTTGATAAGGTTTCTGTTTCAAACAATCCTCTATAAATACCACATGTGGGAGAGCCATTGTGATATAACAAAACACTCATACAAGAGAAAGATATGGAAAACAAGAAGGTTGTTTTATTGGTAGCTTTGGTGTTTATGGCCTCCATTGTCTCCTCCACTGCCAATACGGTTGTTAACAACCGTAAAATGTTGGACTCCGATGTTCTCCTCAACGCTGGTAGTTCCCTTGGTGAATGTTGGGGTAGAATGTGCGCTCCTTGGAGCCCCTGCCAAAGCGGTTGTATTTGCGTCGGACCTGATGGTTTTGGTGCTTGTGCGGGTCTGTCAGTTGGATTGAACAACTAGTGTTGCAGGGACATTAACATATGCGTATTTATTTATGTGTATGCGTTTGTAAGCTTGTATGAAATAAGCTCAATCTAGTTTTCTACATCTATGTATCTCAAGTGATTGATGAATGGAAATTATGCAAGCTTTTATCCTATAAGACTGTTTTATCGTATGAAAACAAATTTCAAAAAAATGTTATTGATTTTTTTTTCCGAAATGAAAGCACACTTCAAAAAATGGTATTATATTTTAGAGCAAAAAGCCCGTCATTAACGGAAAAAGAAAAATGTGATAAAATGAAGAATCGGGATAGAAAATTAAAAAATATATGGTTAAAACTATTCCCACTCCAATTATTTATTAAGGCACTCCAAAATTTTGTAAAATGATAAAATAACACTTTAATACTTACCCAATTTTATTAACATGCTAAAAGTAAAATATAATTGATAATCCTTCAAAATAAATATTTTTCCAGAAAAAATAAATCTGTTTTTTTGTTTATGTTGAAAATAGTTTTAAACTAGTTTATAAATAAAATTTAAAACCTTTGAGTTATACCCCACATAATATTACAAAAACAGAGTTCTTTTATAAAAATTAATTAGAGTATTTTTATAAAAAGGGGACAAAACTTTATTTTTTGTCAGATTTTATAAGATTCATTTGTTTGGTTTCGAATTAAGAAAATGATAGAAGAATTTTAAAAAATCCGAGAATAAATAGTTTTATCGTTTTATTTTTGCTTTAATAGTATAAATGTTTTCTATTAAAAAAATCTAAAGGCAGTTTTTCTAATAGAAAAAATGGTAATAAAAAATAGGTTTTGGGAATTTCACCATTTTCTGTTAAAAAATTGAAATCTATTTGGATAAAATAAAATGTATTTTCTCTTTTTGCATTCGTTTACTCTATTAAAATTTGATTTTTTTATTATTATTTAGGGATAAAAATAGTTTTTGACACAAAATGATTAAAAAATTGTTTTAAATTTTATTTTATGAGTTGTTTTTAATTTTTTAATAAACAAAGATGACAGTATCAAACGATTTTTTTTATTTCCAGTTTTTTATTAAAAAACTGTTTGTAGATTTTTTTAAGAGAAAAACGATTAGCATTCCCAAAACATTTTTTCTTTATTTACAGTTTTTCTATTAAATGAAAGAAAAAATGTTAAAAACATTTATTCTTCGATTTTTAAAAATCTATCTTTCATTTTCTTTATTAAAAAAAAAATCAAATAGGCGTTATAAAATTTGACAGAAAAACAATTTTATTCCCGTTTTTATTAAAAAAAAAACAGTATTTTTTTTTAAATAGAACCCATTTAATTATCATTTGGGGTACATTTTGGCGGTTTTAACTTTTACAGAAAAAGAGAGTAATTCTTCATCTTAAAAAAACAGTTTTAAACTATGTTACAAGTTAAATGAAAATTCTAAAAATAACTTTTTTTTCATACACGTTTATTGTTAATACGAGTGTATGAATATTAAAGGCTTATTTTGTAGTTTTACAAGATTTTGGAGTGCCCTAATAAATGATTTGAGTGGGAATAGCCCTATCCAAAATATATATGTATAAATAAATAAAAAAATCAAAAGATTAAAATCAATTCTCCTCCCTTACCTTACTTTTTCTTAATGGAGAATTATGTCTTCAGTTATAACAATATTGCTCGTAGTTTGCCCTCAGAGGAAGCTCGATTGGAAGGGGCCAATAATCTTACAAAGAATCGGTCTCATTCTATTGACTATCACTTCCACCAAAATTTTAATTTGAAATTTTTGCTTTGTTCATAAAGGAATTAATGTTATTGTTATCATCCCACGACCACGAGTTTAGAATCAGATTTCTCAAACCAAGTCGCAAAGTCTAAAAGGCCTAGTAGAGTATAATAGGCTATTGTTTATCTTCAGTTAAATTTGGAGTTATATTGAATGAGATATGATTTTTCAAAGTTTTTCTTCATAATCGACCACCTTATGGAAATCATATTTTTTTGTCAACTTCGGGCTATGCTTTAACCAATTTGAAACATAATATTGGTTTATCTTGCGATATGTTTCCAATGATATATTGTGTGCATTTTTTTTTTAAATAACAAGTGAGATATAGGCTCTCAAACTTCACTACTCAAAATTACAAAATCTGAAAATTCTGGGTTTATACGATGAACAATAATTTTTTTCTGATAACTTTGCATGCTATTTTGAAGACCTTGTATCCAATAAAAATTTAATTTATTTGTACATAATTGTTTTATGTCATAAGGGTTTAAAAAACAATGTATAATGCGCAATTTTTCGAAAAGTATTGACGGATAGATGGTCTCCCCAGCAAGACCACTTAAAATTGCAAATTTGGGATTTTTCTTGAAAAAGACGATGAACAATATTTTTCCCACATTTTTTTTGGCAAATAAAACTTTGGGCTATTTTTAAGAAAAGCCAACAACTTAATATGTTTTTTGGAATGTTTTATAAGATGGGATAATTTTTTTAATCATTGATCTCCATTTAGTGATTTTTTTTGGTATTTTAGGCGTCGTTTTTTGAATGCTCGGAATGTATGCTAAAATATGCAATTTTATTTCCCACTTCATGAGTGAAAAATGAAATATGGATCTACCTAGCAACATAAAATTTATTTATGCATTATTTCAAGTGGCCAGTCATGATTTATTTGTGCATGGTTTAATTTGTTTAAATTATTGCAGCGTTTATGCATGGTTTGTTTAGACCACCCTATACTATTGGCGTGTTTGGCTTGCTCCCTTTAAAAACTATTGGTTTGTTTGACTCGTTCCCTTAGAAAGTGAGTGACAAATTCATCAATTTCAAGGGCTAGGTTATTTGGTTGTATGCTTAAATGGATGCTAATAAGAGCTTGTGTTTACTTGTTTATTTTTGTTTAAGGTTGTGCATTTTTAAACGTGTAATGAAGACATCCCTATTTGGCTTATTTGTAGATGAAATGTATAGGATTTATTATTATTCTTGATTTAATAATTGTGAGGAGAGAGTTCTGTTTATTCAAAGTCCTTATGTAAGGGGATGCATTTTCTTGATTGCACAAGAATACATAAGAATTATCTTAGTACAAGCCCATAAATTGTCAATAAGGACCTAAGTGGAGCCCTTGTGTACTTAATATTGTATGATGCAAATGCTATTTCATTGTCATAAAGAAAATGGAATTAGTTTATGCTTATGATAAATTGTGGTACAAAATTTAGTTTTGGAACCATTCCGTAATAAAAAAAAAAAAGATGAAAATTTCTTTAAAAATAAATCAGAAAATAAACTCCAAATTTTTGCATTATTGGGAGATTATTGTGAGCCTAGTGGACTTTCGATCTCGATATGCAAGAAAAAGAAGATATTTTTTAATGAGATTTTATAACCAATAAAAGATGTGTAGAATAATATTATAGTCAATTTTTTGCACAAACTTTGTAAGTATATGAAATGGCTTCCATGACCCAGTTATAAAATATGGCAAACCAAGATATAATTTATCCTGAATAATAATGAGTTAAGTAATCACCTCACTAACACGATGACAGGACCTTCTGAAGGTATCATTGCTACCAGTCGGCGTGAGCATGGGGCTTACCAGGCTTGGGTGAAGAAACTCCCGTCATGCCTCATTTTTGTACCAAGTTGCATGCATGATGATCTCATAGAAGAATAACATGGACGCAAAACAGTTATGGAACTATGGGATCAAATATGTTTCAATTTTGGTGGTATGCCCCCTCTCTTTTTTCGGCTAACTTACATCAACAACCACCCATTTTTCAACCCCATCAAAACAAATTAACAAATTAAAAAAATTAATACCAAGAAAAACATAATTATTTTTTGAATATACCACAAAAGATAAACCAAACCTTCCTTCCAGATCTTGGTATCAAAAAAGTTTTTTCAGAAATCCTGAAAACCATTCTCAACCCCCGTTACTATACAAAAAGTTACAACTAAAATGATAAAAAAAGTTAAACCTTATCCCTTTTGAAGAAACCCATATTCAAAATGGGTATTTCATATTCATGTAACCAAAATAATAGAATATCAAGGATCAAAAGGTTTAGGGTTTAGGGTTTTTATGAAGGAGGCGGATGTGGGTTTTTTTTTGGATTTGAATTGAAGAAGGGCCGACAAACTTTATTGTTTTTGGTAAATTTTACAGTTACACATCTTTGTATATGTTCTTTGTAAGTAAATATATTCATACAAATTTTAATGTATGCACAAATATTTTTCAACCCCCATATGGATTTAAGAATAGAGTGAATGGAAAGAGAAAGTTAGGAGGGAGAATCCCTTATTTCTCTCTATCCGCAAAGCACATCAGAAAGGGATGAGACTAAGTCCCCACTTTTTACCTTCAATTTTATCAGAGGGAGAAAACCTTTTTGGGGGTTACAAATGGGTGGTTATTGATTGAAGTGTGCGAAAAAAAAATGAGAGGGAAAGGAGGTTCATCGATAGAGAAAAAATGAGGGCGTTCTTTGAAGTGGGAAATAGATGGTGACTTAGCGTCAATGGGTTATATTTTATTTTTATTTTTACTTTTTGTAATGTATTGACTATTTTGCCCCTGTAATGCACGTGATTCATTTTCATCCAATATAAAAGTTCAAACAAATGGAAGGTTATTGTTAAAATAGTTTGATTAGTTTGCTAACATGACACTTTTGATAATTCAATGGTCATTATAAAAGTATCATGATAGTTTAGGGACCAAATGAGTAATTTACTCGAAAGCATAAATATATAATCCCTCCATGTCTTCTTATTCTTGAACTTCTTTAGTCAAAAATTTATTTATATAACATACGTATGATAATAAAACGATACTTAAAAATGAAAATTTTAGTAATGTTATACATATAATTACTAGCACAGCTATATTAATATTGTTAAATAAAATTAAACTCACACTTACTTTGTGTAAATAATAATGATGAAATAATAGGCCTTCAAAATCGAGAAAACGGAGGTAGGAAAGGGAATTGTCTCGGGATTGTTTTTTAATTTTCTTAATGTTTTTGTATTAGGTATCCAAAGTTGTTTCGATTCACTATAAATCTGACTCGCGTATTTGATCGCATAAACATTACAAGAAAGATTATTTTGGCCCCAAATTAAATGCGACAAAACCACAACAAAGGCCGTGAAAACTTTTTCCCACGTTATTCGTGACAAAGTGCAACAATAACCAAATTTTGTAAAAGAAAAACATTTTGGGGTCATTAATGTGGGTACCAGAATTGGCATTACAGGCCTGGACAAGTAGCCCAATTAAAACGGTCCAAAGTCTAGGCCCTTCGCACCTTAACACTAATTCAGTTGTAACTTAGTCTTCTCCCATGTTCTCTGATAGATATATTCCAGGAGAAGATGGTAAACGTGGGGGAGTCAAACACCCCCACTCCCCGAAGACAGATATGTATATAATAAACCCTAGGTCTGGGACAAAGGACACACTGTATTCTCTGTAAACTGTAATGATCCCACTTTTATATATAGTTTGTTTTTACACTTTTGTGTTACTTATTATCTTATAAATGTTGTATTATTAGATATGTGGTATTATTGGCTATGAATATAACAAACCCCATTTTAATTACGAAGAATCAACTGTAAGTTGGATCAAATCGAAGTCTTATGACATATCTTAAGGCAAATAATAAGTTTTGGGGTAGAAAATATAATTTTATGAAACTTTAAGGACTAAAATAAAAATATAAAATGGGCCATTTTATAAATAAAATATTTTCAAGGACCTCTAAGAAATATACAAAAAAATATAGTGTGAAATTACCAAAATACCCTTCATGTGTGAAATGACCCTTATACCCTTATCACCTTTCCACCACGTGCTGGTCACGTCCACCTTCCACATGTCATCTGTAGAGAGAGCTAAAACACTTGTCATCATTTGGTGATATTAACACTGCAAGACCACTCCAGATCGCGACACCTCAGTGTTGAATCACCAATCCAAAAAGCCTAGTCATTAGACACGTGTCAACACCGTAATACTTTTGGAAACCTATAAATAGGGCCTTAGGGTTCATTTGAAACTCACACCAATTCCTTGAGAATTATAGTAAGAAAGAGTGATAAAAAGCTTGGGAAATATCTCAAGAAGGAGTTGTATAATTTCGAAGAAAGAATTCATTTTGTAGGTATGATGTTATTTAAATGTTATAATGTATTTTTATAGTTTTAATTTTGTGTTGTATAGCTTTACTTAGTAGTTATGCTGGTAAAATACACTAAGGACTTCACTAATCAAAACTTAAAGTTTAGAAGAAATCCAAGTTGATTTTATTTTCATGTAAACTTGTTTGAAATTATATATATGCTTTTAAAAATGATTTTTTAAAAGTAATTGCTCATTATTATGGAATCCCATTTAAGTAATCCAAAGTCAGGCCCGGTGAAATTCTGTCTAGACGAGATGGTATTTAAGTGGTGCCCCTGTGACCCTCCATCTCTACTGGGAATGAATTCGAAAATATTCTGTCTAGAGGAGATGGTATTTAAGCGGTGCCCCTATGACCCTCCATCTCTACTGGGAACCGACTGATTAGGAAGAACTATGAATTGAATCCTTTAATTACGATCAATAAGTTTTAAAAGTTAAGAAAATGGTTTTTAGTAATCCTTTGAAACATGTGACTATTAAAATACAATATGTAGACTGGACCTTGTTTAGAACATATACTTAAACCTTTATCGTATTTGTTAGATTAACGTGCGATCGAAGACTCATTATCTATAATTTCGACCTCTATTTTAGGTGAGTACTCTATGCAATTTCTTGCGCATTTTGATTATATTATATTATGCAAACTATGTATATTTTGTGAAATACTTTTATTCTTAAAATGCATTTGATACCGATGATTCCGCCGTTTGTTATATGTTTATATCTCTCCATATAAACATTTGATTTGAATTCTAAGATTATTGATTCGGCCTATGAAAACTCTCTTACTATGTTGGCCATGACTACCGGGTGGAAATATTTGGGTGGTACATTCCCAGCTAGTTTATCGCTGGTGTGCCCTAAACAAGGCGTTGTTCCAGAAATCATGATTATCTGTCTGTGATGTTATCGGGTGGAAACATTTGGTAACACTATCTGTGTGAGTATTAGAGTGTACATGGCCACTAAAACTGAATAATTGACATATGCTCAATTGTTTTATCTGCTCTGTTCTGAACTGTTTATTATGAATATATATATATATATATATATTATCATCTACTTTATATATGTTACTTGAAATTCCTACCTTTATGTATATACTTTCCGTTCTAAATTGAATAGGTATCAATTTTCTGAAAAATCCTGGAATGTCTGGAGATTGAATCTCATTCGGCTTTTACCTGACGTTGTATAAATAATCATTTTTCAGGAAATAATTAAGTTCGTGGATAGAACGAAAAAGGACTATGTTGAAGATTTAGCTTTTAAAGATCTTTTTGTTATCTTAAGTAGAAGTTTGTTTAATTAGATAGAGCATGTTTAGCTCTTTGTGTCAAGTTGTAACTCGTTGATATTTTAATACAAATGAAGTTCCCTCTAGAAAGCTCTGATGATGTAATTCCTTCACTTTCAGTATTTTACGATTCATAACCATGTGATTATACTTCCGCTACATATATTTTAAAACAAAAATTTTAAGGCCAGAATATTGGATGCCTTGGTGGCTTGTCAAGACACCCGTTCCCTACTATTTTCAAGTCGGGGTCGTGACAGAGGTGGTATCAGAGCATAGGTTATGAACCCGTAGACTACTGAGCATAGGTTTCGAATGTTATATATTTTATGTTTCCATCCTTAGGAGTTAGTATTAAAAATCTAATTTATGTGATAACCATCCCTATGTGTTATATTATTTATAATTGGTCTTTTAGTTTTCAATATTGATATAGTATAGTAGATCTTACGTTTGGCCGTGACTGTAGAAAGTGACCAAGAGAAGATCATCAATGGGAACTAGTGATTCGAGTATAGAAGGACTGAAAGGTGCATACAAGGCAATTAAATGTCTGGCAAAGATTGTGGCGCAGCAGGTTAACAATGGAGTACCAAAGAATCTTGAACTAAGTAGATGTACTATTGAACAATTCAAGAAGTTGAATCCTCCATCTTTTAAAGGCACTCCTAACCCCACCGAGGCAGAAAGTTGGGTGATGAAGATGGAAAAGATACTCGATGTTCTTAAGTGTACCGACGAACAAAGGGTGTCATTTGCAACATTTATGTTATAAGGGGAGGCTGAACATTGGTGGAGAATGACTAAGAGAATACACGGGGAAAGGAATACTTACATAGGTTGGAATGATTCATTAGTAATCTTTTATGAGAAATATTTTTCGGAAATGGTGAAAGACGAAATGGCAGCTGACTTCATGAGTCTGGTGCAAGGGAATATGACGGTTAGTCAATATGAAGCAAAGTTTACTAAGTTATCCCATTTTGCACGTCATGTTGTAGCAACTGATGTTTTAAGAGCGAAGAAGTTTGAGCGTGGGTTAAGGTTGAATATTCATAGTCGAATTTCCATCCTAAAATTAACATCATATATTGATGTCGTGACTAGGGCTACAATAGCTGAGAGGGATGGTGAGGAGTAAAATCGAATTAGAGATGGCAAGAGAAAGTTTGGGGAACAAAAAGGAAAGAACCCGAATAATAGAAATTTCTTTAGGAATACATCCAATGTTGGGGGATCTAGTGATAACAAACAGTATAATAACCAGACATGTCAGCAATGTGGAAAGATGCATGGAGGACGAACTTGTTATAAGGATTCAGGAGCTTGTTTTAGATGTGGACAGAAAGGACATCAGATAAAATACTGCCCAAACCCTGCAAGGGTTCCGATAAAGCCTTCAAGTGAAAAGAAGGATCAAGACAAACAGGGTAGAGTTTTTGGACTTTCTGATACCCAAGCTCCTAATGCGGTAGTGTCAGGTACACTTTCTATATATGCACAGCCTTTTAAATCTTTGATAGATCCCGGTTCTACCCATTCGTTCATATCTATACATGTATTAAATCACTTTCATAAATTCCCTGAACCCTTGAATCATAACATACATGTTTCTACTCCTTCGGTGAGTTATTGATGGGTAAATTAGTATACAAGGCTTGCCCCATAGATATTGATAGTCATAAACTATTTGTTGATTTGATAGTTTTAGACATTAAAGATTTTGAAGTCATTTTGGGGATGGATTGGTTATCATCACATTATGCTAAGGTAGACTGTTTTGAGAAGAGTGTTACTTTCCAAATTCCTCACCAACCAAAATTTAGTTTTGAAGGAACTAGCATCATATCTCCGATGTGTATTATTTCTGCAATGCAAGCCTATAGTTTTCTTAAGAAGGGATGTCAAGGATTTCTTGCAACTGTTACCAGTTTGCAGACGATAGGGCCTAGCTTAGAAGATATTCCTATCGCTAAGAAATTTACGGATGTTTATCCAGATGATTTACCAGGCCTACCTCCTAATAGAGAAATAGAATTTACCATTGACCTTATTCCTGGAACTATACCAATCTCAAAACCACCATATCGTATGGCACCTTTAGAATTAAGAGAGTTAAAAGTTCAATTAGAAGACCTTTTAGACAAGGGTTTTATCAGACCAAGTATATCGCCTTGAGGTGCTCCAGTGTTGTTTGTGAAAAAGAAGGATGGGATAATGAGACTATGTGTAGATTATCGTGAACTGAATAAGGTAACAATTAAGAGTAAATACCCCTTACCTCGTATAGATGACTTGTTTGATCAATTAGAAGGTGCAAAAGTATTCTCTAAGATAGACCTTAGGTCAGGCTATCATCAATTGAAGATTAAGGATGGTGATATTTCAAAATCAGCTTTTCGTACTAGATATGGTCACTATGAATTTCTTGTAATGCCATTTAGACTAACTAATGCACCAGCCACTTTTATGGATATGATGAATAGGGTGTTTAGGAAATATTTGGATCAGTGTGTGGTTGTTTTCATTGATGACATCCTTATTTATTCCAAAAGTATTGAAGGACGCAAAAAGCATTTAGAGACGGTATTATAAATCCTTAGGAAAGAGAAATTATATGCAAAATTAAAGAAGTGTGATTTTTGGATGCCTAGTGTTTCTTTTCTAGGACATGTCATATCTAAAGAGGGAGTGTCAGTTGACCCTCAAAAGATTGAGGCTATACTAGATTGGCCCAGACCAACTAATGTGAGTGAGATTCGTAGTTTTCTTGGATTAGCAGGTTATTACCGAAGATTTGTTGAAGGATTTTCTAGCATTGCCAAACCTCTATCTAGGTTAACACAAAAGAAGGTACAATATGAATGGTCTGAGGAAGCCGAGAAAAGTTTTCAAGAACTTAAGAATCGATTAGTAACTGCCCCAATTTTGACTATTCCTTCCGGGACAGGGGGATTTGTGATTTATAGTGATGCTTTTAAAAATGGTTTGGGATGTGTGCTAATGCAAAATGGAAAAGTAGTAGCTTACGCCTCAAGACAGTTGAAAACCCATGAGCAGAATTATCCAACCCATGACCTAGAATTAGCAGCTGTAATTTTTGCTCTTAAGATTTGGAGGCACTATTTATATGGTGAGACTTGTGAGATTTATACCGATCATAAGAGTTTGAAGTATATATTTACTCAGAAAGAGTTGAATATGAGACAAAGGAGGTGGTTAGAATTGATGAAGGATTATGATGTAAATATTCACTATCACCCGGGGAAAGCTAATGTAGTAGCCGATGCTTTAAATATGAAGTCTACACCAAATTTAGCATGTCTTATTACAAGCCAGGAAGCACAGTTAAGAGATTTGAGAAGTATGGAAATAGATGTACGTATCTATAGCAAAGGAGGAATAATTGCAAACTTACAAGTACAACCCATGTTGATGGAGATGATCAAAATTGCACAAGTAAATGACCCACAACTGAAGAAGATTAGACAAGAAGTCATCGAGGGTAAGAGAACTGAATTTGCGATGCGAGATGATATATTGAGGTTTGGAAATAGAGTGTGTGTGCCATGGGATGCCCAACTAAAGAGGCAAATTTTGGAGGAAAGTCATTACTCAAGATTCACATTTCATCCCGGATGTACAAAAATGTATAGGGATCTTCGAGAAGTATTTTGGTGGAATAACATGAAGAGGGAGATAGCAGAATTTATATCTCAGTGCTTGGTTTGTCAACAAGTAAAGGCAGAACATCAAAAACCATCAGGATTACTGCAACCCCTACCTATCCCTGAGTGGAAATAGGAACATATTACTATGGATTTTGTGACAAGTTTACCGAGGAGTTCAAATGGTAATGACTGTATTTGGGTAATTATTGATAGGTTAACAAAATCTGCTCATTTTCTTGCCATTAAGATTACCCATTCTTTAGAGAAGTTAGCTAAGTTGTATGTACGGGAAATTATTAGGCTTCATGGAACCCCAATTTCAATTATTTCTGACCGTGACCCAAGATTTGTGTCTCGCTTCTGGAAAAGCCTATAAGAAGCCATGGGAACAAAATTGAATTTTAGCACTGCTTTTCATCCTCAAACGGATGGACAATCAGAGAGAACTATTCAAACCTTAGAGGATATGCTTAGGGCATATGCACTTGATTTAAAATGGAATTGGGATGATCATTTACCGTTAGTGGAATTCGCATATAATAATAGCTATCAAGCAAGTATTCAAATGGCTCCATATGAGGCACTTTATGGTAGAAGGTGTCGTTCCCCTACATGTTGGGTAGAAGTTGGGGAAAGAAAATTATTGGGACCATAATTGATTCAGATCACAACAGAGATGGTGAAATTAATACAAGACCGACTTCGAACCGCTCAAAGCCATCAAAAGAGTTATGTTGAAAATCGACATCGACAGTTAGAATTCCAAAGAGGAGATTATGTGTTCTTGCGAGTATCTCCTACAAAGGGAGTAATACGATTTGGGAAGAAAGGGAAGTTGAGCCCAAGATACATAGGACCTTTTGAAATCCTTGAAAGGATAGGAGCTGTTGCGTATAAAATAGCCTTATCACCGGAACTCTCTAGTGTACATAATGTGTTTCACGTATCAATGATAAATAAATATGTCCCAGATCCAAAACATATCTTAAGTCATGATCCTCTTCAAGTTAGAGAAGATTTGTCGTACATTGAGCATCCAGTGGAAATTTTGGACCATAAAGATCAAATATTACGAACCAAGTTTATTCCGCTAGTCAAAGTATTATGGCGGAATCATTATGTTGAAGAAGCAACGTGGGAGCGGGAAGATGAGATAAAGGAGCGATATCCATACCTTTTTAAAAATTAATGTAAGTAAAGTTTGGGGACCAAACTTTTTATAAGGAGGGTAGGATGTAATGACCCCACTTTTATATATAGTTTGTTTTTACACTCTTGTGTTACTTATTATCTTATAAATGTTGTATTATTAGATATGTGGTATTATTGGCTATCAATATAACAAACCCCATTTTAATTACGAAGAATCAACTGTAAATTGGATCAAATCGAAGTCTTGTGACATATCTTAAGGCAAATAATAAGTTTTGGGGTAGAAAATATAATTTTATGAAACCTAAGGACTAAAATAAAAATATAAAATGGGACATTTTGTAAATAAAATATTTTCAAGGACCTCTAATAAATATTCAAAAAAATATAGTGTGAAATTACCAAAATGCCCTTCATGTGTGAAATGACCCTTATACCCTTATCACCTTTCCACCACATGCTGGTCACGTCCACCTTCCACATGTCATCTGTAGAGAGAGAGCTAAAACACTTGTCATCATTTGGTGATATTAACACTGCAAGACCACTCCGCATCGCGACACCTCGGTGTTGAATCACCAATCCAAAAAGCCTAGTCATTAGACACGTGTCAACACCGTAAAACTTTTGGAAACCTATAAATAGGGCCTTAGGGTTCATTTGAAACTCACACCAATTCCTTGAGAATTATAGTAAGAAAGAGTGATAGAAAGCTTGGGAAATATCTCAAGAAGTAGTTGTATAATTTCGAAGAAAGAATTCATTTCGTAGGTATGATGTTATTTAAATGTTATAATGTATTTTTATAGTTTTAATTTTGTGTTTTATAGCTTTACTTAGTAGTTATGCTGGTAAAATACACTAAGGACTTCACTAATCAAAACTTAAAGTTTAGAAGAAATCCAAGTTTATTTTATTTTCATGTAAACTTGTTTGAAATTGTATATACGCTTTTAAAAATGATTTTTTAAAAGTAATTGCTCATTCTTATGGAATCCCATTTAAGTAATTCTAAAGTCAGGCCTGGTGAAATTCTGTCTAGACGAGATGGTATTTAAGTGGTTTTCTGTGACCCTCCATCTCTATTGGGAATGAATCCGGAAATGTTCTGTCTAGAGGAGATGGTATTTTAGCGGTGCCCCTGTGACCCTCCATCTCTATTGGGAACCGATTGATTAGGAAGAACTATGAATTGAATCCTTTAATTACGATCAATAAGTTTTAAAAGTTAAGAAAATGGTTTTTAGTAATCCTTTGAAACAAGTAACTATTAAAATACAATATGTAGACTGGAACTTGTTTAGAACATATACTTAAACCTTTATCATATTTGTTAGATTAACGTGCGATCGAAGACTCATTATCTATAATTTCGACCTCTATTTTAGGTGAGTACTCTATGCAATTTCTTGCGTAATTTGATTATATTATCTTATGCAAACTACGTATATTTTGTGAAATGCTTTTATTCTCAAAATGCATCTGATACCGATGATTCCGTCGTTTGTTATATGTTTATATCTCTCCATATAAACATTTGATTTGAATTCTAAAATTATTGATTCGGCCTATGGAAACTCTCTTACTATGTTGGCCTTCACTACCGGGTGGAAATATTTGGGTGGTACCTTCCCAGCTGGTTTATCGCTGGTGTGCCCTAAACAAGGCGTTGTTCCAGAAATCATGATTATCTGTCTGTGATGTTATCGGGTGGAAACATTTGGTAACACTATCTGTCTGAGTATTAAAGTGTACATGGCCACTAAAACTGAATAATTGACATTTGCTCAATTGATTTATTTGCTCTGTTCTGAACTTTTTATTATGAATATATATATTGTCATCTACTTTATATATATTACTTGAAATTCCTATCTTTATGTATATACTTTCCGTTCTAAATTGAATAGGTATCAATTTTCTGAAAAATACTGGAATGTCTGGAGATTGAATCTCATTCGGCTTTTAGCTGACGTTGTATAAATAACAATTTTTCAAGAAATAATTAAGTTCGTGGATGGAACGAAAAAGGACTATGTTGAACATTTAGCTTTTAAAGCTCTTTTTGTTATCTTAAGTAGAAGTTTGTTTAATTAGATAGAGCATGTTTAGCTCTTTGTGTCAAGTTGTAACTCGTTGATATTTTAATACAAATGAAGTTCCCTTTAGAAAGCTCTGATGATGTAATTCCTTCACTTTCAGTATTTTACGATTCATAACCTTGTGATTATACTTCCGCTACATATATTTTAAAACAAAAAATTTAAGGCCAGAATATTGGATGCCTTACTGGCATGTCAAAACACCCTTTCCCTACTATTTTCAGGTCGGGGTCGTGACAGAGGTGGTATCAGAGCATAGGTTATGAACCCATAAACTACTGAGCATAGGTTTCGAATGTAAGAGATCGAGGAGTAATGGAGATCCATGGCAATTAAGCGATGGAAATAAGGTGCTTCATAGCGGCCATCCGCCCAAGACCAGAGAGGAAGGCTGACAAGCCCAGCAAGAAAGTTGAGGAACAAAAAGGCCTGACACCTTCGAAATAGCAGTTAAAGTATGGAAGACCCGGAGTAGAGGAGACCAAGATCCTCCCCTATGGACGGGTCGTTGAGAACCTGGAAGAGGTTACAGCTGGAGGTAGAAATGATAACAGGGTTTTCTTGATTGGATCTTCTCTCATAGATCAGGAACAAAAGGAGTTGACGATTCTGCTGAGAAGCAATGTAGACATTTTCGCATGGGAACCATACGAGCTGCCTGGGATTGATCCTAGTGTGGTTTGTCATCAGCTACATGTCGACCCCACCTTCAAACCAATCACGCAGAAAGCACGACGAACTGCGCCTGAGAAGGCAAAGGCCGTAGAAAAAGTAGTTAAAAACTGTTGGATGCAGGATCCATTCGGGAAGTCCAATTCCCTAAATGGTTGTCCAACCCAGTAGTAGTCCCAAAGAATAACGGAAAATGGAGAGTCTGCATCGACTTCACTGACCTTAACAGGGCATTCCCTAAGGACAGTTTCCCTCTCCCAAAAATCGATCAGTTAGTGGTTGCCACAGTAGCTCATGAAAGGTTGAGTTTTCTAGACACATACTTGGGATATTATCAGATCCCTCTGTATGCTCCAGACCAGGATAAGACATCATTCATCACCACAGTTGGATTATACTGTTACAAGTTCATGCCCTTCGGGCTAAAAAACGCAGGGTCAACATACCAGCGACTGGTCACCAAGATGTTCAAAGATCAAATGGGAGACACCATGGAAGTTTACATTGACGATATGCTCGTCAAAAGATGTAAGAAAGAAGACCACCTCTCAGACCTATCAAGAACCTTCGAAATCCTCAGGAAGTACCGAATGAAACTTAACGCGAGCAAGTGTTCTTTCGGTGTCCAGTCAGGAAAATTTTTTGGGTACTTGGTCAGTAAGAGAGGCATCGAGGATAATCCAGACCAGATCGATGCATTAAACAGGGTACGACCTCCTCGCACAATCCGTGATGTACAGAAGCTCACCGGCATGCTCGCTGCCTTAAACCGTTTTATCTCAAAGTCCTCTGAGAAGTGCAAACCATTCTTCCAGCTCCTAAAGGTAAACAAAACAGTAGAATGGAATCAAGATTGCTCGCGGGCATTGGATGAGCTCAAGGCTTACCTTAGCTCCCCACCACTGCTCGTTATACCACATGAAACAGATTCCTTGTACTTATACCTCGTCGTTTCCAACCACACTGTCAGTTCTGCATTGATGTGCGAAAAGGCAGGAATCCAACACCTCGTTTATTACGCGAGCAAGACCTTATTAGAGGCCGAGAAATGGTACCTACCACTAGAGAAGCTAGACTTTACACTTGTAGTGGCTTCGAGGAAGTTAAAGCACTACTTTGAAGCTCACACTATCATCGTCCTTACATTGCACCCCCTTAAAGCAATCCTGAGGAAAGCGAATTTATCGGGCAGACTATCTAAATGGTCAGTCGAGCTCGGGCGATTTGACATCCAATTTTGACCAAGGAACGCAATCAAAGGGAAAGTCCTTGCTGATTTCATAGCAAAATTCACAGGCAGCAGCCTCTCGACCAACTTCGACCCGTGAAGCAAAGGAAGAATCACACAATAGGGGAAATCTGGAAATTATTTATTGATGGAGCCTCCAATTCAAAGGGAGCAGGAGTAAGCATCGTGCTTATCACTCCGGAGAATGCAATCCTCGAACAGGGAATTAGACTTGGATTTGAAGCCTCCAATAATGAAGGAGAATATGAGGCCCTGATAGCCTGCCTCCAGAAGGCACACGCTTTGGGGGCAAAGCAGTTGCAAGTGTTCGTCGACTCACAACTAGTCTCCAATCAGATAAGGGGAGACTACAATGCAAAAGATGAAAGGATGGCAGCCTACCTCGCCTTGGCAAAAAAGGTTATTGGCTAACTTTGAGGAAGTTAATGTCCAGCAGTTTCCTAGAGGACAGAATAGCCATGCTGATGCCCTAGCAGCCCTGAGTTCGGCAATCGATTCTGACTTAAAAAGAACAATCCCCATCGATTTTTTTCTCATCCGAGCATTAACCGTAACAACGAGCTACCAAGCATGGAGCAGGTGCTCCAAATTGAGTTAGCACCCAGCTGGATTGACCCTCTAAGGGACTATTTGAAGGATAGTGCACTTCCAGATGATAAGAAGACCGCTCACCAGATAAGAGTTAAAGCTGCTCGCTTTCACTTATCTCCTGAGGGAAAGCTATATAAGAGATCATTTTTCGGCCCCTACCTTCAATGTGTTCACCCGAGGGATGTCGAACAAATCCTACATGAACTCCACGAGGGGATCTGTGGAGGCCATATTGGTGGAAGATCATTGGCTTTCTGAGCAATGAAGGAAGGCTGTTGGTGGCCATATATGCAAAGAGACTCTGCAATGTATGTTCGCAAATGCGAGAAATGCCAAATTCATGCTCCCATGGTCCATCAACCCTCCAGCGACCTAAAATCACTTTCCAGCCCATGGCCCTTCGCCCAGTGGGGAATAGACATCGTAGGGCCTCTTCCTACCGCTGTCGGCAATCGCAAGTATATGTTGGTCGCAACTGACTACTTCACCAAATGGATAGAGGCAGAGCCATTGGCAAACATCTGAGACGCGGATATGATAAGATTCATATGGAAAAATATAATCACCCGTTTTGGGATCCCTAGGACCATCATCACTGATAATGGAACGCAGTTCGAGAGCTGCTTCTTTCAGAATTTCTGTAATGACCACGGAATCAGACACCATTTCAGCTCGATGGTCTATCCTCAGAGTAATGGCCAAGCCGAGGCTTCCAACAAAACAATGATCGATGGGATAAAGAAACGATTAGAATGAGCCAAAGGTGCATGGGTAAATAAACTACCACATATTCTGTGGGCCTATCATACTACCCCACATCGAGCAACAGGAGAAACCCCATTCTCACTAACATACGGAATGGAAGCAGTCATCCCATTGGAGGTGGGCCTACCCACCATGAGGTCCACCCTTGTCGACCAGGGCCAGAATAATGCAGCCTTGCTCGCTGAACTTGACCTAGCTGACGAACGTCGAGAGCTTGCCTTGGTGAAACTAGCGAGCTATCAGCAACAGCTCTTAAAGCACTATAACAAGAAGGTCAATCCAAGGGCATTTCGAGTTGGGGACTATGTCCTAAGGAAAGTCTTGGGCAGCGTAGTAAAACCATCAGATGGCAAGTTAGGACCAAATTGGAAAGGACCATTCAAGATAACAAGAGATGGTCTGCAAGGAGCCTATCACTTAGAAACGCTGGAAGGCAGATAGATACCTCGAGCATGGAATGCAGCCAATCTTAAGAAATTCTATTTCTAGATTCTTCTTTTGCATTGTACTTATGAGACTGGAAGCTCATTCCCTTATCATTAATAAAAGTTGTTTAGCAGTTGCATTCTACGAAGTGTCAGTTAACTAGTATATGAACTTTATAACCCACACACCCTTTCCAAGTGACAGGCACATTAATCATTACGCTATAGCAGGGAAATCACCCTCCTCAGGTTTTCGTTATGAAACACGAAAAACCTCTTAGCATTGGCCCTGGAAATATATGAAGCCCTACAGGAGATCCTTAGGCTATATGGCCAGTTCAAAATTAGTCGCCAAATAATGTTTGGTTAACAATATCCTGATCGGATGAAGCATCCTACACTAGGTGTGTCCTCGCCAATTGCCACATAGGCCTAAGGAAGTGTGACGACACGACCTAAAAGGTAAAGTGGGAAAAAATGGTATCTTATAAGCATACTGGACTAGAGGGACACTTACTCGACAAAATAAACTTACAGATCTAGTCGACCAAGAGAGGCCCAAGGGTATTAAGAAAAATCTAAGAGATGTGGAAAATATAAAACACTTGTTGAGTCGGCAAATTCGCCCAGAACATAAACTTTATATTACTTCATCACATTTACAACAAATACAACCCATGTTTAGTCGGCGAGCCCGCCCAAAACATCAACATTACATTACTTCATTACAAAATATACAGAATTACTACAGGAAAAATCTTAATGAGGGTGAGGACTCTGAACAAGATAATCAGCCACTTGGGCTCTTCGACCGTCGTTGGGATGGGGAACTAGCTCCTCCTCGACCTGATTCGCATCCGACTCCAATAGCTGCCGAGGAATGGCATCAATAGGGATCAACTGATCATCTATCCGGAAGGAATTATGCATCAGAGTGGAAGGAGAAATCTCATGGCGATACCAGAGCATTGAGTTCCTTGGGACTTGCAGCTCCTTTAGGGCACTCAACCATCCCCTGATAAAGTCGAGCTCTTCAAACTCTGTTAGCCTCGTCGGAGAATCTAGACAACCTTGGTCATAACCATCGGCCCATACTTATCGAGGTCCTCTCTTAAATAGATGCTTCAGCCGAGTGACGTCCCTTTGAAGCCCAGCAGCAATCACATATGCTCATTGGAAATCACCACGGAGCTCTTCCATTTCCCCAGCTGAACTCCTTGTGTTCGTGCCAGCTCGCGGAACAGTCGGTAGGGTAGAACCTCGCAGAACCGGAGGAACATCGCTTGGTCCACCTCCAGCTCGTGATGAGGAGGAACCTCGTAAGATTGCAGGAGCGATGCTCGACGCATGCTCCCTAAGTTGCGAGACTTCCCTCCTCAAAGCCTTATTCTGTTGCTGAAGAATTTCCCCAACCTGGTTTATCTCAGAAGCATCTAGAAGCTTTTCTCTCAGTATATTCACCTCTTCTTGGACTGGGGCACCAACTTCCTCCATCTCTTGGAGCCTATCTTTCAGTTTAACGATGAGCTCAGTCTGCTCTATGAAATGCTTGTTCCTCAATCGCAGTGATTTGTAAATCCTCACAAAGGTATAACGAACTTCAAAACTTACATCAGGACCAAGCATTCTTCCCAATTGGGAAGTGGCTGGTATATAATCATCAACATCAATCAACTACAAGCAATAAAAGGGCAAGGAAAGATAAGAATTATTCAGTACACTAAGGAAAAAGGTCTTCTCATTTCATTCATATGAAAAAGATCAGATTACATTGAAGTATCAGAAGGGAGCATGATAAATAAAAATACAAAAATATTCCTAAGGGCAGAGCTGACGACCTCGGGTTTCTCAGGAGAAGCTGGTTATTCCCCCTTATCAGTAGCAGTAGGGACATCACCCTCAGGAGGGACAACATCTGTTGCTCGAGCAGGAAGGGCAGCAGCAGGAATTTATTGAGAAGCAGAGTCCACACCTTCAATGGCTGGGGTAGGAGCTTCGTCCATGACCGGTTTTGGTCCTGGGTCGTGCTCATCACATAAAGGATAAGTGACATCCACACCAGCAGCCAGAAGGGCTTTATTCCAGCCCTTCTTGAAGTTCAGACGGTTGATGTAGCCTATCTGAACCTCAGCATCTTCGTATGCAGCAGCCCACCCAGAGTTATATGAGTCTTCCTTGGCGGTGGATGCCTTAGACTCCTTCTTCTTCAGCTCCTCGGTCGGTACTTCGTTCTCCTCCACTACTGCCAGTTTGCTCGAGCAGACCAAATCATAGGCCTGTTGCAGTTCATTCAACTCTTTGACCGCTGCCTCCTTCTCTTGATTGGCATTAGCAAGAGCCAGATCGGAAGAAGCACGAGAAGTGTCAGTGGCCTTCAAACCAGCCTCAAGCTCTGTACCCTTCAACTACAAGGTAACATTCTGCTTCTCCCGCTCACTATTTTTGTTCACCAGCTCATCGCGAGAGCGGCAGAGCATGACAAAATCAGTCACAAACTGCAAGTGGAAGAAGATATTAGAAGAAAGAAATAACCAAAAATTGTCAAACATTAGAAAAGAGAAATGGTCTTACCAAGGCTAGCCTCTGACTAGATTGCAAGGCTAACTGATCGGACCCCGTCGCCCTTTGGCGATCTGCCGGAAAGACTGCCCTCTCAAGCAGCGCAAGGGCCAGTTGGGGGGAAATGGCAACTAAGGCCCCCTCTGGCAGCGCAGACACATGCACTAAGGCCTGCCCAGCCTTCGTCCTCGCTTCCATTCTCCTCCTCTCCTCCTCTTTTTCCTTCTCCATTTCCATTTTCCTCTTCTCTTCCATTATCTTCTTCTCTTCAGCCTTCTTTCTCTCCTCTTCCCTTTTTTCCTCTCTCTCTCACATGCTCTTCTTCTTTTCTCTTCTTCTCCTGCTCCTGAGCAGCAAACCGGGAACCAGTAGCAACAGCCCCAGTGTTGGACTTCTGCTTCTTTGACCTCTGAGCGAGGAGCACATGATCATCATCATCGTCATCTCGGATCAAATTTTTCCTTGGAGGAACCATTTCCTCGCTGGAGCTGCTAGATGTGTTTGAAGGTTCTTGGGCTTCAGAATCCTCTTCTGAGATGGAAGAACTGTCACCACTGGAGCTCTCCTCGCCAAAATCACCTTCAGTACCTCCTCTGATATCACTCCCAGAACTGCTCTCCTCCTCGTCCAACTGGATGGGATCGGCAACAGCTTTTTCAGAAGTGTCGAACTCAAGAATGCTATCCACAGGCCTCACGATAAAGATGGACCCAATATTCTTGTACTCGAGCAGGAAAGCGGTAGACCGGGGATGTTCACCGTCAGCTAAGGGCTCCCTGATATTCCAAGATTTAACCAACTCTGAAAGCCGAACCTCGCTGAGGGCAGGCTCTAAGTTCTTCGACCTCGCTGAAGAAAAAATAGGAAAGGGTCAGAAAGATCACGCATTAATAAAGAAATTGAAAGAACAGAGCAAAGACTACCTATATACTCTTCCCCATAAAAGGGAACAGTAAACCTATCAGACCTCAACCCCACAGTCTGGGGGAGAACTGCCAATTTCTAGCAAGAAAGCCATCTTGCCAGTAGTCCTTATGGGAATCAAGTAGGTTTACTACCAATACCTTATCAGGACTCCTGGCTTTGAGATAGAGAACACCAAAACTAGTTCGAGAAAAGGAATCGCAAAATTAGATTTCGACGAGCCCTAATTTGGTGCCATAAAGTTGATTTATTCTATGGATGCCATTGATTATCTTCCACACATTGGGCGAACACTGTTCAGGAACAATGTTGAAATAACCAAAGAAATGCAAGAATAAATTATTTGGATGAAAAGTAAGCCCCCTTGGGAAAGTAATAAGATGTGAATCCAATGGGCACCCTCTATCTCTCTAACATTTTTAGGGGGGGAGGCGCACTCAATCTCTACCCACTCTGGGATATTGTAAAACTTCCTAAACTCGGACACTGATCTATTACCTATCTTTGCCATTTGTAAAGCCTAAAACTACAAATTCAAATAAAGCATAGAGAAAGAGAAAAAGATACTTACGAGTTGAGAGCTTGACTTGGACAATGCAAGAACACAAGTTCGAACGACGAGGGAGATCAAAAGCGAAGAAAATCAAGACCTGGAGAAGAGGGCACAAATCACTAAAACTCGTAGAAGATGGAAGAACACTAAGAAGCTTGAAACGACAACTATGAAACGCTGCTCAAAATGACTTTTAAATGATACTAATCATCACGCACAGGACACGAAGCGACTGTCGCCTAAATCAGCTTTCAAACTTTGGGAAAAGTTACGTGATATGCAACAGAGCCATTATGACAAATCATTTCAATTTATTGAGCCCAAATTATGGCCCAACAAATTTAGGGGCAATTGTGGGTACCCGGAATTGGCATTACAGGCTTGGACGAGTAGCCCAATTAAAACGGCCCAAAGTCCAAGCCCTTCGCACCTTAACACTAATTTAGTTGTAACTTAGTCTTCTCCCATATTCTCAGATAGAGATATTCCAGGAGAAGATGGTAAACGTGGGGGAGTCCAACACCCCCACTCCCTGAAGACAAATATGTATATAATAAACCCTAGGTCTAGGGCAAAGGACACATTGTATTCTCTGTAAACACTCCCCGGAGTATATAAAAATAATACTGACTGCACCACCGTGGACGTAGGCATCCTTGCTGAACCACATACATCTCTTGTTGTGTGATTAACATTTTACGTTTCTTATTGTGGTTGGTGATTGCGCTTCTCTTATCTATTTGTGTTGAATAATAATTGTCACCATAATTATTATTAATGCATTAGTTTGTGCTCTGTGAGATTAATTGTTGTGAAATCACACTCGCGAGTTTATTGTACTGTATATTAGTATATTAGTGGAAGTGGGTGGGTCATTAACAATAAAATGAGTGAATTATATTTCAAGAATCGTGAAAGACTCTACCACTTGATAAGCTCAAGACATTATCTTCACCTAATTATGTTAGCTATAAATATTCTTATTCTTGTAACAGTGGATGACTAACTGAGAATTACAAAATAAAGTAAATTTCATTTGGCCCTTAAACTATCATGATAGTTTCAAAATGGGCCATAAACTTTAAAAAGTGTCAAATTAACCCTTAAACTATCCAAACTGGTTTAAAAATACCCTTTCATCTGTTTGGACTTTAAATTGGATGGAAATGAATCAAGTGCCATGCACATCACCCATTACAAGGGAAAGATAGTCAATATATTATTAAAAAATAGAAAAAAAAACGAATAAAACATAACTCATTCTTTCCAAGTCACCGTCTCTTTCCCACTCCAAAGAACCCCTCGATTTTTTATCGACCCGTTGACATCTTGTGAAACTCCCCTCCGTCTCGTTTTTCATTGTACGTCCAACAAGAAACACCCATTTTCAGCCCCAATAAAATTAACAAACAAAATTCATACAAAAAATCCAAAAAGTGTGTCAATAGTTTTCAATACACCACAAAAGATAAACAAAACCTTCCATTCAAATCTGGGTATCAAAAAAGAGTTATCAAAAACCCTAAAAACCATTCTCATTTCCCATTACTATACAAAAAAAATTACAACTTAAATGATCCAGAATACTCAACCTTGATCCTTTTTGAAGAAACCCAGATTCAAAATGGGAATTTCATATTCGTGTAACCAAAACAAGAGAAGTTTAAGGATTAAATGTTTTATAGATGAGGGTTTTTATGAAGGAGGCGAATGTTTTTTTTTAATTTGAATTGAAGAATGGCTCGCAAGCTTTAATTTTTCTCGTAAATTCTGTAGTAGCGGATCTTTATATATGTTCTTTGTAACTAAATAGATTGATACAAATTTTGACGTATGCACAAACTTTTTTCTATCGCCAAATGGATTTAAGAACAGAGTGAATGGAGATATAGTAAGTTGAGGAGGGACAATGCCTTCTTTTTCTTCATCGGCACAACACACCAGAGAGGGATGGGGCCAAGTCCCCTCTCCTTTATATTGAATTTTAGCAGAGAGAGAAAACATTTTTGGGGGTTGAAAATGGATGGTTATTGATGGTAGTTCACAGAAAAATAAGAGGGAGAGGAGATTCAGAGGTGTTAAATGGGTAGGGGAAAAATCGAGGGGATTATTTGGAGTGGAAAATAGATGGTGACTCAACATAAATGGGTTATGTTTTTCATTGTACTTATAGAATGCATTGCCTTTTTTCCGTTATAATGCACATGACTAATTTTCCACCAATTTAATAGCCCGATCAAATGGTAGGTTATTGCTAAAACAGTTTGGTTTGTTCAAGGGCTAATTTGAAACAATTAATAGTTCAGCGTCATTCTGAAACTATCATGGTAGTTTCAGGGCCAAATGAGTAATTTACTCTAAAAAATAAATACATAAGCCTTGTCTATCTTCTCATCCATGAAATTCGTTAGTCAAACATATATTTATATAACACATGTATGATAATGAAACGATACATAAAAATGAAAATTATATTATTGTTATACAAATAATACTAATACACCTATATTAATATGGATACATACAATTAAACTCACACATATTTTCTATAAATAATAAAATATATAACAATGAAATAATATGCTTCAAAAATGGAGAAAATAGCGGTAAGCGAGGGTCTTTACTCTGGATGGTTTTTATTGAATATCCAAAGGTTTCTCGAGTTACTATAAATTTGAGATAACGAATTTGACCGCATAAACATTATAGGAAAGTTATTTTTTAATTCAAAATTAATTTTGGGAAATGCTCCACAAAGGTCGTGAAAACTTTTCCCCACAACATTAGCGACATAGTGCAATAATAACCAATATTGTAAAAGAAAAAAGTATGCATAATTTGACCCATCAAAAATAGGAACCCTATTATATATGTTATCCGTATAATCACAAAATAAATATCACACAATAAATTAGTGCAACCGACTCTAATACCAATTTTAAAGCGTGGGATTGTATGGATCCACTTATATATATTAGGTCACACACATAAAGAATTCACTTTTTTACCAAATTTTATCTTAATTTGACTTAACTAAACATCCGAGATAAATTGTGAAGCCAATGTCCAAACCAAATATCCAAACCAAAACAAAATGGGAAGAAAATAGATGAAAAACTCCTTTCAGGCAAAACCTATATTTCAGCGTTGTTTAAGATAAAACAGACATGTAACGACTTACAGACTACTTAGAGATCCACTAAGTATAATGTCGTTATGTCTTCAAATCTTCAACAGAAAATGATACAATCCATCACATCCCACAAGAAGTAGGTCGTGCCTCAGTATTCACCGATCAACCCAAAGAATTTGTAATTTCTTTCTTCTTTATCCATAGACCCTTTATTCCACAAATCAACAGTAGAAAAAAAATCTTTATAAGGGTTTAGAGCTCAAATTGTGTTCTTCTTGGTTTGAAAAAGTGATCCTAAAATATTCAAGGGGTTTGGATGAAGAATTTGAAGATCTTGATAAAAAAAACTCTTAAAAGGCTTTTTAACAAATGCATCCCCACATCTCTATTTATAGGGAAAGATGTTATAGGAGGAAAGGATAAAAATAGCATTTGATTTGAGAGAAGAATAAAATCTCGCATACTCGTTCGAACGAACTGCCAACTTATTCGAATGAAGTACCTGATTTCGTTCGAAGAGGCTTTTAACGAAACTTCAAATGATATTCCAGTGCTTGCCAAAAACTGAAGCGTCAGAACTCGTTAAAACGAAGGAACTCGTTCTAATAACTATCAGCATCTCGTTCAAACGACATGTCAAGTCGTTCTAACGAACCAGCGAAAATTTCAAAATTCTTTAAAAATCATTTTAAAAATATTTTGAAAAGATTTGTAAAAACACACTCTTTTAAAAAGACCCTAAATTATTTTAGTTTTCCAAAACCACCTCATAAAACTTCTCTGGTACCGTAATGATGCTCGCTCTTCGATTCTAGCAAATGATCACTAGTTTTTCTTCTCTTTAAAGACTTTAGAGCTTCCATAAAAGTGCGATAGGGTATAACGGGATTATCCAAATAAAAAAGGACGTGAAATTATAAAATTTTCTCTTACAGAATCAATGACCTAAGGGAAGTTTATCTTCCCTTTAGTTAATCGATGTGTGGTCCGCTAATGCTATTGGCGAGTTGGCTAGTATATTTATGAGGATGCTAACCATGACTCCTGATATTCTTATGTAGGTGGTTAGAGCACAAATTGATGATGTGTTTTCGATGGATAAGGTGGTCGAGGTTTTGTCCACCATTGTGCCTCTTTACACCGTTGGTTAAGATGGTGGATTGCAGTATAAGGGGAGTTTAGTTGTTTCGAATGAGGAGATGCGCAAGGCCATCTTACAAGAGATCCATGGATTGCAATTTTTGGTTCGTCTAGGTGGGGATAAGATGTACCAAGATATGAGGAGACATTATTGGTGGTCTGGGATGAAAAGGTACATTTTTACACTTTTGTCCCAATGTACCACTTATCATATGGTGAAAGCAGACCATCAGCGACCGTCAGGGAAGATTTTACCCTTAGCCATTATTGAATGGAAGTGGGATATCATTTCGATGGATTTTAAAGTCGGGTTACCTTTGATGACATGGGAAAATGATTATATTTGGGTTAAAATGGACCGTTTGATGAAGGTTTCATTTACTTCCCCTTCACATGAACTTTACGATAGAGCAATATGCACGTTTGAATGTGGTTAAGATTTTTCGATTGAATGGGGTACCTTTGTCGATCATCTCTGATAGAGATCCTTATTTTGTATATTGCTTTGGGGGATGTTTCCAAGAGGTTATGGGGACTACGTTGCATTTGAGTAGGTCAGACCATCCTTAGACAAATGGACAAATGGAGCGCATGAACCAAATTTTAAAAGATATACCTCAGGCATGCGCGATGGACTTCAAGGGTAGTTAGGATACATACTTACCTTTGGTTGAGTTTGACTATAACAATAGTTATTAGAAATCAATCAATATGGAATTGTATGAGGCATTGTATGGGTGACCGTGTAGGTCACCAGTGTGTTGGTTAAACCCAGGGTATAGTAGCTTATTTGGGGTGGAGTTCATTCAGGTGATGACAGAAAATGTCAAGATAATTCAGGAGAGAATCAAGACAACCCAAAATAGGTAAAAAAAAGTTATGTCAATTTAGATATAAATGATGTTGAGTTCCAAATGGGAGATCTGGTACTTCTCAAGGTGTCACCTATGAAGGAGGTGTTGCATTTTGGGAAGAAGGGCAAGTTGGTATGGAGGTGTGTTGGGTTGTTTATGATCACGGACCACGTAGGGATGCTCGCTTACCGTTTAGCACTTCCAGGCCATTTATCTTTGTTATAAAACGTATTTCATCTATCGATGTTTTGTAGATTCTTGTGTGGTAATGTCGTATACAAACATATTTATTTAAATGATTTTAAGTTAGATGACGATGTTTCATATACTGAGGATCCAACCCGTATCGTAGACCGTACAGTCTAAATTTTAAGGACTAAGGATATACCATTAGTTCGCATTCAGTGGGGTCACTAAGGTGAGGATGAGTCCACTTGGGGGAGAGAGGATATGCTTAGACAACAATATCCACATTTGTTTTGAGGCAGGTATATGTTATTTATATATGAATTCCGAGGATGAATTTTTTTGTTAGAGGGGAAGAATGTAATGACCCTGTTATTTTAAGAAATAAAATTTATTAATTCAATTAATTAAGAAGTCACCCGAATTTTAAGTTGAGAAATTAAAGTTATTTACGTGTTTATATGTAAAATAAATTAATGTGATAAATTATAAAGTTAAACGAATCCTATTTGAAATTTTAGTACTCCTTGTATTAATTAATACATGTTTTCGGTTGAAAGGGTTAATTATATAAAAGTTTGGGGATGAATTGTAATTTTCATTTAATTATGAAGGCTTGGTTCTTTACGAATTTTGGGCACATACTAGGAATTAATATGGGCTATTTGGGTTTAATTGGCCCAAACAATTGCGTCTCCAAAGAGGCATATATGGCTATAGGTTTAAAAAAAATAAAAGATTGTGATTGTAAGCAGCACTCGTGAAACTGTGGCTGGGGCCAACATATTTTTTTATCGAAGTAAGTATTAGATTTTCATGTAAATGTAAAAAAAACATGTTTTACTCATAACTTTTAAATATGGACGATATATTTGACTCATTTTTTTGTTAATGCGCTCTATATTTGACTAATAACTTTTAGATATAGCCCCCATATTTGCTTCGTACCTTTTAAATATGGGCCCTATATTTAAAGGTATGGACTAGTATAGGTTGATTTATTATTTTGGTCCCATTTTTCCACTATTAACCATAGGGTCACTACATTAGAGGAAATTTCGGCACTAATGAAATAGTTGTAGCCTTTTTTTTAGTATATGGATTCTAACTGCTCGGATCTAATGGCCGAACTTACGGAATTATAAAAGATGTAAATTGGTAGATGAGTTATTAAGGGAAATGTCAACAACTAATTCGTTTAGGAGTAGGGTTTTAATAATTGATTTCTTTTTTAATTGCGGCGGTGTAGATTTTTCTTTCAAAGAGATGTTTGGCTTTTGGAGATGCAGCGTTCGGAGAAATTTTTGGCGGATAGGGTTTAAATTACGAAGGGGATGGAAGACCATGTTTAGATGAGACAAAATAATCATTTGGTAGTTATCATATCATTTCCCTTCCTTTATTTTCCCGAAAACCACCTAAATTATTAGACCCTCAAATTTCAGCCTTCAACTTATGTTAAACCAAACTACAAAATAAAGCCCTTTATTTTATTCTTCAAACCATCATTTAAAAAAAGGGTTCAAGGCTGTTTTCAAAGTCTATTCATGGTTTTCTTTGACAATGCTAAATTAACGTTTGGGATGAACTTTGAAGCAAGTGACTTTCTACTTCTTTCCTTTTATACGTGTATTTTCTAAATTCACCTCAATTAAATTGTAGTATTAAAATTAATTAGGAACCCTTAGAAAATTGTGTATTCCTAATTTATAGTTGTAATTAGGTGAATTCAAATATTATCATATGTTGAAAATAAATGTTGATCCCTAATAAATTGGGGAAAATGAATATTGGCCCCAAAGGTATAAAAATTGCATTTCAAGGTTTGGAACCCATTTGTAGAAATTTATAATTTGAGATTTGGGAATGGGTGATATATATGGACTTAACTTTAAAGTAATAAATTCTAAAATTTACGCGTACTTAGTAGAGTTGTACCGTATATTTTTAGGGGTAGTAATTTTCATAGTTATGTCCAAATTGGTGAAATTTGTTATGAGGACCTTAATGATGATATAAGATATTATGTGAAGAAATTTTAGATGACTTAAGGCATTTGATATATAAAATGAGCCCCCTAGTGATGAAATACAACCTTGTAAGTTAATTTCATGTTTCTTTAATGCAAGAACACAATATGAGCCCTTACTTGAAATATTTTTATTGTTGATATCTATTTTATCATGTAGACAGTAGAAGGAGTACATTATAATTTTTTGTTATTGCTTTGTATATTGGATAGTGTTGTTGGAGAAGTATAATTGATTGCACATGTAAACGTTTAAATCATTCCCATACACTCACATAAAAAACCTTAATTATACTTATCTTAACAACTACCTCATCTAAATGAAAGTGTGTCGACGGGGTTAATTTTTTGAATTTCACATCATTGAGACGTCCCACACATGGAGTTCAGAGATGGGTAGAAGTGATGACTCAAATCTTTCGTAAAATCAACATGCTTGTACTGTAGTGAACGATTTTATAAGAAGCCACTTGTAGTATTACTATCCCCTTAACTCCTTATGAAATGAAATAAGCAATGGAAAGGGGCTATTAAAGATATGTTGACTTTGCGTAAAAATCCACCATCTGTAATTTAAAAGAGCCTAAAAAGATTAAAGGCACATAAAAACAAAAGTATCGGGCCAATTTGAGTTTCCAAATTGATGTTTCACTACATATGAGCATTAATTTCTTTTAGTATTATGAGAGAATTTTGAGGGAGTTAAAGTAGAAGATCAATGGGTTTGCACATATCATAAAATCTCTAAAAACTCATACTAGTTTCGGGTGTTATTGGTGTGAAAATCTTTTGAATCTTTGATTTGTTGATTAGATTGAGTCAACTTCATATGAGTTCAATATTTTTACACCTAAGGCCGACTTTGAGTTCATTAGTTAGGAATATCCAATATCCATCGTGCACATATGTTATGGTTGCTTATGTGGATTTTCCTATAAAAAAATTTCACACCCCAACACTACGCTTTCAGGATTTGGCTTTCTTAGTCTTAGTTCATGGTGTGTCTTGCATTTGAACCCGTTATACTTGAGAAAAAATTTAAAAATTCAAAGATAGTTGGTTTGATTTGTGACTTACCTTATTTCCTACTTATGTTTATTTTCCTTACCTAATTGGGACATCATAAAAAGGGGGAGAACGAATTATGGGAGAGTGGTAGTTTGATTATGATTTATTGTTTATCATTTTATGTCAAACTTTTGCACGTCAGGAGTATTTTCTTTTTGTCTCATGTATGTAGGTAATGTTTGAAGATCACATTCATATTACATTCGATGAAGACAAAGTACCAAAAAGAGCAAAAAGAAAGTGAAGAAGTTTTTAGAATAAATTGAAGATTTACAAAGGCACCATCATATTTGATTATTTTTCCACTTATGGGTTATTGGAAGGGTATTAGAATGTTATAGGACTTTTTTTTCGTAATTTGTACTTTTTTATGTATGTACCGGTATATCTATAGGGGGAGATTTGTAAGGACATAGTTTCTAACATAGTCCCTAGATTTTAGGACTTGTCCGAAACATCTAGATTCATTGGGTATGGCTTATAACGCTACACATGGTATGACATAGTGCATCATCACCGCGATCCTTCACGAAGTCCTCAATCCGAATTCATAGCAACGTGCATCTCTAACGTGCAACGTTATCGCTTCAACCATTCTCCACGTCTTCATGTGCTTATGGTATTTTTCACGTTTTGGAGAACTTAGATTTTCGCATTATTTTTGGGAGTACTTTTATTTTTTCTTAAAATTAAAACGAGGCTGCAATTTTAATAAAATAAATAAATTTTTGCCCAATCTCGTTCTAACGAGATCCAGATCTTGTTTGAATGAGATGCATTTCTCATTCGAAGAGCTCGTTCGAAGCCTCCTTCTAACGAACTTCTAATGAGGATGTACTATTTTGGTTTTTACCCCATCGTTCAAAGCCCGTTTGATGCTTCCTTCTAACAAAAATGTGTTCTCGTTCGAACAAGATAGAATTCTCGTTCAAATGATAGGCGTTACCTATAAAAACCTATTTCGTGACCTAATTTTGCAAGACTTCTTCAAAAAACATTTATGCGGAATTGTTGCTTAAGGTCTCCATCTTTTTAAGACTAAAGCACCTTTTTGATTCCCAAAAAACCTCCCATATGATTTTGTGAATATCTTTATAACCCATAAACACTTTCTACCTGAGTTACATCTTGTGAAGAATGAGTCTTCATTGCTGGTTTGGTAGAGAGGGATTCTCTATTGTTGTCTTCTGCATTCTTGGGTGAAGCACTACCGAAGAAGACTCGGGATCTATATTTAAATCCATTCATATTTTTATTAAAAAAAATCAAATTTTTTAAGCCCAATAAATTTAATACACACACAACCCCAAGACTCAGGATCCAAACAAGGTTCGGGTCAACTGGACGGTGGGGGTGCTCACTCATGTGGGCTTTGGCCCACTAAGTTCTTCTACCAAACACAGACAAAATTTAATACCCAATGGGCTTAACCAATAGTCCCAGAATGGGTGTAGATTAACTACACCCAAAACTACCATCCACCGATGTGGGATAGGTTCCAAAGGCGAGCACCTTTTTTTTCTTCTTTGTTACTTCTCTCTCTCTTAAAGACAAAGGGGTTTCTTTCCTTTTTTCAAGGTTGACACAATAATAGTTAACGACAGTTCCAACAATTAACATCGGGAATAGATATTTGCAAATTTTTCGAGACAAAAAACTGACTGAGTTGTGCAGATGGACGGAGAATAACCTGACACAGTTTACTACCTACCTAATAGGAAAAAATGGAGGGCTATAATACTCTTCAAATGTAAACTAAAAAGGAAAAAAAAAAAGAGAAATGTGGCCAAAAAACAAATTCTCCTTTTTCAACCCAATTTTGTTAGTAAATAAATTTTTTACTAAATAAAAAATGAGACAAAAGAGAATACAAAAAATAATATTTTTAATAATAAAAGCTGGTATGAAAAAAATAACGAAAAAATATATTCATATTTTTACTAAATAAAAAAGTTGGATGAAAAAAAGAACAAAATAAAATTTTGTGTCATGTCACTTTTAATCGAGTTGTATCACATTTTCATTGAGTATTGTTCGCATTAGGTAATAATAAAGATCTTGTATCGTTTCATGTCGTGTTGTGCCACTTTGATTGGGTAGTGTTCATGATAGGTAAACAAATAAAATTTCATCGCATGTCGCGTTTTTATTGAGTTGTATTCGTGTTAGGTAAAAAAATAAGATTTTGTAATGTGTTATGTAAAAAAATAATTATTGTGGGAGGTAAGTTAGAAGAGTGCAAAAAATTAAACTTGTGTTAATTATAAAGCGTTTTTTTTATAATTTCATTCCTTATAAATTTTGTTTAGTTATTGTAAGTTTTATATAAAAAATATTATATATTATGTTTTATAAACACTTCTAAGTATAATTTTAATTCACATTCTTACTTGTGTAAATTAAGGATGACAGGATGTTTTTATACACGTGGTTTCAAATTTGTATACCCTCACATTTTCTTTTTTCTAGGGTTAGACCTTCCACCATTGATCTGGGAAAAATAGAATTTGTCCTCAATAGTTCATCTTCCCACTTGCAAACAGGAAGAATCTCGTCGTCCTATAAAATTGATATCCTTCTCACCAAGTGTAAACTCATTTTTTTACAATGTAGTTTTATAGTTATAATGTTAATTTTTTTAACAATCACGTTGTAATCTAATAAATTTATTTAAAAATGGTGTCCCCAATTATAACTTTGCCACGTGGTTTTAAAAATGAAGCTGAACTTATTACAAACCCTTTTCCACCCTTATTGCCTTTGCTTTCTTTGAATACTTCTCTGAAAGATGTCCTTATATCTTTAGGGTTTTCATTATGAAAACAACATCACTACAGGATCTGAACACCATTGACTCCATAAAAGTTGGATTTTTTGGTTTATATAATATATTTGTCCATTTAGTTTTATATTCATTCATAAACCATTCTGAATTCTTCTTAATTTTTTTGCAATATTTCGGTCCTCGATTTCTTTAATAAAATGTGTACATAAATTCCATTGGTTTCCTCTTAGGGTCCGTTTGACAACCCAATTTCAAGCCATGGAAATGGAATTCGAAGGCCAATTTTAATTTCACGGAATTGAAATTGGCCTTTCAATTCCAATTCCAAACCTTGGAATTGATTTGCCAAACGGACCCTTAGTTTTAGTTAGTGTTCAGAATTTGCTATTTTGATTGTTGATTGGTTTGAAGATAGGGGAATTCTTTGTTATGATTATGGGTCATTATTAAAGCCCGCTATCATTTTATTTTTTCAATTTGAAGAGATTTCGCATGGTGTTCTATTTTTCAAACATTTGGTTTTAGGTGACCGATTCAGTTTCGAGGATCATTTTATTATAATATTTAGATTATGTAATTTTAGGACTTAAAATAATGTTGATTATGGATATAGGACAATAAACATTTTGTTTCCATTTTTAGTCCCTATTTTCAAATTAAAGGGACACGTGGCATGCTGTGATTTGTCGACGTTTTATGAATATGTGTCGGCGCCAGCGGCTTTATTAAAAAATAGGGACTAAAACTATAAATAAAATGTTTATTGTCCTATTTCTAAAATGCATATTACAATAGGTCCTAAATTTACAAAGCCCCTATAATATTTTATCGTTCTTGCTTCTTATATGTTTGTGAAAATCTCCCCAATGTCTCATAAACCAAGTACTAAGATACAACTGTCATTATATCAGTGGACTATTTGTTGTTCAAGAAAAAAATGTACAATTAAATTATTAAGAATTATCTAATGAAATATTATTGCTTGGACTAGAACCTGACAATTGGATAAAAAACCCTTGAAATACTTATAAATAACATCTCCCTTTGTTGGTTGTTTTGATGAGAATTGTCTAATGAAATCTAATGAAGGGCATTTGGTCTCTATGGCAAAAAAAAGCATATAAGGTTTGGTCTTGGTATTTCTACGAGGTTTGACATAAAATAAAATAAAATAAAATATGAGGATTTAAACTCTTCCTTATCACCATTGGCGAGCGTGCTTCAATTAGCTCATCAAGAATCGACTCGAACACACACACACACACACACACACACACACACACACACACACATATATATATATATATATATATATATATATATAATTGCTTTTCCTCACTCCTATATATCTATATATCCCGCCCCGATAAATTAGTTAAATTTTATATAGATTTTATATGAGGAGGAACTAATTATAGTTATAGGAAATTGTGGGTAAAAAATTGAATTAAATAAAGAGAATGGTCGAAAATAGTGAAAAAGAGTAGCTTCGAGCGACAACCTATCCCGCACAATGGAGGACGTTCGAGCGATGTCTCTGGTCGTTTGAGCGACACCTTTGGTCGTTCGTACGACATCTGACGAAAGTCATTTCTGACAATTCGATGTCATCGTTTCAACCGTGGATCATTTATTTTTTACCAGCACTTGAACATTAACGATTGAGATATAGTAGATGGGTTAGGGTAATTGTGTTCTAGGGTTACAAATGTGTATAAAATGTAATACCTCGTAATTTCAGAATAAAATATTACGACATAAATAGAATTAATAATTTCGGATTTTTTTAGAATAAATTAGATTGGGAGGATTTAAATAAAAGGAGTAAATTTTTTAATATAAATAAACATTATTCAGGAGTATATAAATATAAAAATCAATTGGACATAATGGGCTTGCTAGTGAAAAATAAATCACACATAAATAATTTTGCGGGTGTGTGTCGTTGGAACTTAATAAAATGTCTAAATGAAATATAAATAATTGGGGCACATTTTGGAAAGCATTAAAGGCCATTTTAGATGTTTTAGGCCTTTAAAAATAGTCCCGGGTCAATAGTATATAGGTTGGGGAACTTATGGGCTAGTTGGGTTTTGGATTTGGGTCCATTTGGGGGTCCAAAAGTTGGGTTTTAAGCCCAACTCGGGATTTAGGTTTAATTAGTGTTTAAGTGGGGGTAAACTACTCCCCCACTATCATTCCTGAAAACCTAAAACAATAGTTAACGGGAGAGGAAAGGAGAAAGGCCAAAAGAGAGGAAAAACGACATGGAACAAAAGAAAAAATCAAGGGGATTTCCAGAGGCTTTCTTCTACAAGTCTTTAAGGAAAGAATTCTCTTGCTTAATTTATGTTTTCAATATATTTCTTGATGCATCATAATGAACCTTTAAATTTCAGGGATCTAGGGTTGACATGATTAATTTGGAGATGAATAATGCAAGTAGATGACTGAATTTAATATAGAGTTAGTCCCAGAAATTTAGGCATTGAAATATGAAAATTGATGTTATATTCCTCAGGGTTTTAATAGTTAATTGGGGATGATTGACTAATTAATGTAGAGGATGTCATTGTTTAATTTATGGACTGAAATAAGGATAAAGATCCTCAAATATGGAGTAATTACCTATACATTTTATATGAGATATGTATGTATATGTATTTGTGGGGACATACTAATGTTTGTGAGCTGTCATATAGGCTTGAGGATTCGTGCATTTGGACCGGGTACCTCATGTCGGCACAGGTGGGATTGACATTGTGTAGGTCATATAGGTACTACATGGAGGCACCTTCTACGAGGAGGTAGGTGTTGACACTGATCCAGTCCATGTCACCCCTGGGTATGGGCTGTGAACAGGTATCCTGTGTAGGGACTGCCCCCAACTTGTGTGTGTTTTTCGATGTCCACTTAGGATAAGATATTCCTCCGGACTTGCCGATAGTGTACGAACTAGACACTACGATACATGCCCTTGTGTGTCATATATATGAAGAACATATATATAATTACCCAGACTTTATATGAGATAAATTGGAATGTCTAAGAATGTTGATATAAATTACAACTGTGATTCTTAAATGCACAATAGATGTTTATGCCATTTATACGAGACTTGACAAACTGGGATATTACTTCTATTAGTAATTAAATATAGTAGGCACACTTAACCATTCAATTATCGATAAATCCATTGTTATTAATTTGACCTATTGGGAGGCAGATGAAATCACACTTAGATCAGGGATGGGGTGTTAAACGCATGTGAGTGACGAAAATGGAATATTTATCTTGCATCAACTGTATTATTGCATCTTAAATTAATTAAGTTAATTCTTGCACACCTCGGGCTCTGACCCAAATTTAAATGTTTTTTTCCAGATTGTTTTTAGACAGGATAACGGGATTGTTGCTATACCAGCCTTGTAATCTCTCGTACTTATCAGTTTTCAAATTTATTGACTCAAGCCTAGGTGATTTTCTTCCAGAGCTTAGTTAGTTTATTTGGAAACTATAATATCCCGTATTTTTGTGGCTTTTAAAATTAGAGATTTATTAAATTTAATTTGAGGTATTAATTTAATATTAATCCGATTTTTTTTTATATTTACTAGCATGATGTAAGTTACTAATTATTGGAAATTTGTTGAATATTACTAGATGAGTAAAGTAATATATGAGATTGATTTTATTAAAATTGTCACAAGTGAATGAAATGGCAATTATGGAAATTTAATTCGGGACGTGCCCGTGTCGTGTCAGGACTAAATTATTATTATTAAAGTGAATAAATTATAACTCGTCCGTATAGTCTTTTTGAGTACGCCAAAGTATCCGGAAGGGTCGAGATAGTCAGAAAAGTGTACTCGGGGGTTTAGTTTGGGTATCGGGGCATTTTTAGGCCTAATTGACATCCCAAGAGGGTATTTTAGACATTTTGTATTTTTGGGTGATAAAACCCACGAATTTTCTTAGTATATATTATCCATTTGGAGTTGTCTCTTGGGGTTAACAAACACAAAACCTAACCCAGCCATTAGAGAAGAAGGTGAAGTGATTAGAGAATAAGGTGAAGAGTTTTCCAAGCAATCCAAGGCCTAGAATCACCCGATTGCACCGCCACCATCACCAAAACGTAGATCGCATGACGAGGAACGCAACCATATATTGTTCATCAACAAATCATACCCTTGAATGCCAACATGCTTATTTCCAAGTTAATATACCTTCCACGTTAGTCTAGGAATGAAAATCATATGTTTTAATGGAAGAATTATATATTTTGGAAGAGAATTTATACGTGTTGTAGGGAGAACCCATGTAGTCTAAAATATTGATCATATGTAAAGGATTATCCATGAATTTATTATGATATTTGGGAAGAAAATCTTGATTAAAATAGAGGGTGGTGATTATTCATGCAAATTTTGGTTTTATGAAGAGATTTGAGATTAAACCCCTTTTTTGATTGATTCGTTGAGGATTTATTGATGTCGTTACGTTAGAACTTGTTTATGTACATTGCTTATACACTTGGATTACTTTTATGGGAGTTTGGGATGAAATTATAGAGGTTTGGAGGGGTTAAGATGGTTGAACCCGTAGGTTGAATATTGCAGAAAACTGGGCAAGAACTGCTTGATCGATCTATCGACTCAAGAACATCGATCGATCGACCCCCTTTCCTCAATCGATCGACCCCTCCTGGAAAACTGCATATTTTCCCCATTTTTGTTTAGTCGAGTTGAAATGCTTAGGAACCCTTGATTATCATTAATAGAGTATAATGGGTTATGCAGATGACCAATAGGGTCTAAGTAGACTCAGTTGAGTGAAATTAATATGAGATGAAATTTTGGGTTAACGGGGAGTTATTTATACATTGGAAATTGGGCGTACGTTTACTAAAAGATTTAGACTCGTGAAAGATTTAGATTAGAAGGTAAGTAAATGTCATAACCTCGCTTTTCACATGATAAAACCTTATGGAGAATAAGATAGGGAAACTGATGAAATTTATTAGTATGGTAGTCGTGCACACTAGATGAGAGGTGAAAATTTTCAAGAGAGTGTCGCATACTAACATGGTAATGATATTAGCCGGTAAGCATTTTAAATACTTGCTAAACTATTTTAAACTGTTTTACACTCGGGCTCCGACCCCTTTTTTGTCATTTCTTTCTCTCTTGTATATATATGTATGTATTATAGGTGCCCAGCCACAGGGGCGTCACTACAAGAAAAATACTCAATTATGTCAGTTTAAAAATTAACGTTACGTCAATTAAAGTTTAAATGACATATATGTTTATATTTATGTCAATTTTAATTTAATGGTTAATTTTTATGTCAGTTATAACAAACTTGATGTAAAAAAAGAAATATTTATGTTAATTTTGTGTAGAACCGTGATATACCTATTTTAGTTTTATCCCTCTCAAATCCAAAACTGAGATAAATGAAAAAAAAAAGAAGCGCGCTAATTCTCGCTAAGCTGAAAAATTGGGCGGAAAAGTGAACGGGGTCTTCTCATTTCCATTCTCAACTCTCTCACACTCTGAGACTCCCAGTCCCAATCCCACTCTCCTGATATCTCTCCTATCTCTAGTTATCTATTCCCCCAACGCCCACATCGACGACGCACTAGAACCCCCCCCCCCCCGACGATGATCCAACATCTCTTTGTGTTTCAATCAAGTCCCGATGGCGGCAAAGGTTTATGTTTGCATTCAAGTCCCGTTTTGCTCCAGTTTTCATAGAAGCCTACGTAGGTAATAAATCAGACTGCATATAGTTTATTCTACAATATTTCTAGGGTTTATATATGTGAATTTGTTGTGATTGTTATGTAATAGGTTAGGTTCTATCTTTATTTGTTAAACTTTTATAGTTACTAGGTTTTTTTGCAAATCAGATTGTGCAATTTGTTTATGTCCATTTGAGCTTGCATTTACACATAGGTTTTCTTCAATTTTGTTGTCAATAGTAATAAATATGGCTTTATTTGTATGATTTTCTTAACCCTAGTGAATCTACCAACATATGTTTTATGTTTCTTGTATTTCTCTCAAAACATTCTTTCATCTTCAGGACTATCATTGTCTTATATATAATAATTGGTAAGAAACTTTCTTGATCTAATATGTGCTGAAGTTTTATAACTACTATGGTTTTTTGCAAATCAGATTGTGTAATTTTTTTATTCGAACTCGAGCTTGCATTTACATTAAGGGTTTTCTCCGATTTTGTTGATATTAGTAATGAATATGGTTTGATTTGTGTGATTTTTGTTTTTTTATCTAAATCTACAATTTCATATGGAGAGAAACACATGTTCATATGTTTAGGGGTTCCCTGTATTTGTCATAACTTTGTTCTTATTTGAAACAATCGTGGAGGTATTGGAGCTGGAGAAACAAAAGGTGCAAACCTTCGCACTCAAATATTTAATATTGGCCTTGATTATAATGGATTTTCACATAACACTCTAACTTTAAAGTTTTGGCCAAATAACTTTCTTTCAGCTTGATAATATTGCCATCTTATTCTGACCTTATATATTGTTAGTCACTATTTATTTATATGAGATCAAATTAATTATAGGTTATCTTGATAGATTTCATTTGTTCATCCAGGCTTCAGATTCTCTGAAAGCTTGGTGTTGATTAAGACTTATTTCTATCGACTAATATACGTTGAGTTGAGAAATGAAATTTAATGCATATGATTAAAATACTATACTTGCTTTAAGAAGGAAAGCCTATACTTAGTTTATGAATTTGGAGTTCCATATAGCACCAATTCACATGAGTTTAGGAATTCTGTATTGAACCATCCTATTCTTTTTGTTTTTGTGACACTTGAGTCTTTGATGTTGAATATATCTGATCTAAAGATAATTTTTAGCTTAGTAAGTTCTATATTTCATGGGAATACAATTTTAGCTTTATAAATCTTTATTTTCTTTCATTTCTCCTAATTTTATTTCAATGCTTATCTTTAGGGTACAAGATTTGGGAGCACTTTGCGGAGCTTGACGATCACTGTGAGGTGTACAACACAGTATGAATGAAGTATTCCATTATTATTAGTGCATCTGTATTATTTTCATTCACTTCTCAGTCTGCAAAAGAGGTTTGGTGTATGTATGTGAATTTGTTGTGATTGTTATGTAATAGGTTAGGTTCTATCTTCAATTTCTTGTATTTCTCTCAAAACATTCTTTCATCTTCAGGACTATCATTGTCTTATATATAATACTTGGTAAGAAACTTTCTTGATCTAATATGTTCTGAAGTTTTACAATTACTATGGTTTTTTGCAATTCAGATTGTGTGATTTGTTTATTCGAACTCGAGCTTGCATTTACATTAAGGGTTTTCTCCAATTTTGTTGATATTAGTAATGAATATTGTTTGATTTGTGTGATTTTTGTTTTTGTTTATCTACATCTACAATTTCATATGGAGAGAAACACATATGCATACATTTAGGGGTTCCCTGTATTTGGTATAACTTTGTTCTTATTTGAAACAACCATGGAGGCATTGGAGCTAGAGAAACAAAAGGTGTAAACCTTCACACTCATATGGACCTTGATTATAATGAATTTTCCCATAATAACTTTAAAGTTTTGGCCAAATAACTTTCTTTCAACTTGATAATATTTCCATCTTATTATGACCTTATATATTGTTACTCACTAATTATTTATATGAGACCAAATTAATTATAGGTTATCTTGATAGATTTTATTTGTTCATCCAGGCTTCAGATTCTCTGAAAGCATAGGTGTTGATTAAGACTTATTTCTATCGACTAATATACGCTGAGTTGAGAAATGAAATTTAATGCATATGATTAAAATACTATACTTTGCTTTAAGAAGGAAAGCCTATACTTAGTTTATGAATTTGGAGTTCCATATAGGACCAATTGACATGAGTTTAGGAATTCTATATTGAACCATCCTATTCGTTTTGTTTTTGTGACACTTGAGTCTTTGATGTTGAATATATCAGATCTAAAGATAATTTCTAGCTTAGTAAGTTCTATATTTCATGGGAATACAATTTTAGCATTTTAAATCTTTATTTTCTTTCATTTCTCCTAATTTTATTTCAATGCTTATCTTTAGGGTACAAGATTTGGGAGAACTTTTCGGAGCTTGACGATTACTGTGAGGTGTACAACACATTATGAATGAAGTATTCCATTATTATGACTGCATCCGTATTATTTTCATTCACTTCTCAGTCTGCAAAAGAGGTTTGGTGTATGTATGTGAATTTGTTGTGATTGTTATGTAATAGGTTAGGTTCTATCTTTATTTGTTGAAGTTTTATAGTTACTAGGGTTTTTTGCAAATTAGATTGTGCGATTTGTTTATGTCCGTTTAAGCTTGCATTTACACACAGGTTTTCTTCAATTTTGTTGTCATTAGTAATGAATATGGATTTATTTGTATGATTTTCTTAACCCTAGTGAATCTACCAACATATGTTTTATGTTTCTTAACCCTTTATTTGTTGATGTTTTATAGTTACTAGGGTTTTTTGAAATCAGATTGTGCGATTTGTTTATGTCCGTTTGAGCTTTCATTTACACATAGGTTTTCTTCAATTTTGTTGCCAACAGTAATGAATACGGCTTTATTTGTATGATTTTATTAACCATAGTGAATCTACCAACATATGTTTCATGTTTCTTAACACTTTATTTGTTGAAGTTTTATAGTTATTAGGGTTTTTTGCAAATCAGATTGTGCAATTTGTTTATGTCTGTTTGAGCTTGCATTTACACATAGGTTTTCTTCAATTTTGTTGTCAATAGTAATGAATATGGCTTTATTTGTATGATTTTCTTAACCCTAGTGAATCTACCAACATATGTTTTATGTTTCTTGTATTTCTCTCAAAACATTCTTTCATCTTCAGGACTATCATTATCTTATATATAATAATTGGTAAGAAACTTTCTTGATCTAATATGTGCTGAAGTTTTATAATTACTATGGTTTTTTGCAAATCATATTATGTGATTTGTTTATTCGAACTCGAGCTTGCATTTACATTAAACGTTTTCTCTGATTTTGTTAATATTAGTAATGAATATGGTTTGATTTATGTTTTTGTTTATCTACATCTACAATTTCATATGGAGAGAAACACATATGCATACATTTAGGAGTTCCCTGTATTTGGTACAACTTTGTTCTTATTTGAAACAACCATGGAGGCAATGGAGTTGGAGAAACTAAAGGTGCAAACCTTCACACTCACATGGGCCTTGATTATAATGAATTTTCCCATAATAACTTTAAAGTTTTGGCCAAATAACTTTCTTTCAACTTGATAATATTTCCATCTTATTCTGACCTTATATATTGTTAGTCACTATTTATTTATATGGGACCAAATTAATTGTAGGTTATCTTGATAGATTTCATTTGTTCATCCAGGCTTCAGATTCTCTGAAAGCTTGGTGTTGATTAAGACTTATTTCTATTGACTAATATACGCTGAGTTGAGAAATGAAATTTAATGCATATGATTAAAATACTACACTTGCTTCAAGAAGGAAAGCTTATACTTAGTTTATGAATTTGGAGTTCCATATAGCACCAATCGACATGAATTTAGGAATTCTATATTGAACCATCTTATTCTTTTTTTTTTGTGATGCTTGAGTTTTTGATGTTGAATATATCAGATCTCAAGATAATTTTTAGCTTACTATGTTCTAGATTTCACTAGAATACAATTTTAGCTTTGTAAATCTTTATTTTCTTTCATTTCTCCTAATTTTCTTTCGATGCTTATCTTTGGAGTACAAGATTTAGGAGCACTTTCGGAGCTTGGCGATCACTGTGAGGTGTAAAACACGGTATGAATGAAGTATTTCATTATGATGACTGCATCGGTATTATTTTCATTCACTTCTCAGTCTGCAAGAGAGGTGTTGTGTCTGTATGGAAAATATTTGGGTTGATTGTTGAAGACCAGTGACGTTTTGATGTTAATACCAATTACGGTCTGCGAAAAATAACAATTCAAGTAGTTGGTGATTCTATAAAATCTCTACTATTTAGTTGTGTTTAGCTGTAGAGACTCCATTACATTTGTTTCTTATGTTTAATTTGTGATGTTGACTAAGAGGATTGAATATAAATGCTTTTTTAAATGTTTGTTTCATAATACGCAAATCCTCAAGGCCAAAATTATGGTATATTAATCACGATAATTCATACCATCAGATGCACTTTACAGATATCGTTCTTTACCAGTTTTATATCTTTGACAAAGTAATGGCCTTGGATGTCTGCCCCTTAACGTGGTTCATAGTCTTACAACTTGAATTTTATTGTACATGTAGTGTTATATATTTGCTTCATGGTAGTTCCTATATTAATAAACAGTGATTCATAATTTATGTGTTATAAAGGTTTGTTATTTTAATTTCATTTGGGAGTGTGGCTTTTTATGCTAATTGCGTTAGGATGTATGTATTCAAGCTGACTTTTGACTTTAATTCATTTAGGTGTGTGGCTTTTCATACTAATTGCGTGGGATTTAGTCTACATTCTTACATTAATAATAGCTTCATTCGTAAATGATTCTATGAATACTATTAGGTTAATTATGATTTGTGTTTAGAGCATCGGTGGATTGTGGGATTTAATCTATATATTTTTGTTATATCAGTCAATAGCTTCTTATGTGGTATTACCTTGATTTTTGTTTTTTTGTTAGATTTATGGATATCAAAGTGCATTCACTAGGCAGTAAACTAATTATGGATATGAAGGCGCATCTCGGTAAGGGTTCCGCCGAGGTGTCAAAGGCAAAGCGACAATACAGTTATGAAGGTGCGTAAATAGTGGGTTTCAATATTTTGTTCCTGAACTTATTTTATTAGTAGAAAAAATGACTTCACATATGGTTTTAATTAAAGATCACTTCAGTGTTGAATTTGGATCGGTTCAGTGTTTAAATGCTTTAATTATCGTGCAGTTCCCATTTGGGTTGTGATGCAGTTAAAAGTTGATCAACATTGAGCAACTTCTGTTTTGTTAACCCCTGTTTTTTACTACTCACATAAAAGCCTAAAGTTTTGATCTTCAAAAGCCGATTGATGATGTAACCAAACAACATGGAACATCCCAGTATCTCAGAAAATGAGTCTGTGTAACCATATATGTACATATTGAATTACCAATTACCTAACTGTAGTTATGGTAGGTGCAATGGGGGTTGTGGGAGCAGTGTTTAGTGAGGCTGAGTTTAGAAAAAAGGCGTGTGGGATTTTGAGTGGGTGAGGTGATGGGAGCAGGTGATTGTTTTAGGCGGGTAGAGGATCCGTGGGTTTGTGAGTGCATAGCAGGTTACGGGGTGTGGGTTTGTGAGGGGCGGTGAGGATTGGATAGAGGGTTATGGTGGCATGGGTTTGGGGATGCGTGGGTTTAGGATGCATAACATGTACGAGTTGACCTACTGATTAAGGACACCCTCTTTCAGAGGGTTCAATCCTTCACCAATCTATAATCTCCTAGTCAGACCAATCAACATTCATACTCATTCTTCCCAGTGAAAATCTGTCAAGTGAAGTCACGTGTGTTAATTCAATTCCTCCAACTAGGAATATAATATGTTGCTTATTCATTCTTCCACAAAAGCTAAGGACTTAATTCATTATGAATATGTTGCTTCTCACAGACAAAAGGAGGAGATAACATCTTTGTATATGCATGGTCGTGGTTACTTTTTGGCTTAATTTGAAGGAGAGAAACACAAGATTTTTTCTAAGACAATAAAATCGAGAAGGTGGGCATTTGGGAAAACATCAATTTTACATCGACTTCTTTAGCGTATTTGTCTCCACTTTTTGGGGGTTTACTTTATCCTTTTTTTTACTATGTATTGAATTGGAATGATTTCATATAGTCTTTTAGGGGTTTTGTGGCTACTCTTTTTTGCTCACGTGTATTCTCAATCTGAACAGTTTGTCCTCCAAGTGTAGCTACTTTTGGTCTTCATAAAAATGTATAATATTCTTAAATCAATTGACAAAATGGAGAGAATAACATAATCATAGTATTGCCAAATTTGATAATTTTCTCCCAATTAGAATGATTTTATTTTGACTGTCTTACGCTCATGTTGAAACTACTTCCACCTGTTGAGAGATGACTTGGGTACAAGTCATAGTAATAGAGAGTTTCCATGGCTTGGTCAATGGTCTTCCATTTTTGTCGCTTATTTGTTTTTTTAATTCTATGACCCACTCTACTGGAATAAACCCTTAAATTGAATTATCTGATTTCACTGTTGATTATTACTATTTTATTGGGTATACTTCACTTGTAGGATAATGTCATAAACATGTAATCTTTGGTGATTGATTAATAAAGTCTTAACTGCATTTCTTTAATACAATCCATTAACTTAATAATTATCATATTGTGTAATCAGATGTCCCTTTAGCCAGAAAATGTACCAGGCTATTTGTCATACAGACGCTTGTATACTATATGGCTTCAGCAACATACGGTAAGAGTGATTATTACTTCTGTAGAATAATTATCGATTGGGTTGCCAATGTTTGTGGTAAAGATGACTAATAAAACGTAAGTGTTGTTTTTTAGACTATTATATTTTTCACTCTACTTTTTTAATGATCCACGAACTTCCACATTTTCTCAATTTTAAAGTCAGAGAAAACTTCCATCTGAATTGCAATTTATCAATTAAATCATGGTTCAGATAGGACTGTATTTGAAAGTTACATTTATGGAAAATATGCAAGGTGTGTAGTGTATCATATGTATTTTGTCACCTAGGACAGACATAGAGCGAATCCCGTTACAACTCTAATGCCATATGTGACCTGGTTAGTTTATTACTTAAGAATTGCTGAAGTCCCATTACATATTTTGATTATCATGACATTCCTCCATTATTTCAGATTGATACAACTTTCGGAATTCGCCAATGACATCTTCTTGACCTTGTTCCACAATCCGGGTATGTATAGCTGCTGTAATTTATCTCCAATATACCCCATCCAAGTTTTCATTATTTGACTAAAATCAGTGGTCTCCCTTACCATGCATCAAAGCATACATGACCTTCTGTTCTTCAATCACTGGTTAACTAAGGCATGCTAGAAATTTGTGTTTCTATCACCCTCAGAATCCATTGACACTTAGGTTTTTGAAACCAAAATTCTCCTAATCTGCTAAGGCATTATTAAGAGCAACTTTAATTTTTGAAACAGTACTCCTGTTAGAGGGACTTGGACTTTCTTCTATAATTCTTTCTGCCTGGAGAAAAAGGTCTTGAAATTCTGATTTGCTCCAATTTCTCGGAACTGATCTCAATCTTTTAAGCTTGAAAGAAAAGACACCCATAGGTCTTCCACTGGCTTGAACTAGTCAACTATCTTCCGCTGTCTTGAGGAAAGAGTCATTTTTAGTCCAGAGGTTAAGGAATTTGAATGGTTTATTAATATTATTAGAAGGGCTTGGGATTGAAAATAAGAGAGGGTAATGATCTAAACAATTTTGTGATAGAATTTAGATAAAGGAAAATCAATTATCCAATGATGGTTTATAGGAGCTCTATCCAGTCTTTCAAACAACATTACTCCATTAGAACACTTTTTCCAGGTGAATTTGCAACCATTGTAGCCCATATCTTGGAGGTAACTATTTTGAAACAGTCCATGTCACTAGCAGCTCCCACATCAATAGGATTTCCTCCTACTTTTTCTTCTGCAGAGCATAATGTATTGAAATCACCTCTAAATAAGAGAGGAATGTTTGCATGGATAGTGGCAGTATCCTCAATAAACTCCCATAAATATCTTCGATCCACTCTATTACACTTAGCATAAATCACTCCTATACCAAGTGGATTTGGAATTAGAGGGTGAACCATGTTAAAAAAAAGCATATAAGTTACTATCAGTTTTGCAATTGCATTTCTGTTCCTCTTTCTCTTTGCTCTCTTTTCTTACTCTTCTTTCATACCATATAAAGATATTTTACAATGGACACCATTGAAATCAAAGTCGTTCAAAACCCACCTCTGAAATCACACATATATTTCATGGCATCCCAAATTTGTGTGAGATTTTTGGCCACTATGGCATCTTTAGCCGCTGCATGGATTATGCTCACCAGCAACCAATCTGCCATTGTGTTTGGCATCAAGGTTGATGCACGATACAGCTACTCATCTGCTTTCAAGTTTTTCGAATATGAAAATCTCATTGCATTTGCCTTTTCGGTGATATAGTTGTTCATTGCCTTGATCCTTTGCCATAAATTCTTGCACCCAACCCACTACTTCTACATGTTTCTGCATGATCTGGTTGTGATGACATTGTTGATGGCCGGATGTGCGGCAGCAACTGCAAGAGGTTATGTGGGTCGGTATGGGAATAGCCACACTGGTTGGATGGCCATTTGTGACCACTTTTCCTATTTCTGTAACAGAGTCACTGTGCCTCTTATACTCTCTTACATCTCCTTTGTGTTCTACCTCTTCCTCACAATCATGTCCGCTAACAAGTCAAGGCAAATCCAAGTTTGATAATTTCAGTTGAAGTCTGTAGTTAAACATATGTTTGTGATTATGTTTTTATTAGAAAATTTTTAATGTTTTCAGTATCTGTGTGTGCAAATTTGTAACTGAACGATGTAGCGGGTTAAAAAAAAAACCATGTTCAAAAACACTACTTGGCCTCCATCAATTACAGAATTACAAGAGATTCCATGCCTCCCAAAACACCATATTTTATTAGACTTATTAGCATATCAACCTTCAAAATTGAGAATATGTCTCAAGTAATCCATTTTATCCCCATCAATCATTGATTCTAGAATGGCCAAAAAGGATGTCAGAGTTTATCTCTTTGCATTATTTAAAGTGGCAGACATTGAACATTTAATAAAGAAGATTGATTAGTCAAATGAATCATGTTTGGCATCTTATCTATCACATTGATATCTATCTTCTTTCAAACGTCTTCGTCGAGACCAATCGATTAGTCGACCGACAACTATTAGGTCCCCGAGAAGGGGCACTTGTCTTTTTGAATGTCTACTCTTAAGACTGATTAGCTGGTCACCCAAACACCATTATTAATTGGAATGTCTATACATATCTCATGGTCACATTCGAGAATTATTTTTACTACCCAAGGTGGTGGTTTTTAAATGGGTTTGAATATCATGTCATTCAGCATTGCCTGAAACTCTTCACTTCTATAGTTCATCACTAAATTTGTGTTGATTGTGTCTGTATAAGAAAAATTAAGGAGTAATCTTTGAGTTGAACTGCTTTCCGACACATTTGTTCTCTTACCATTATTCTTGTTTACCATTCTTCTGCCCGACCCATTTGAACTGCTTACCATTGTTTTTAACTGTTATTTTTAACTGTTCGATTACAATTTCTATAGCAGGTTAAACAATTTGATTCTTTTGGAATTTACATCTGTGTGTATGGCTTTGCAGGGGTTATATACATCAGGGCTTGATGTTTGGACTTGATCCTACATTAGGTGTGATCTTTTTGTAAGAAGGATTCTTGGAGTGCTCGAGTACCATTCGAAGTGCATCGACCTGGAAATAGATTCAATTTTTGAAGAGTTTATGTAAAATTTCTATCTACATATGAAGGTACAAAACATTATTTCTACCTCATAGTTGGAACTGATACATACATACATACAGAGTGATCTATTATGAGTGGTTTGTAGCATAAAATGTGTTTAGGTTAAATGTCCCTTTTTCGAATACAAGTGCTAGAGAATCACCATTTATAAATTTAAAATATGTCTTTATTATGTGTTGCCATTCAATGTCCCTTTTTTGGGAATGCTCGATGTAGTCTCGATAGTCCACAAGCTGGACGCATTTCTTATATGAAGTTGACTGCCATTGATTCAACCAATTCATTATGTTCTTAGGTATTCATATTCCTTCTATTGATGTTATGTAACTTGATGCTATGTAGTTATTTTTCAGTGTTCTAATTGAGGATGTTTGAAGATGATATGTTCAGCTCAAATATAAATTTCAAGTTACTGAGTTGCGGTATTCAAAACACTATTGTTTGAGAAACTGAATGCAAAACCAATTAATAGTAACTTGTATACAACTGTGCAATGTAATATAAATTATAAAAGTTATTATAGGAATGGTGCAGATGGAGTCATGTAATCAAATATGTGCAGAATAATCAACTGGATATCAAAGTATTGTTCATTTATGCGTTATATCTTGCTTTGTTACATTTCTATCTAATGAAAATAATGGATAATGTTTTTAACATTTATATTTACCACTTTCTAGCTTGCGAATGATGTTTTGGTCTCCTTGTTTTATATGATTTTTCTTTTTTCCTTTTTGCAGTACTATGTTATTTTGTCTTTTGTATCTTCTCATATAAAGACCAAATGAGTTTGAGATGTTTATGTAGTTTGGAATGGAACATTAATTACTTTTGAACTGTTCTTTATCAACAGATACACATATTTTAAGTATATGCATATTCAGATCTCAGCATATTTACAGACGTCAGCATATTTACAGGTGTCAGCATATGAATAAAAAATCAAACTGTGTACTTTTTATTCGTCTTTTGCATGTTTACAGATCTCAGCATACTATGTTATTTAATGTTCTATTCTCATCTTTCCCATCCTCTCTTGAGGCTTACTGATTTACGGCATGCTTTTTAAAAGTGAAACTTGGTATATGCTTTATACGGAATTAACTGACTTAAATAAATAGTTACTGAAAATTTCATCACCTAATATAACTCTTTTCGTCTTTTGCATGAATCTTGTACTTGCTTATTTGTTACTGTGGTCTTCAACTTTTTCGATTTTTTTTTGTTGATTAAACTCTCTCTCTCTCTCACACACACACGCGCGCACGCGCACGCACACACACACACACACACACACAATTTTCTTGTAAAACTTCCTTACTCGGTGATTTTCACTGGCCATTTTGCTTGATCTTTTTTTATTTATTCATTTTAATATTCTTTTGCCCATTAATTTTCACTGACTTAATTGCGCCTGAAGTTTTATAATATTTTCGGTCCATTAGTTTTCACTTGTTCATTGTGCTTCCATGCAGAATGGGCCTGATGAAAGGAGTATTCCAGGGAATACTGTTGCTGTTCAAGCAGAAATGCCATACAGTGGTCTAACTACTTTTGGAACTGCATTTTTGTCAAAATTTGAGTGCTCTCAAATGCCACATCCTGTGAGTCATTTCTCTATATGATTATATAGATTTTCCTTCTTTTTTGCTGAAGCTCACATTTGTTTTGAATGAAGCTGCTGGAGCACATTACGTTTGTCGATACTCCTGAAGTTTTATCAGGAGAAAAGCAACGGACGCAGCGAAGTTATGATTTTACAGGTGTCACGTCGTGGTTTGCTGCAAAGTGCGACCTCATTCTACTTCTATTTGATCCTCACAAACTTGATATCAGTGATGAATTTAAACGAGTGATTTCATCTCTACACGGACACGATGACAAGATTCGCGTCGTGTTGAACAAGGCTGATCAAGTGGATACCCAGCAAGTAAGAATTGTTGCAACCTTACATAATAACTATTTATTCCCTTCATATTGATCTCTAGTTATCGTTCTTTAGCTGTACTTGTTTTAAGTTGCTTACTGATTGGTTTTGCGCTGTAGCTGATGAGGGTCTATGGAGCATTGATGTGGTCCCTTGGGAAAGTTCTAAATACCCCTGAGGTTAACCGTGTTTATATTGGGTACGCTCTAAATTTTTTTCTTTTTTATATTATAATTTATTTATGTGTAGATAAATTTGAATTGAGTGAATTACATGTGTACCTCAAATTATTTGAAAAATTTATGTAGAGTACCAAAAGTTTATTTTGTGCCTATGCCCCTTTGTAAACCATTGCAACATCAATCTTCTGAGAATTGTTCTTGGAACAAGCATTTTTTATTTCTGGCAAATTCAAAATTGTTTAAATTGTGTAATTGTCAATTACTGACATTTTAAGGTCAAATATAAAATTTACTCTTAAATTATCTAATTTTCTTAACTTTGGGAAACCTTTTCTTGTCAATTGTTGTCATAAAAAAATCAATTAAGTTCAGTAAAATATTATGTAATATATTATAAAAAAGTAAGGGCAGATGCAAAATTTTCCTTCTTTTAACCTCTCCAAAAAGTATTATTTCAGTGCAGTAAGAAGGGAAACTGAAACATTTTTTTACTGAACTTTCTGACTGCTAGTTATTTTCGGCAATAGGTCTGAAAAAAGTATCTAAAAATACCGAATTTAGATATTTGTACCCTGTGGAATACTTTTCAATGCTGATCTGACGCAAAAATGTTTTTTTTTTTTAAATTCTTGTTCCTCTAGTTCTTTTTATCCTTGCTATATTTTTGTTTTACATATTGACTGAAATTGTCATGTCTTTGTTGATATGGATAGTTCATTCAATGACCAACCAATAAATGACGCTGCTGCTGCGGGTCCAATTGGAAAAGAACTGTTTGAGAAAGAACAAGATGACCTTCTTGCTGATTTAAAAGACATTCCAAAGAAGGCCTGCCATCGTCGAGTGAGTTTATAGAGATATCTTTCAGTTACAAATTTAGTGGTGTCTTTGCATGTGTAATGATGCAGAAAGACGGGGTTAGAGATATCCTTATTGATCCTTTTATCCCTTGCGCAGATAAATGAATTTGTGAAACGTGCGAGGGCTGCCAAGATTCATTCTTACATTATCAGCCATCTGAAAAAGGAGATGCCTGCTATGATGGGCAAAGCCAAGACTCAACAAAAACTTGTTGATAATCTAGAAGATGAATTCGCAAAGGTCCCCTCTCTCTCTCTCTCTCACACACACACACAAGATCACATCTATATATAAAATATATAGTCAGACTCTTCAACATACCTTAAAAACATACCAATTTTTAAAATTTATAAAAAATTGAAAAACATTTATCCGAACTTGGGATAGATGATCTCCATTGTGCGGAGATTATCTACAAAAAATCATATGTGAAATGAAAGGTGAGAAATGTTGGTGCTTAGGAATTCAAGAAGCCAATGGTAATTTTCCAAACCTCTGTCCAATCTACAAAATATAGTTCCATTGATTATGTTGTTGATCCAGGAGAATCTTGAGCTAGAAAATCCCCAATCCAATAGAGAACAAGCAGTTATTATATCTTCAATGGCATGGAACTCAATCTTACCACCTATCTTTTCATCTTCATTAGTGACCACACTGAAGTCCCCAATTATCAACCAACATTATTGAGCAGAGTTGATTATAGGTCCTTTAGACAAGACCAGAGCTGTCTTCTTTCCACTGCTGTTCATTTGGCATAAACTAGCACCAAAAATACTGATATGTTTAAGAATTCAATATCTATTTGCAGACATATCAGTTGATCTGCATTACAGGTCATCTTCACTTGAAAATTATTATTCCATAAGAACCATATCTTATTTGAAATATTAAAAACACCATTTGAAAATTGCCATTTGAATTGGTATTTAGCAATTGAGGAGGCTTCAAGTTTAGGTTTAAGCAGAGCTAAGGCAGGCAAATGATAGGCTTTAATCAACCTCTTAATTATCTTGTTAATGGCTTTATTGTCCATTCCTCTAAAATTCCAGCATATGAAATTTAACATTGAATAGTTGAGGATTTATTTATGGGTTTTGACTTACCTAATGATCTTGTAATCCTTCTAAAAAGGGATCAAAAGGAATGGGCTTAGGGGGCTTACTTGAGTTTTCAGAAGAAGGAATTACATCCTTGATGACATCTTTTTTTGCTCATCATATCCATTCTAGCTTTCAAAGTTTTATGCATTCTCCATTTTACATCAAGCCAAGAGGCAAAATTTTATAGTTCTTCAATAATTGGCACTGGGGTGTCTTCGTCCTCTTTATCTGAATGGAAGCCCTTTTCAAGATCTTGGTGTTTTTCATAGTCTGGCAGGTCTGGGCCTCTAGGTGATAAGTTGCATTTGTCCACTATCATCACTTCTTCTGTAGACAAATCACCATAACAAATCTTTTCAATGTGTTTTTGGATTTTGTCTTTGGCTTGGTCCTTTCTCTGTAATGATACTTGTCCAAATCTTAGGCTATGAGTTTTAGATGATTGATACTGGTCCTCCTCTAAAGCTGCTATATTAGTCTGCTCTTTTACAGTTGAGTTTTTTTTGCTGCTTTTTTGGATTGAGCTTCAATTCTTGGATGCTGATGATCCCCCACTAATGATTCTTGATTATTATTGACTACTTCTCTTGATTTATCATCTACAATAATGGATTTCTCTTCTTTTCTTATTGACCACCTTGGTATTTAGATGCATGAACATGCACTTTGATTCATTGTGTCCCTTTTTCATGCAATACTGATAGAATGAGGGAATGTTTTCTTATGAGATTTACTGCCGAAAACCTCTAGAACCACAACTAATCCAAATTCTTTGAGGTATCTCTTGTAGGAGATTGATTTCAACACACACTATAACAATACTAGGTCTTGACACAGAAGCTGTAGAAGCATCCATCTTTAGTGGTTTGCCCACCAGTTGTGCTATAGAATAAAGAGAGGATTTGGCATAAAAATAGATTGGCATCTTTGGCAGATTGATCCAAACAGATACTATTAGACTCTCCTCGTCAGGTTTGGATTCTAGAGTCCATTTGTACGTGCGCATGGGGTATTTCCCTAAGTACCATTGATCTCGTAACCATAATCGCACATAATCTTCCTCATAATTTAGCCTTATGAAGATATGTTTTGAATCCAATAAGCCTACGAAAGAAGAAGAAGTAGAAGTGAGAGGGACGTCTGATAAATCTTTCATCAATGGTTTCCCCAAAATTCCTTAACCATGGTATGAGGCAACTTTCTATAATTTAAATAAAAAATTCTTAATTTTCGCTTTTACTTTTCTTTCCATCCAAATTTTCTCAACAACCAAACAAAGAAATGATTTCCTTTAAATTTGCATATATTGTCAATCATGGATTCTGAGGTCAAATAGGATGTCAAGTTTTTCCTTTTTTAATAGTAACATGTTTACCCAACCACACTACTGTGCAGCATATAGTTAATCAGAGTGAACTATTTTCATGGACTCTCTTCCACCAATCAACTTATTAGAGCAAAGTATTCCTGTAGAAAATGTACAGAATGTATGTGCCTTGATCACAAGTTGCCCTCAAGAGCGGAGATGCTTTATATGACTTTGGTTTCAAAATAATTATATGTACTTTGTTAAAAATCAACTGCTTGACAGGTATTAATGGTAAGGTTGGAGTTTGATCTGGCTCAATTCCTTCTTGCAGCATGTAGGGGACAACTGAGTCGTGTCTCTCACAATAGCGAGAAAAATTCTTATACTAAAGAACCAATTCGTTATCTTCAATATAAACGTTACGAGGCAATAGTGTATTTCACAATGCTGTCAAATTGTTATACTTTGACCCTGTTTTGAGATACACTTTGCTGTCATATTGGTATACATGTTTAAATCATACAATGTGTACACCAATTTCTTATAATGAATATCAATAGTGTATATCAAACTTTCAGCAGTGTGTATATAAATCTAACAACAAAGTGTGTTCCGATTTAAACACTGTGTATATGCTTCATTAATTGTTTATGATGCTACATTGATTGAGTTTTACTCACCTAAATGCAGAGCCTACAATTCACTTCACCCAAATGCAAACTCTGCAAATGCTTCAGTAAGTGTGTTTCGATTTAACCGTCTTTAAACCCCAACCATGTTCATGCCACTACTAGCAGTTACAATTCCTTCAAGTTTTATTGTAATTTCTTATTTGATTCATTATTAATATTCAACATTATATACATGTGTTATCTTATGGACCTTTTGTTGGGCAGGTATTTTCATTGACTGTGAAGGTCCATTACTTATTGGCATCCTATCTAAAATTTGCGAGGTTTTCTCCTTTCATCAGTGGATGACTATGCAGCCTAACAATTTTTACAAAATTGCGAGCTCTTCAAAAATATGTATATAAAAGAAAGATAATATGATGTTGCTTATGGAAAGAGGAAAACTCAGACTGAATCAAGAAATTCCATGGGCCAACGAGCGCTTAGCCTTGGCGAATGATGATCATCAAAAAATCTACCAAGGTTCAAACCCGAGGTGATAACTGACTTTGGGTCAAATGAAGGAGCTCCCCGGGCTGCAGCTAGGAAGTAAAGGAGTAATATTAAAGCCAATTAGTTTCTGGATTTGGCCTTTGATGCTGTAGCTGATGGAGAACCCAAACAGCAGGTTGACCCAGAAATAGAGATTGTACCACATGCTTCTGTAGTTATATTTAGGTACTCATATTCCTTCTATTGATGTTATGTAACTTGATGCTTTGTAGTTCTTTTCCAGTGTTCTAATTGAGGATGTTTGAAGATGATATGTTCAGCTCCAATATAAATTGCAAGTTACTGAGCGGAGGTATTCAAAACACTATGCAACTGTAAGCTGGTGCATTTTGTTTATTAACCGATAAAACTAATGTTGTGTATTATGAAATGTTTATTAACAATTTTGATGTGATTTTGTAGTCGTCCTCCATTTGATATGTACAGGTAAAGGTTAATAGTATTGCAAGCGGTGGAGTTGTTTTCCTAAATTGCATGCATAGAAGAAGAGTTTGTAACCAAGAGCTTTTAAGAATTGGTCTTTGAAGCTTCAGTGTAAGTCGTCGCTATCTTAGGTATTCCTTTATTTTCTGTAGTATATAATTTCTAAAGTGTGAACATTTCTTTTCTAAATGTCTATAATTTCAAAGTTGCGATGTATCATGTTGGATGTTACATGAACACTAATAGCTTACAAAGGGAAGCTTGGTGACTATTATTGCGTGGCAGCCAAGTCTGCAGGGCTGCCCTGTCCAGACTATAAATGCATGCGCGAGGGCTTTAAATTTGTATAAACATACATGTCTAGAAAACATCCATGTGTTTGGTCATGAAGATAATATGTCCAACATTATATGGTGGAAGACATGTACAAAAGCATTTGAATGAGTTCATAACAAAGTTATCAATCACATGTCGCGTGTATCTGACACAGCACATACGTATCATAGACACGTTATGTTTTTATGTTTAAGTTGATGAATTTTAGGGTTATTTTAAATAACATAATGTAGCTCTAAATTTTACTTGTGTTAAACAGTTAAATGTACTTATGTTTATTGAGCATGTGACGTTGAGTCATTATTTTATCGAGCTTGGTATTTGTCCCTTTCTTTCGATAAGGTCCTTACCATGTCTTCCAATACTAATTCGGTTTTTAATGTTGTAGATGTAGCTATGAAGAAAGGGTGAGACGGGTTGAAGATAAGAGTGCAAAGCATCAATGTGGAAATTTAGAAAAATAAGTCATGGGATCTGAGATTCAATGCGTAGCTGATCCCACAATCACTTCAATAAGCATACGACACAAAAGTTAAGTTCCAATTGGTAAGGTTTTAATTATACATTAGTGGTTACATCACATTACATTAAATTACATTTCATCAATCTGTACTCTATTTTGAAAGTAGATTCTTCGACATGTATTAGATGCATATTGGAGTGTTTGGGACTACTTCAGGGAAAAGTGTTTGGGCCTTTAAAACATTATTCTTTCCACCTGTAAAAAGATTCTTAGCATTATCCTTATATTAAAGAGCCCCCTCAATCAGTTGAAGTCTGAATTTGAAGGCCACATTGTTTGCATTATCCTTATATTTAGTGTATATTTGATTGCACCACTTTACATCTACCTAGGCATATTTGATTTCATATTTGAGGCATATATCTACCTTCATTCTAAGCAGAGGTTCATAGAGGCTTTGAATGAGGCAAACACTATGCAACCTTCATTATAATTGAGGCATACAATGTGTAGCCTTCACTCTAATCTTAATGGTTCACCAGTTGATTACACACTGTACACAATGTATGCTCTTTCCAATTACAAAGTGTATTCTCTGTTAATTAAACAATACCTGTTCAAGTTTAAACTTTCAATTACACAGTTTATGGATCATGCTTTCATCAACACCATCATGTATACTCTCGGTTACCCTCTTTTACTTTTAAATACATAGTTTATGTATTCATCTTCTAATGCTTACTTATATGTTTAATTTTTTCTCAGGTAAGGATTCTGCAGTTTGTGTATTCCATTTTTACCCATTTTTTTATTTGTTCGATTTTACCGACTCAAGATTAACCCGATAACAAATGGGGAAGAACGGGCCAGATAACAAATGGGGCAGAATGAACCAGCAACCCAATGACTGAAATCAGACCAACAGCAGCAAAACCAAGCACTACCAAGTGAAACCAAACGGACCAAGAACTGCGAAGTGAAAATTGACCTAGCACTGCCAAGTGAAAAGGGACCAAGCACTGCCAAGTGTTGATTCAAAGATGGCCGCAACTACCTTTTGTAGGAGAATTTTTAAAAGGTTGCCCTGTATTTCAATTTTACATTTTGTTGGATTGGTTGTTACCCTTTGGGTGGATAGTCCAATAAATAAAGGAGACTCCGTCCATTTTTTTTTAAATTGAGATTTTTTTTATTTGAGGCACAATGTAATTTTCTTTAATGAATATTGTATATTTCAAGTTATATATGAATTTGTTTGATGAAATCTAGACTATTTGAATATTGTTCGACTATTTATTATCTATTTACAAGGGTTGATTTAACTATAAATAATAGTTGTTTATTGATGGAGTAATGATTTTTTTTTAATTTTTATATCAACATTTATGTCAGTTTTGATAAAAATCTCATAAAAATTACTAAAATTGACATAAATGTGATGTTATTTATATCAGTTTTTGTGAAAATGTGATTAAAAACATGGTGAATACCGTAGTTTTTATGTGTGTTCTTAAAAACTGAGATAAATGTGATCTTATTTATGTCAGTTTTACGAACATTTATGTCAGGGCTTTATATGTCAGTTTTGAAAAATTCTAAAACTGACATAAATGGTCATTTATGTCAGTTTTTGACTGACATAAATGATCATTTTTCTTGTAGTGCGTCATGCTTAGGTTCTTTGGATTGGACGTGCTGCAGTTTATGTGGGAGTTGCAGGCCTTTGCTTTAGACGACTTCGTCATTGAATCAGTTCCTACTTTAGATCTTCATAGTTAGGGCATGTGTCGCTCGATTTGCTATTCCAGTTGGATTTGTCAGAGATTTGTGATATTTCCAGCATTCGGTACTCCTCGGGAGTTAACTTTTGTCAGGATGATTTCATTTATAGTTCATAACTTGGTTTGGTTTATCTAGTTGGTTTAAATGGGAGTGTAGTAATTGTTATCCTTTTATATATGTGACTCTTAAAATGTTATTATTAAAAATGTTTTCATATTGGTATTTAATAAAGGAAAAAATGAGGTTTTAAATTGTTTTGACACTTAACTTAATTATTTAGGGTGTTTATATTGGTAATAATTATTTTACGACAGTGATGCTGAGAATGAACCAACCATTCACCTTGATGTTAATTTAGTAAATGACTGATCACTCGGTATTTAATTAGGTGGGGTGTTACATGTGGTATCAAATCATCAGGTTCTAGTGTCCTTTAGGTCAGTACGGCTTACTATACTTTCAGCTGAGCATTATTTTGTTTGATATAGAGCCCTATGTTTAGGATTGTTTATTTCTTTGGTAAGATTCCGTTCTCCTGCCATAACATATATATTAGTGAATATTATTTGCGTATAGGCGTGTTCGTATAAGAAGTATGGCAGATGAGATTCATTGGACGGATAGCGGAGGTCGTACTTAGGAGGTTATGATGTATGTTCGAGGATAATGACCGTAGTCAAGGTCACCCCTATTATGGAACGAGAGGCCAAGACTATAAAGACGGTTAGGACGTAGCCTACAAATTCCAAGTGCTGCTATAGTCAAAGGTGATGCCAAATTAGACTCACCCAACGTGGTGCACTTGGTAGAGGGTCAAATGGAAAATTGAGGAGACTCATCAGTAGAAGTTCTAGAAATGAGGGAATTGGGTGTGTTACCCAACGAAGTCAATATATTCAAAGGCTTGGACATATAGTGGAGCGTGGTTAACTAGAACTGAAAATTTGGGGTAGAATTTTTCTTGACTCATCGGAGCAAAGTTATAATAGTGGGAGTCAATAACCACCGCCCACGAATGAGGGTACATTTTCTATCTATGGAGTTTTGGGGCTCATAATGATTGTCATTAGGACCTCACATTCATTTGTAGCTATTAGAATTGCGTGGACCATAGGGTTACCAGACTTATCCATTGGCACTATTATTTATGTAGACTCGTCGATGGGTAGTGGGACGTCTATTATTTTCTTGTATATGTTAAAACGTGAGTTTAATTTTATCGAGGATTTACTTGTTATAGGCATATCTGAGTAGGATGTGATTATCGGCATGGATTGACTTGTTGTATATGAGACCAAGATTGATCGTTATAGCCAGCGTATTGTCTTTGATACGAGAGTGAATAAGTAGACTTTTATAAATAGATAAAACTTGTTGGGAGGACCTGAAGAGTTTCGATGACCAGCTATTTTAGGTAGTAGTGTATCGGGGGGTTCCTTGTTTGGATTTTGCTTTACGAGACACCCCACGCATGAAACTAAAGAACGTTGGGAGTCGAAGTAAGTTAGGTCTTTAGAATATGAGTTTATAACCTTTGCCCTTATATATATATATATATATATATTAATCAGAGAGAGTTATGAGTTATAGCATGATTTGAGGCAAATGAAATCGCCAAATGAGAATGTGGAAATCATAGAAATACGGATTATAAACTAGGTAGTCAGTTAATTAAGGGTAACCTTACAGAGGAATCACATTCATTTAGACCTTATGATGGAATGTACACACATTGGGTGTATGGGCACCCTGGATGGTTTGATTGTAGTATTTTCCATATTTATGTCACAGTAAGTATTATTGAGGTTAATGAAAGTAGAAGTTGTTACTTCCAGATTTAGTTGTTTGATGACTTAGGATCGTTACTCCCCATAATTTTTCCAAGAGGATGGTATAGTATGGATTGGGTAAAGTTTAACTCAAGATAATTTAAACTAAATGGTAAGGCTTGGAGTATAACATTAGCGGGGGTATTCGGGAATGTACTTTATGGGTGGTACAACGAAAATCACATGAGATGTGAGATTAATACCCGGAGTTGTCCTTACCAGTTACGCTTTATTTTTCCGAATTTCGGGACGAAATTCCGTTATTAGGGGGGAAGTATGTAATACCCCGTATTTTTATGGCTTTTAAAATTGGGGATTTATTAAATTTAATTTCAGGTATTAATTTAATATTAATCCTGATTTTTTTTTTATATTTACTAGCATGATGTAAGTTAGATGTAAGTTAGTAATTATTGGAAATTTGTTGAATATTACTAGATGAGTAAAGTAATATATGAGATTGATTTTATTAAAATTGTCACGAGTGAATAAAACGACAATTATGGAAATTTAATTCGGGACGCGCCTATGTCGTATCAGGACTAAATTATTATTATTAAAGTGAATCAATTATAAGTCGTCCGTATAGTCTTTTTGAGTGCGCCAAAGTGTCCGAAAGGGTCGAGATAGTCAGAAAAGTGTACTCGGGGGTTTAGTTTGGGTCTCGGGGCATTTTTAGGCCTAATTGACATCCCAGGAGGGTATTTTAGACATTTTGTATTTTTGGGTGATAAAACCCACGAATTTTCTTAGTATATATTAGCCATTTGGAGTTGTCTCTTGGGGTTAACAAACACAAAACCTAAGCCAGCCATTAGAGAAGCAGGTGAAGAGTTTTCCAAGCAATCTAAGGCCTAAAACTCACCCGATTTCACCGCCACCATCACCAAAACGTAGATCGCACGACGAGGAACGCAACCATATATTTTTCATCAACAAATCAGACCCTTGAATCCCAGGCAAGTATCTATCTTGCTGATTTCCAAGTTAATATACCTTCCGCGTTAGTCTAGGAATGAAAATCATATGTTTTAATGGAAGAATGATATATTTTGGAAGAGAATTTATACGTGTTGTAGGGAGAACCCATGTAGTCTAAAATATTGATCATATGTAGAGGATTATCCATGAATTTATTATGATATTTGGGAAGAAAATCTTGATTAATATAGAGGGTGGTGATTATTCATGCAAAATTTGGTTTTATAAAGAGATTTGAGATTAAACCTCTTTTTGATTGATTCGTTGAGGATTTATTGATGTCGTTACGTTAGAACTTGTTTATGTACATTGCTTATACACTTGGATTACTTTTATGGGAGTTTGGGATGAAATTATAGAGGTTTGGAGGGGTTAAGATGGTTGAACCCCTTGGGTTGAATATTGCAGAAAACTGGGCAATAACTGCTTGATGGATCGATTGACTCAAGAACATCGATCGATCGATGATCGATCGATCGACCGACTCCCTTTCCTTGATCGATTGACCCCTCCTGGAAAACTGCATATTTTTTTCCTTTTTGTTTAGTCCAGTTAAAATGCTTACACTACACCAAAATACGGCATTAGTAGCACAATTTTACCATTACTAAATATATTATTAACACAATTTTTCCGTTAGAAAAAAGGCGTGGGGCCCGAAGCTAGTAATGGTAAAATTCTATTACTACTAGTAACGAAAAAATTAGAATTAGCAACGGTAAAATTCTGTTACTAATAGTAACGGTAAAATTCTAATTTAGTAACGGTAAAATTCTGTTACTAATAGTAACAGTAAAATTCAAAATCCGTAACGGTAAAGTTCTGTTACTAATAGTAACGGTAAAATTCAAAATTAATAACGCTAAAGTTGTGTTACTAATAGTAACGGAAAATTCAAATTTAGTAACGGACAAATTTTGTTACTAATAGTAACAGAAAGTTCAAAATTAGTAACGGAATTTATAATTAGTAACGGTAAAGTTATGTTACTAATTTTAGTACATATTTAAAAAAATATATTTTTCAAGGGCCCTCCGCAAATCCATCTCATTACCTCCAACTTTTTCACGAGATTTAATGATAATGCCAGAGATCCCTCCTTTCAACTTAATACATTTTCCATATATAAAATGTATAAATAAATAAAAATAAGTACAACAATAGACCGGGCATACCCTCTCGTGACTAGTGAACATAATGCAAGTAGCCAACAAGAGACAGGAGCCAAAAGAACATACATCTCAAAATAGTAATGTGACACTTGGGGTGTGAAGCCCCAATCAGACCAAACAAAATACGGAAATAAAAAAACAATACAAAGCGACAAAACAGTCGTTGAAAGGAAAACAAGCCCTAAACAAAGGCATCCCAAAAAAGGGAAAATATAACTATCAAGCCCACCCAAAGAGGTAGACACACCGACCCATAGAAAGAGGCCCAAAATATGCAGCATCCAAGAAGGGAAAGGCCATTCAGCAAGATCTGGCCCAAAAGGGCCCACGAGTCTAACGGGAAAAGATCCAATAACCAATCTGAAATCCGCATCCGTTACCGGCACAAAACTCCACTGTGGCAACACAGTGCCCATGGTGAACATGCCAGATCTAGTGTGAAATAGCGTGAAGGACAACAAACCAATAACTAATCGAGACAAATCATCCTAAGATGAACCATAAGCAGGACCACATGCTGCGCCAAGCCAAAACGGCAACCAACAAACAACAGAGGACAAAAAGATGAGGGCCACCAAAGCTCCAATATTGATATTGACTGTCATGCACTGCACCATTTAAGAAACTAAATCACAATTGAAACCTTCTTTAATTAAAAAAAAAGACTTTACTATCTGAGCTGACTAAATGAAAACCCAACTTGAACTTATATTCATCAATCTTGATACCATCTATCATAGGCTGCAGGGTAATCATAACACCAAACTTATGCAACTTAATGAAATACAAGCATTTTACACATTACCTTTTGGTATTTACCATTCTCCGTAATTCTGGTGAGGGGGAATTCAATCACGGAAGCGGATGGGGAGATTGGTATCTACTATTTCCCAGGACGAGCCTGTGCCGACCATAGAATAAGATTTATCTGAGTCGATCCTTATTCTCCAAACACGATTCAGTAGAACTTAATTTCTGCACAGGTCGATCTTAATTTCTGCACAAGCAGAGTCGATCCATACTCAAAGTGTAACATCATTTGATTTCTTAACACCAACACTGCAAAAACAGAAAAAAGTAACATCCCAAATGAGATAATTAGCAATTCAAAAAACCGTAAATTACGCGTGTAAATAAATTACACGTGAAAGATGTTAAAGAGATTTTTTATCTCTCATCTTTTTTTCAACTGCAATAAATCATGTTGTTCGTGTTCTAATTTTTTTTAACAGTATCTTACGCTTCATAGATATGTACCTCATAGAGTTTTTGGCACGATAAACTAATATTTAAAGTAACTCACCCTCCAAGGCTCGCAATAATACTAATGAGATATATATTATCGATCACAAGACATAAAATATATACCGGTTTGGAAGCCCATGGAATTAAAATGAGAAACTGTCACAAGGGAACCAGATGCATCAAATTCTTACCTATGGTTCCTACAATAAAAGCCTGATAAAATAAATTTCGTGTGCTAGGACTAACTATATAAACTGATATACAAGTATATGTTTTCATTGATTCCAAGAAGAAGTTACTACTTGAGATGCGCTAGTGAGTTTGGTCGTAGATAAGGCAGGCCACCTTAGCATTGGTGGTAATGGCAGTCTTGTACTCCTCCATGGATTTTATCACAGTGCATACATATTTTATATCACCGACTCCAAATTTTTTCATTATAAATAATTTCTACAATGCTGCAATTTACTTTGTGTTTTTGTTTCATTGTATAATGGCAATGACCCGCACACGGAGTTTGCAATTAGAAAGAGGCTTCTTCTTTGGTTGCAATTGTAACTTCTAAGAGATTCCATGAAAATAACTCTTTAACTGGTCTCCATCTCGAGTTTCTCTTCCCATGGCTAATTTGGACCCTGTTCTTTCTGATTGGAAACCAAATACTTCACTTGGGCTTAAAAAATATTAGGCTAAAACGAAATGATTTGAGAAAAAAAGGGTGGTTGCCAAAATCTCCTCCAAGTAAAGGAGTAAACCAGCCAAACTATGTTTCTGTAACCAAGTGAAATCTGATCAAACACGACGTATTCCAAAATGAACAGTAGAGATCTCCAGTAAACGGTAAGGAGAGTCGTGTACAAAAGAAAACACATTCGTTAAATATATTCACTTTCTCCCCTATCTATTAATAAGTATAAAACAGAAATGTAAAACATGTGGTGCACCTTTAGGGATTTCATCATTTCCTGCGTAGTGTCGACATTTATTATTATTCAGTGTGTATGAGACCCAAATTCCATGCCTCGGGCTATGAAACAAACTGTTTTTGGATTATGTCTGTGAACTCCAATTCTAAAGCAAAATTTAGATCAGATCTTAAACTGAATTAGTTCAACTGAATTGGTCTTTCCAAACGGACCCTTTATGAGCATGGAATTGGGGTTCCCAATTGGTCCTACAGAAATAATATGATAGGGCCAAACAATTGTATAGATCTGTGATGGGGTAAAGCTGAAAAGATGGCCACTGGATTCAGCAAGGAAAGCTTCCTGTGAGCCGAATGTGATCAAGAGTCCTCTTAAGGCCATACTTGAGAACTGCCTTGTTACCTTCTCAAGGTTTCTTTGTACTTTTAAGCTTTATCCATATAAACATTTACATATGAGAGATCAATTCATTGTTAAAGGTAAGATGTCATGGTTAAAAATTCTTACAGTGCTAACAGTTTGTTCCTCGGACAGGCAAAGTCCTCTAGTCTCAGGTATGTGATGATGACCCTACCGACATTACAATATAATTAATAAATCACCATAAAAAAATTTGTAAAAATAGAGGAGTTCAATGTTTTTCAGAAGAAAGATAATTCAATGCAAGACACTCACATTTTTTCTCCTTCCATGGCCTCATTTAGCGCTTGTCTCTCGACCAGCAGCAATGGTACTTGTTGTTCCACTTTCATATTAAGTCCCTCATAAAATTCTTGTATTTCAAGGTAAAAAGGTTAACATTCATGAGTATCCATTATTGCAGAGTCCAGAAACTCCAGACACAGCTTTCTACCATCATCAAGTAACAAATATCTAGTGTCTCTTGCGTCCATAGACTTAACTCAGTTAAGAATGTTTATAAGGTATCCTATCGTTTAAACTATTTTTTTGTGGGGTGGGGGGTAGGGGGGGGGGGGGAGGACGAGGGTGATTGCATTATCTTTCAACTGACCTCCATTCTTTCACAGCTGCAACACCTAGGAGTCCCATTATGCTCGTGTGAGGGGCAGTATTTTTGTATCAAGAAAGGATGTGCCCTATACTCGATAAGACCAGCTGCATTTGTTGGGATCTGTACAAGGATAAGCATAAATGGCAGAGGGTGACATATTGTTATTGTGATACACGGAAGATAACAAAAGAGGCACATCTAGATATCTAGATAGTATACCAAATTACATAAAAGCTAATTTGGTTCTAAATTAATGGAAAGGAAAGGACATTCAAAATCAACCTAAACCATCATTTGTGACTGTCCAAAAACATCTTCAATGTTTTCAAAATAAACAAAATGTATAAGGACTGGAAATAAAAAACGTTTACACATTCTCGTCAGACATCAGTGAACATATACCAATAATAAAATATCTCTTTGAAGATAAATGTAACTGTTGTCTAACATAAGAAGACTTACAAAATTATTGCAAACATCACATTTTGGGTGATGGCGCTCCTTGTAGCAGGTTTTGTGGTATGGATGATTCTCAGACATAGAATACTAGAGCAATGAACATTAACATCAGTTCAACCACAACATTCAAATAATGCTTATGATGGAAATAAGGATTTATATATATGAAAAATATGACCCCTAACAACTTATGGAACAACCAACATTAATGCAGCATTAGGTTTAAGGTGAAACATAAAAGTGAACATCTATTTGGAGTTACATTTTGCTATTTCTCTCTAAATTATTCGATATGTATTATGTATATACTATGCAGAGTTACTAACGATTTCAACAAACAAAATTTTGACTCAATAGATGAAAATAGTTTCCATCATTTTACTTTTAACCTGAATGAAAACATATTACCCATAACCAAATGGAACATAAAGAGTAAAATGATGGAGATCCAAACGATTAGTTAACCATATCAATATATACTTGGAGTTTATTTGGACCTCAGGATCAGTTATCGATAGATTGCAAGAATGGCACCGAAAACATTCAGGGTGACAAACACCTCCCATGCAACTCAGAAATCGTCCATGACCAATTTCAGCATTGCAACCAGCACAAATCCTACAATCAAATATTGTTTCAGTAATCAGGTCAATATACACTGGAGGTTTGTGAAATGCAAGGAAAAAATCAAAATCAGGTTTGATACATACTGCCGTGCTACATGGCTGCAGAAGATGAGTACGTATTCAATTGAAGACTTGAGCATACCTGACGTTTATGTCGTTGACTTCTATCAATCATTTTTTCTAAATCAACTTCATTTCCTGAGCATTTGTTTTCTAAATCAGACCAGCAAGAATAGAAGTATTCTCTGCTCTGTTTGGGCAGTCTGAAAACAAAACCACAAGAAATTTAGAGAATAGCTAATAGGAGCACATTCAGAACAGCAATAAAGAAAATGAAAGACATGGGCAGTAGTTTCTTTTGAAATCAAGAATAGCTAATAGGAGCACATTCAGAACAGCAATTATCGGTCACGCACAGTAGTTTCTTTTGAAATCAAGAAGGCATTCCTAAGCAGGGATCTAACTGAAGTTAAAAACAATGATCAGTCCCCAAATCGGTTCAGGAGCATCATTGCAGGTGTGACAGTTTCTATAGTTCAAAATCCAAGCATCTAGCTTCAAAAAAATATATTTGAAGTGAGGTTTACTGCTATGAATGTCCTTCAACTTCAAAATAATATATTTGATTTCTTTTGAAACATAAGCATCCACTTCATGAACAAGAATTCTACAAGAAGCTTACAAAGTGAGGTTTATAATGAGTCATTTAAGTGACAATAAAATTTTAAGGCTTGTGGTGTACATTTATAAGAAGAAATTGAACGTGTTGATTTTAATTTAAACACAAGTGACATACATGTTTTAAATTTTCATTTCATATCAATGAGCACTCACGAAAATAGGGATATCGATAACTGGGGTATGCTGACCAACTGAAGTAGGGGCATGGCCAAGGGTAGGAGATACATCTACTGGAGTAACAAGGCAGGGGACAACACCAGCAGAGTCAACATTATCTGCAACAATAAACTCCTGTTCAAAGTAGTATTCAGATACATCTATTTCTTGTTCAAAGCAATCCATTTGGTGAGTTTTAAATCAAGTATTATAGCAATAAACTCTTTGTTGGCCATAATAATATGTATCACTCCATTTAAAAAGTGTGTAGTGTATATTGTTTGAAAAAAAGTGTACAAAGTAAATTGTTCTGTAATATGTAAAAGAAAAGCGTTTAAGTAGAAATACAAATTCTGTAGAAATACAAATTCTGTTACTCCTATGGGTTAAATAAATTACCTTCATGGTACCGGCGCCAAGAACAAGCTAACATGTCCTCGTATTGAAAAATTTCAAGATCTCAACAACACGATTTCTGAGTCCCTGCATAAAGAAAAACAAAATGAATGACATTTGTGATAGAAAGAAAAGAAAAATGAAGAATGAGAACAAAATGAAGAATGAGAATAAAGAAACCAAATCAATGACCTTTCCCTCCTCCTTTATCCGGGCTTGGGACCGGCAATGCTCAAATAAATATTAGCATTGGCGGAGTTAAAAGGGGTTTTACAATAAAAAAAGACAGTCCAAATTAATTCCAAATCAAATATAGATAGATCCAAACAAAGTTCACAACGACACATATTGCAAATTAAGTCCAAATATAGATAACTCAAACAAAGTTCATAACAAACGCATAATGCAAACTAAGTCCACATATAGATAGCTCAAACAAAGTTCATAACATAAACTAAACATATTTAAGCGAACAATCCAGCCAAATCAAATATCCCCCCAAGACTAGGTCAGCAAAAGTGAATTGGTCACCTTGAGGAGCATCAAACAACCTAGCATCCGGCTTCATCACTTCCTCCACATATACTTTCCTCTCCCCGACTCCAACTCGCTTACCATGACATATATCCTTTGTTGCATCTGTCACGACATACCCCTTTGCCAGTTCTTCATTATACCTATCAAGAAAGATTACTTTGGGATTATTGGTAAGAGAAGGTGTGGTCACGCAAACAGGACGAGAAGCGGATGCAAAAACATTATCCAAATTTTGACAGAGATTCCTATGTTGTAGACTTGTATTGGATGCATGATCACTTATCGGTGTGATTGGTGGACCCTTTCCGTTTTGAGCATTGAAGGCATCAACCAAACGTTCTATAGCATCCTATGAAAAAACGGATCAAACAATAGTAAGTTAATATCTGTTATATCTAAATAAGTCTTTTTAATAAATGAAATTATATAAAATACATATATACCATAATTTGTGTGTTACTTTCCTCAAATCTTCTATTGACGGAAGAGATGATATCTTCCTTCAATGCATCCACATCATCATTTGCCTTCTTTCTTTGTTTAAGTTTGGCATTTGCCACCCCTAAATGCATCAACTGATTCTTCAAAATTTGGGGACAAACTCCACGAACTCCTCCCTTTTTATCCTTCCCAAAAACCTCTATCAACACATCATTCTCTATGCATTGGCTCTTGCTACTACCCTCTCCACTCTCTCTCTTTCTTTTCTCCATCGTATCCTTTACTTTATCCTATCAAATGAGAAAATTTCATTAATAAACGCAATAAATAATACTAAAAATATTATTATTTTTCATGTAAATACGCACATAGGAAAGCTTAGCACTGTTTAAGGCATTCCCCGTTTTGTCCTCGTGTACCGCAAGCCATGTGTCTACTCGCGTTAATTCTTCTTCTGGGTTCGATTGAACCTACAATTTTAATATCACATGTTATACACAAAAGTAGTGTTGATATTTGAAAAACATTATGATACATACCATTTCATATTGCAAAGCAGCATAGGTGCGACACCCAAGTGTATGGGAATATTCTAAATTGGTTCGATTCTTGGCATTTTGAATGTTTTGTGACTTCGTTTTTGCTTTCCTTTCGTTCTCACAAAATAATATCCATATGGTGGGATCAACACCTTCCGGTAGGACTCCAGGATTGTCTTCGGTAGGCAAAAAACATCTCATATTACTTTTGTGTGTCCTAAACTTCTGTGCAAACCGTTTCTCCATCAGCGGGCGAGCCACCTCCGGTTCAACATCTAACTCAAATCCCACCATTAAATCATTCCAAACATCATCTTTGTAATTGTTTGGCACAACTCTCCAATATTCGTAACTAATCGGAATATAAGATCTAACAAGATCACCAACCCGAGTGCTCCATCTCCCACTCCATGGACCGACTACACTCCCATCCACTTGAACGGTGACTCTCATTTTACCATCTTGGGTCATATATTGTAATTGTTTAGCCTTTTATCCATTTCTTCTTACTTCTTTTTATTTTCTTGATGCGGAGTGGATGATATTTGTTGCGGTGTTGATGATGTTTGTTGTTTCGAACCACCACTTGCACTTGAAGCCATGATGCCCAATACAGTGCTGCCAAAATAAAAAATAGATGCCAACAATAGAAATAACTGTTATAAAATAATATGCATTGAATTATCATATTAATACAATATTAGCATATTGATAGAGATATATATAGAAATCACAAGATGATATCATTAAAATCACAAGACGCTACTTTCAACGGTTAACATTCCACTAATAAATTTATATATTAGCAACGGGGTAAAACAAAATGTAGTCATGTTAGTAAAACAAAACATCTTTCAACGGTTACAATATCTAAAAGAAAATATTAAAACAACTAAATCGAGTCATATTACTTGAGCAAACTTTCCAAGTGCGGTTGGTCTTCAAGTATAGATTGGAAGATTATTGGTGTCTCTAAGTCGTCCACTTGACTCGTCAATCTCTTAGATGACTGTATAACAACCCACCAATTGGGATTTTTAAGATCTTTCGAATAGAATACTTGACTAGCCTCGGATGCGAGAATGGCAGGCTCATCATACTCATTATCAACGCTCTTAAACTTATCAAAATTTACCATCACTAAGTTGGAGTCCGTACAAAGCTTACAACCATTAGTCTTATCCTCCACTCTCACCCAATCACAATAAAATACCACCTCCTTAAACAAGGTATAGTCCAGCTCAATAATTTGTTTGATAACTCCATACCACATAGTCCAAGTATTTGTGAGATTCTTATCACTTTTTTTAGCTCGAAATTGTGTCCATGCCTTCAAGCAAACGCCGATATCCTGTGTGACAACAGTATCATCGTGATACTTAGGAGAGAATACGAAACCATTTACACGATACTTTTTATATTTTTTAGCCTTGAATTGCGGCCCTTGAACTAACCGCCACAATGTTTCATTTGTCTTCGTCTCTCCTGATTTCAGCAACTGTTTGATGAAAACAAATCATAATTACTACAATGTTTCAATTCTCATCATACTTAATGGAAATATTAATAAAAATATTAGTATTTATATAATCACCTTCTCGGATAACCAAGGGATAAAAGAAGTTTGTTTCTCCACTTCTGTCATTTCAATCCCCTTCCTTTTAGGACGAGACACGGATTTCAGTGATGCTTCATATTCACTGCAATATGTAGTTTGATATAAGTAATTATAACTGAAAATGATAATTAATTCTTAACTTTAAACAAATGAAAGAACTCAAAAATATAGTACTCTTGAAATCCATCAACATTTAGTCGAAATAATACCCATTGACGTATTTGTTGAAACTGTACGGGTCCCAATGTTATGGTCTTATCATCAAGCAAAGGCCCTTCATCAGAGAACTCTCCACCTTCCTCTAAAAAGGCCTCACGGGAGCGTTTATGATTTCCATCAGATGGATTTGGCATGTACTCCATGCAATATCTAACAGATTCAGCAACAACGTAGGATTCTGCAATTGAACCTTCAACATACCTCTTATTGCTGGGTATATCTTTGAAATATTTCATCGTCCTATTTGTATTAGGTAATAAAAATTAATAGTAAGCATTATTAACTTAAATGGGGCATATTTTATTATATTAAAAGGTAAAAAAAATCACCTTTCGAACGGATACATCCAATGAGCGTCGGTGGGTCCACAAACCAGGGCTTCATCTCCTAGATGCACAGTGAGGTGAATGCTAATATCAAAAAACGTAGGTGGAAAATATTTTTCCAACACGCACAATGCTTCAACAACCATGTATTTGGCTCTTTGGATATCTTGCCAAATTAGGACCTTAGAGCACAACATGTTAAAGAACAAACTTAATTGTTGGATTTCTCTTCTTAAATCTCGATGTTTCGAAAAGGCATGTTGGAGCAACACAGGTAGCAGATGTTCAATTATGACATGATAATCATGCGACTTTAAGGAGTGCAAAGATGGGGGACTAAGACTTACTATATTGCTCAAGTTAGAGGAAAAACTGGTAGGAAGCTTTAAGTCCTTTAAAATTTGGCAGAATTGTTTTTTTTCTTCTTTATCCAAGATAAATGGTGCTGTTGGTTTTATCATTTTTTCGGTGCGTCCATCAA